>JALBCR010002491.1:0-129026 GCA_030710515.1 Abscondita cerata | reverse complement strand
TATAAACATATATAACGATACTCTTGAAATAATACGCTAGCTAATAATCTATACGTTGTATTCAATGTGTATAAAAAGGAATAGCCATACACAAGTGGACACTTGAATCATCGATCATCGGGATAAATAAAACGAATGAAATACAGCTTGTGTAATTGATAATTCCATCTCTGATCATAGAACCATTTAATGCAAAAATCTCATGAGATTGACGAATTTACATGCTTAGAACAGTTAATTGTTAATCAATTAGCAAATTGACTTGGTGAATGTCCAGTAACAATTTGATGTGACCTTTAAAGCATTTCGACTGTGTGTACATCTTATTCTTAAAACAAGTTTTATATACAAATTTCAATAGAGGATTACTTCTACTCTGGATTGATTGCTTTTTGAGAACATGGACCAGGTACCTATAAAACATGTCAAAGATAACATATGTAACACAGCATATTCTGATTGATTGAAAATCTAGGCCACTTTCTTTTTTGTGTTATTTCTTAACAATCTAAATCTTGCTCATTTGGAAGCCTTATTGATCTTTTACGCTGATATACATACCTATACATCAGATAAAAACCTAGATATTCTTCCATTTAAAATTAATACAAGTGCGAATAAAATTACATAGTTCACTGTTTACTTTACATAAATTATTTCTAAATAGGTACTTCAAAGAAAGCTCTCGTACAGCTAGTATGAACTAAAAGAGAACGATAGATTTGTTGTGTTGTGAAACGGGTTTTAGTGTACAATATCTCTAAGCAAATAGCCGTTCGTACTGTATAAACATAATCAAAAGTGATGGAAATTGATTCATTCTCTCATTTATAGCAACCTATGTTTTTATAACACGATCGAAAAACACGAAAATTCCATCTCAAGAGTCGTTTTTAATTGAAACTAACTGTACAATCTTAATAGACGGAAGGAGTGCAAGAGACTTGATAAACATCTAAACTTTAACAGTCATTGTAGTGAGTTGGTATTGAGCCTAACGATAGCTAATCATGGTCTACCATGCGGTTATCGAATCTAAACTCAGATACGGGCTCCGTTTTTTAGCTTAGAAACATGTGATAAGGTTTATTGCGGGCGTTGCGTTCCCTCTGCTGCACATTTTTGCAGAGACATGTTTATGAAATATTGTATACTATGCCTTCCATGTTTAGTAATTTTAGAGATGAACAATTACTTTTTTTAAACGTTAATTAAGAGATACAATCGATTCGAAGCATTATCCACTAGCTGCTGCTGGGAGGGGTGGTGAGAGATTCTAGACGATATAAAGATGTTCAGATGCTTCAAACCAACCTGGAGTTAAGTACAGATAAAACAAACTGTTACCTCAAAAAAAGAAATATAATTTATAGAATTTCAGTTTATCACCTATATCACAGACAACAAGATCTCGAGTACATCACACAATTATAACAAACAGTAATTAAATATTTAACGTATAATTAAAGAAAACAATAGTGTTGTATCATCCGTAAACTGACTAGGGATAGGATGTCGTTATCCGATATCGTCCCTTAAATAAATAAATTAATTAAGTACTTACTTAACTTTGACTGGTGTTTGAGAACATCAACTGCGGTGGATCGTAGTAATATTTGAAGATCGTTTAGGGATTGCTGGCTGATTTCAAACTCGACTGAGGTGAAAGTGTCAAAGGTAAAGGTGAATGCCATAGAAGTCGGTTGGGTATCACGATTCCAACAACAACCAGAACATAAGAGAAGAATCCGATCGCCTAATATACTCTTTGTTCTAGATCCCAGTATAAATTACAGTTAGAAATTCCAAATAGGCCTGGTAGTTAGTAATTCTGGGTGGAAATTGTAATTAGTAATTCCGGATGGAAATTGTAATTAGCAACTCTGGATGCAAACTCTGAAAGGAACGACAAAATGGCGCTTACGTATAACGATAATGATTTACTTACGATGCTCCATTAGCTCACAAATTCGATGTAAAATCCGGGTGTATCACCTTTAGGATTATTTACGTACGAAAATAATTCCTTGACCTACAAGAATTTAAATAATTCAAGGGTTTTCAATAAAAAAAATACGTCACCTTTTGAAATAATAAACAGCACGTGGAGCACTATTGACCAACAATTTACGAAAAAAGACGTAAGAAGGTAATGCGATGCCTATCCAAAAGGGCGAGAAAATTCAGACACGAGAATTAATTTCACAAATATAAGAATTATTTAGCCAAAAGGAATAGTGAATAACATTACTGTCACAATAAGTGGTGCGACACCTAGGTATCGACTCGTGTAATGTAATGTAACTTTGTCGACAGATGTGTTAGCAGTTACGAGTGATTCCCTGTGTTTTTTGCTATTACACAACCTGTTGCGAACTTACAGCAGGCAATTCGAGATTATCATCTGTCGACAAAGTTTGCTTTATTACCGTCACAATTTCTAGTACACTGTTTATATTGTTGGCGTCTCGAATTCTGTTATACAGAGTGATTCAGTTTGGTGTTCGCGGCCTTATATTTTTTTTATTGTAAGAAAAAATACTATAAACCATATATATTTGCAAATGACGTGTTAAACCAAATTAGATAAGCTACATATGTCAGAATTATATTGACACCCTGTATATATTTGTTTCTCTATACAACAACTTGTACAGTAAGTAATTAGATATCTTACTTACGGTTACGATTAGTTCAAATATCAGAAGCTTTGCTTGTTTTTGTATTGACTAAGTTGATGGAACACTTTTTAGACGAAAAAAAGAATCTGGTTTTATGGAAATTAAAAAAAAAACTTATTATTCATACTTAACCCATTCTCGGTTAGTGACCAAAATTCATATTAAAAACAAATTGTCGACGCAAATAACCTTAATTGTTATTTGACACAATTTTAAATGTTTAATTTCTAATTTTCTAATTATCCTAATAGGTAGTAAAATAATATAGGGAGCATTTCATTATTTTATACTATTTTTCTCAAAAAATTATAATACAACTTATAGATTTTTTTAGTGTTGTATGCAGAAAAAATGCCTAACAAGAATATATCAAAAATATACAATAGGGTTTGATTTGAAACAAAAAAAGGAAACTAGCATTTTTATTCATTTTAAAAATTATTCAAGCAAATTTTAGATGGAATCGTATGCAGTTACCTAAAATTAACCATTTTGAATTATTTTCTATTTTATTATTTTTACCTAAATACCGAGTTCTCAAGAAATGACTATATTTCTAATATTAATAAAGTTGCTGAGTTGAATCTGTAACCAGTTGGTTGACAACGAGGTCTTGCAAATTAATCCTTGACGTTAACTTCATCTATAACTCCAACAGGGTATTCTAAACTCAGAAGTCAAAATGCCTAATTAAAATCATTTCTAAGTTGCTTATTTTAAATAGGATTTTAAGATGTTTTCTGATGTATTTTTAAAGCAAATCCGTTGTATTGTGCATGTTTAAACAACAACTATAAACTACATTCTGTAGAAATGATTAAAATGAATGTTTACACTAATATGGCCTTTAACGTTAAGTTGCAGTTATACATGCCTACAAAATTTTTATTCGATTTTTCTTGAATAACACAACATCTAATTGATTTTTAAAATAATCTTTCTTTAACAATTTCGGAATTAATATAAATCGCCTTCTCCAGTTTACTTATTCTAATATGGCAGCCTATCACCACTTATTTTCTAAATTTAATAAACGAATGGTTTCCTATTTAACAAAAAAACGTTTTAAAGCGTTTAATGAAGTATTTCAGAAAATTAAAAAACTTAACGGACAGAAATATGGAACAACAAAACAAAATAAAAAATGAAGTACAAAACTTCAAAAGCAAAAGGAAAATCTCAATATAGTTTTATTAATAAAAATAAAAAAGAGCTATTATAGTTACATTCAAAAACTGTTTTGGTAGACTACACCTTTCTTTTGTGTTGCAGTACCGTAATAAAGATATTTATTACCTCCACGCACTTGTTTTTCAACTTTTACCTAAATTTTGAACCAAACTTGATCTCATTCTGTAACCAAAACTTAACCTAAACACTAATCAATTCACAAATAAAATGTAAATGATTATCTAATAGAATACACCGAGTACAAACTAAGGAAATACAAACAAATATTTCAAAACCTCCAACCTATTAAATATTAAAAGAGAAAAAAGTTTTAATTAGTTAATTAAATACGCATTTAACCGTTTAAACGTAAAATTTAAAATTTACTGTAAAATTTAACAAGTATACTAATAACAACTTTACGGATAATCGTTTAATTTAAATTTACGATAACACCGTAACTGTTTCTGACTGAAAAAGTAACAGCTTCATTAAAAAAATTCCGAAACAAAAAAGCAAACTTTGACTATAATGTTTTTGCCGGTTAAGCATCATTATATGCACAATTCATGACTTAATTAACAACAATCGATTAAATTTAATTTGCGTTTCCACCGAAAACACTTGGAAACTGTGTAATAATAGGCATTATATTATTTTTTGTTACTTTTAAAATATTTCTTGTGGTATCTTTATAGTAAGGTACTGTTAGATTTTCTAGATGTGTAGATATGTATTTGCCTTATGGCATAAATAACTTTTACTTATTTAGAACCTATTCTACAATACACCTATTTAAAGTTTTTATAATTTCGTGATTAGCTGTAAAATATTATGAAAATGTTACATTTTATTTGTTGTTCTCATTGTTAGTCTTATATCAAATTATAATTTGATTTGACGCTGATGTATTCAATTAAATAAGAAAAATAAATTAAACTGTGCTCCAGTTAGTTGACTTAGCTCATATTTTCGGACAATACAAAACTTAACTAAATCATAAACCAATTCACGATTTTAATTGTAAATTTAATGATGTATTGGTACATTTTAGCAAAAAAAATGCGTTCACAATGAGACGTATGCAAAAAATTGACGTATACTTTAATGAATGCGCATTATAAAAGAAGTTCTCCTTTCAAAATTTCAACAATAAAAATGGAATTTTTCTCAATTACTTCATTGTGTGCGCTTACTTTGTTGTATAATCGTATAGAAAATTAAAATTAACAGTTCTTAAAAAGTCGCAAATCGAGGCAATAATGATATCGACATTTTAATTATTACTTCTAAAGCAATTGATATCAAACTTTCATTTTTATTTGCAACTTAATCAAACATCACACTTTCCAATGCGGAATAGGACAATAAAGCATATCTAATAAGAATGAAAACATTGTAAAAAGTTACGAAATTATAATAATATTGATTTTATGGTTTAATAAAAGGATTTTTTATCTTCTGTATACCTATATTTTGTAATATTTGACTTAGCAAGTGCGATTTTTTTATATTTTGTTTAAGTATACATGTGACAAAATTATTGAATTGAAACTTGTTTTGAGATTCTTCCATGTTTTTGAATTAATTTGAATATTTTATGAATAAAATACTGTTACTGTTTTCCAATCAATGGTGTGTTCCTTTTTTGTACATGCATGTTGAGAATTTACTTGTTCACATATTTGTAACAATTTGAATTGTAATGAAACACAAGCCACGCGACTGATTTGAATTGTGACCACCACCTTTCTTGATTATCGGCCAATTTCGATTTGCCATTCTTTTCATTTTACCTATTTAGTTAACAAATTTATATTTAAATTTGTTTGTTGTTTTTTAAATTTACTTATACAATTAGGTGTAATTAAATTAATTTCTAAAACATATCTAATTGATAATGAATCAATCAGCTTTATTTCAACATTTATTTTAATTGTAATCAGAGGTTAAGCGGAAATTATTATTATCATTATTAATTTAAAATCTTTCAGAAAAATATACTTATTCCTGAATATTCTAAATGTCACAATGATTATGGGCCAACTTAAATTTAAAAAAAAAACAAGAAAAACATTAATTTTTTTTCAATGTTTAACCTTCACTTTTGAAGAAAGAAGAAAGAATGAAATATTTGCTAAATAAAAAATAGAATTAAAATACCTGCCACAACCAATCTTCAATCCCTCTCTGTAAACATTTAGCTGCGTGTAATTGTTTTTCAATATTGCTATGCCAAGCATTTCTTAGGAAAGTTTTCGAAATCATTATTGTTTATGATTGATCGACAATATGACCATCCCTTAAAAGCATAAGGATGAAGAAAAAACAAGCAGTTGCGCCTAAATAAAATGAAGAAGTAGTTTAATAGTCATAGATGGATTTACATGTAATTTGTATATTGTAATAAATAAATTATACCGTTTTATGCGGTAAAAACGTATATTCAAAATCTACGACAACGTACTTCATAAATAAGTTGTCCAAAAGATGGTCCAAATACTTACTAAAACATAATTTTATATATCCTACCTATTTCTATTATATAGCAACAACATAAAAATCGTGTATACATTTTTAGAGTCAACATGCAAATATGGTTACTAAGTGACAAATAATTAAAGTTAGACATGGTGAATATTTTTCAAAAATTGATAGATATATAAAGTAGTAGAAAAAAAAAAAACATAAAAAGGTCATCGGAACATACAGAGTCATCAGTTTTTATAAATCAATTTTTGAAAGTAAGTAATCACATTTAATCCAATTCAACTTCTACCTTATAGCCCCGTCAAAATCGACATAAAAAATCGCTAAACTCGCGAATCATGATAACTCTGATTTTTTAGTATGTTGTTTGGACCCATTAGGGACCCAAGTTTAAACACAAAAAACCGCGACATTTTTTGACTTGTTTCAGATTCTGCTCTAGATCCATGCAATTTTCGTCAAAAGCTATTCCATACATTTATTTTTAAGAGCATTAAATTTATGACAAAATAAGCCTAATCGGAGCTCTGTAACTTAAATGGTTAGCGAATTACGGCACTTTTTCAAAAAAATTAAAATTTTAGTTTTACACCTTCTTTAGACCGAAATTGCGTCGAAACAATTGATCCTATAAGAAGAACTTGTAGAATATAATTTTTAGGAAATTTAATTAGTTTTAAATTTAGCTTAGAGCGAGGTCTGTAAGTTCTCTCAAAATCTTAAAAAACCCATGTAAGGCAAAATCTCATTTTTCCAGAAATGTTCCATAACCGTTCCTGTTTTTTGGTTTTGTACTGAAAAAGAAGGCATGCAATAATTACACTAAAAAATTAGAGATACGTCATGTTTTGTTGTTTTGTTAATTTATTGTCGTTTTTGTCTGGCCTATTATACAGAGTGTTATATTAACACGATAGTATACATAGAGGAAACCAATTTGTTCAGTTTTTATAGGGCGTCCCAAAAGGAACTTGAAGATTTAAATATCACATTATTTGAATAACTTTCTATGGCTGCGTTTGTAAGATATGGACCTCAACAATCTTTAATTTCAACAAGATAAGGTAACTTTCCACGCTGCCAGGAAAACTTCAGAACTTGAAATGATTCCACTAACTAAATAAGAAATGATGAAAATATCAACCCTCGAGTTACCGAATCTTTAGTTCGTCAAAGTTTGTATTCAATTTGATTTTTTTACCGTTTTTCAATTAAATTTTTCCGTTAATAAAGGCTAAACCAAAACCGAATCAGACCCATGTTCATTAACAAAAAACGTTCAGAATTTTGACATCTGACAAAGTTTGTTATAGAACACCTTGCAGTTTGATATGTCAACTGTGAGTATTATTTAAAGAGCATTATCATAAGATAATTTCAAATTAAATTAATAGTTATTCATGATACAAATGTGTGAAGTAGGGCTTTTTATGAACGAGTTGCGAAGTTTAAAACACTCACCTGCGTCTCGTGTTTTAACCGCAAGGAATGCATAAAGGCCCTTCACGCACTGGTCTCATGCAATATTTTATCTACGTCAGAATTTTTGCAAGTATAAACAGTTAGTTCAATAGAGAAGCAAGTGTTGGTTACCAGGTATGATAACGAAAATCGTTTAATAATCAAAGCCCATTTAAATTACATTGTACTTTTACACACGATTTCATTTTCTTACGCACGATTTATTTAAAAGTAGCACTCAATTATTTAGTGATTAATGTTGTCAGATGTAGATAAATATATTTTCTTTAGTGTTATTAAAGTATATAGTTCTCTATAATAAAGTAGATTGCAAATTATTCAGTTGTTGGGCATTGGATTAATTTATAACGACAAATTAGTCTGATTAAAATTTATTTATTTTATGACTTTACCATTATTATTCCCTACTATTTTAAAGTAAAGTCAGTCTAGAACTTATATCTTAATACAAAACTAACCGGAACACATTCGAGAAGGCATCCGCTAGTAAGAAAATGTTTTTCTTTTGATTATGTCATTTTGCAATTATTCATATTTTACTCTGCCGCAGCGGGTTTCTTAAAACACGGTACCAATTTAGAGAGCAGCATCCTTACTGTTTTTTTTTACCATCAATTCATAAATTGGTTTTTTCAGTGTGAGTTATTGCGGTAACACAAATGAAAACCTATCTATATTGTCACGTTTGAGGTATTAAATTTTAATGGTTTGTTAGAACAATAAGTGGTTTCTACAATCATACGATAATACATTAATATAATGAAGTAATTAAAATATAAAATAATAAATTGAACCTTATTTGTTCTAGTACTTATTTGATATAAATTAGCAGGTATATCAAATGGTGTATGTGATCTGTATGTACATGTAAACTTTTAACAATATTGTTCAATTGAATAATATAATGTGTGTTATGTTACTTATTTTTGTAAATTACTAACATAAAGTGAATATAGTAAATGTACTTGTATATGTTAAACATTTATTGACATTATATTTCATAAATTTGTAGTAACACATAGTTATTTTCAAAAATGTACAAACATCTAAAAAAAAAAAAAACAAAAAAAAAAAAAAAAAAAAAAAAAAAAAAAACCCAAAAAAAATAAAAATTTTAAATGTTTTTTTTTTTTTTTTTTTTTTTTTTTTTTTTTTACGTAAATCTAAATACTTTTTTTAGTGTACGTAAAAAACGTATGGAAAGTGTAGAACTTTTGATGAAAAATAATCAATACGCTGTAGGAAAAAAATTAAATAATCGTCTTCTAAAATGTTACGTCACCTTAAAATTCGGAAAGTACCATAGTGATAATTCAACAAAAAAATTCACACGGAATACAAGTCTCCGTTTCTATCCCGTTTCCTATCCGTGCTCTAGGTTCTCTCTTCCATGAACTAATGCTTGAAGTAAGATTAAAACTAAAAACTCACGAAAAAGAGAAAAAAGAAAAATGAATTTTAGAAAAAAATAGTTCAAATAAACGTTATATACAGGGTCCGGCAGGGAGGTATGGATGATTTGGGCGGGGCGCCGTGCGAGGTAGGGATAACCTTGGCGGATGAAGAGTGGGGTTATCTGTTTGTCATGAGTTGCCATTTTAGTAGCAATGGAGACGTGGTCGATAGAACATCGTGTGTTTGTGTACGACACCTTTATTGAAACGGGCCGTTCCGTCGTTGAAACTCAGAGACGGTTCCGGAATCATTTCAACGTTGGCCGCCATGGTCGTGTTCCGAAGTTTGAAACAATAATGAAGTGGGTAAATAACTTTCAACGAACAGGTTCTTTGAGACCTGAAACTGCACGTGGTGGTGAACGAACGGTACGAACGCCGGAAAACATCGAAAGAGTGCGTCAAGTAGTTCAAGCAAGCCCTCGTCGTTCGGCTGTGCAACATGCTCGTGCTCTTCGATTGTCGGACCGATCAGTTCGCCGGATTTTACATCTTGACCTGCATTTTCATCCGTATAAGCTGATGGTTGTCCAACAATTGCAGCAAAATGACTACAGAAGACGATTCAGATTTGCAGAAACAATGTTGGAGAACATGACTGATGATATTGTTTTGATTATGAGTGACGAAGCCTACTTTCATTTATCAGGAGTGGTAAACAAGCAGAACTTTAGGTATTGGGCTTCTGAAAATCCACGTCAACTCTATGAAAGACCTCTACACAGCGAAAAGCTGACTGTTTGGTGTGGCATTAGTCGAAACTTCATTATTGGCCCTTACTTTTTTCGAGAAAATGGACGAACCGTCACTGTCAATACAGATCGTTACCTAACCACTTATCAGATGTTATTTTTCGTACATATCAATGTTTTTATTTTTTTCCTCTTTAATTTTCATAATGGCATCATCCAAGGTACACACTGAAATAATAAAATTTTTAGTTTCATTTGAAAATGAGTGTGTAGCTATTATTTCAAATCATCCATACCTCCCTGCCGAACCCTGTAATAACATTTTCAATAAATTTCCCTTTTATGATCTTTTTCTGTATAATTTATATATTCTTGGAGATACTGTTAAAACAATTAGCGTCGCATGATTGCCATATATCAGTAATCGATATCAATAATTTCCATTATAAATAACCGATTTACTGTTATAATTGTGTTTTCAATCGTACTAAACTAAAAAACTTTGTTTTGGGAAACCAATTTCGTTGGCAAGTTTCCAATTTTTCTACCTAATTTGGACAAATATTCTAAAACAAAAAATTAGTCAAATCGGTCCAGCCTTTCTGACACAATTCGAACACAATATGACAAAATATTATAGAACAAATTGATGTGATAATAATTAGTATTCAAAGCGTATTTAACTAAAAAAAACAGGTTACTATTTATAAATTTTTATTTATTAACCGAAAGAATTTTCATTTCATAAGCGGTCTTCGTGAACGAATTGGTTAATTTGTCGCCTTGTATTATTTTGCACTTCCTAACCAGGGTTCGATTCTGATTGCAGTATTTTTTTATTGATATTATAAAACAATTTTGTGACGTAAACCATCAGATGTTTTTTATTTTTTTATTTTTAAATTATCCTTTAAACACTTAAACGTTACCACATAAATTTTTTTCTCATTTATCAATCTGATAAAATATCTTGCTATATTGTACTCAAATTGTACTAGAAAAAATATATGCATAAATTTTGAAAAGACTTTCTGTTTTGTGTTACGAATGTTATCGAGAGTTGTTTGTATGACTTATATTGTAGTATTGCATTGTATTTTTCAATAAATATAATCCGGAGAATAAGTTTGATAATAAATTAGCGGTTCTTTTCTCAGACTCATTGCTAATGCCTAAAGGAAAGTCAATTTATTCCCAACCTTCGTTAGACTAATACTGAGATTATAATTTACGTGTCACATTTCATTGTTTAAGAGGAATATATACTAGCAGCGCGCCATCGCTAAATCATGCACTATAAGTACCTTTAAAACAGCTTTTTAATTTTAAATGTTTGAAGTAAAACTTAATGTTTTATGAAAGACAATACTTGGGGCTTTGTCGATGTAGTATCACTTTTTTCAAAATGCTTACTTTTTGTTTTTTTAGCATTTGTACATTTTATAGCATATTTAACACCATAAATTTAATAGAAATAAATACAAAATCAAAATTCTACCACAACCACGACAAAGTCCCTTCTTATATCTACTAATTTAAATCAAAACATGGCGAATAACTTAAAAATTTGAGCCAATTTTATAGGTACTTTAAGACCATTCGACGCATTAAAATGCTTACGTTAGTGCATGATTTAGTAGTAGCGCATTGCTAGTACGTATTCCTCTTAAATACCAAAACAAAACCGAATAAGAGGATGTATGTCAATAATTTTAAAGTGACAAGTAGTTTCAATCGATTTTAAAAATAGTACTGTTGACCAGAAATGTATAAACCAGAAGAAAAATATTCGTTTGTTGATTGATAAGAAAACCACAAAAAATACCAAAAGTAATAATAATCTCAATAGTACCCTAGACTGTAATTATTTACCTAAACTATCAAATAAAAAAAATGTATTTTCGGTTAATCTTCATTATATTCTCTTTGTAGCATGTGTTTCGATTAATCATTGTTAATTAAAGAAACACTAACTAGGTAGATCAGTTTTAACTCGGGCTATTACTGATAACAATCATAACACTAGTTATATTATCCCCTGAAATTCAAATTCAATTAATTTTAGTTAACTATTTACCAATATTAGAATGTTACGAATTAAAAAAAATAGCTTAGCTTATTATAATGGGAATTTGTATTTTGTAACTAGTTAATATTGAATGTAAAAAACTATTTTGAAAAGTAACAACCTATACTCTCACATATTACATAGGATATTACATAGTTTGTTAGCATCGTGTAAGTAAAAATCATAAACGATTTTCAGTTTTCTAACAAAACTCTTAACGTTAAAGCCATCACTTCCACAAGACATGTAATTAAATACGTCAACGATGGTTACACTATACTAGATCTATTGCACGTGTGGTTTAATAGCTAACATGTTTGTAAGTTTTGTTACACGTCTGAAGTATGCGTTTATACCCTTACAATCTTTACCTGCATCAGAGAGTATAATGTTGCAATAAACTCTCATATGGAATTATAAACTTTTTTGCAATTACTTCTGCACATTTATTCTGATTACGATGATGACGAATTTTTGTATCTTAGAATATAAAATAAAACAACAACATTTATTTTCTATCACGTTTTATCGTACAGTCAATCTTTGTAAACGCCTTACCGCAATATGGTTACACCTTATAAATACGCAAAGTACTGCGATTACAGAAAATGTTCTATACTAATCGATTGCCAATAAATGTTACCAGTTAAATACGTATTTGCAAAATGTAATACTAGTTATATGGAATACTTAAATTTCTTATTTATGTTCACAATTCTTATGAATGGGGTTTATTTATGCACAATGTGCATAATTCGACAGAAATTGTTTCTTCTTTGCATTTTAACCTAGACAATAGTTTCACAACGCACGTAATATGAATAGACTGGTATTTAATTACGGCGGGTACAATTTCTGTTTCGTCTGAAAATGTACTAATGAAAAGCTAAGAATTTAAAATTATTCTATCTAGAATGCATTTGTCTTCCATCTTTATCCACGATGGCATGTGCAAGACTTCCATTAACCAAAAACAATTAATGAAATCTTTAAAATTGAAGCAAACTACATAATTTATTGATCTCTGGCAGATATTAAAATAATCTAGTTTAAAGTACCTTCGGGTAATGAAATTTCAAACCGTAACCACTATCATTACTTCTCAATAACAAAAACAAATGTCGCCAATTACAATACTTGCTCTTGGTCTGTAATGTGTTTATCCGACTCACCAAATACTTTACTGTTTGTTAATTATATCAAGTACCACCACAATTGACAAATTGACACCGGAGTAAAATGCTAATGTAAAGCGGGATTACTTTTGAGAACAAATTAGAACCAGAATTGACAAAAACATTTTTCGTATCTAAAGTACAGTGTGACCAAGATAAGGATGAACAGCATGGGGATTTCGGAAACCGTAAGAGATACAGAATCGGTTAAATTTAGAAAAAGTTGCCCACTCGAAGGATTAACATTTTGCTGTTGAGAAACTCGCTGAGTTCGGCTTACTTCCGGAGATATTCTTAAAAAAACGAAATTGTGCCATTTCGTTTTCATTATATTCTGAAGTTATTCGAAAGGTTACCAAAAAACTGAATTCACTTTGTCATTGCCACTCTTTCTGCTCTACAAGATGGCGTTCACGAAATTGTACTACAACGTTTCGTTTCGAAGAAACCATCATCAACTTTATTTTTTTTATGGCACTCAAAAAAAATACACTGCGTATAAGAAGGCATTTTTTATTACGAATTCAACAATGTACACTAATGAAATTTAAAACTTGGACACCACAACTTCTGTAAACAAAAGTTTGCACATTGTGAAGCGGGCTTAAGGGTATCATTTACAATTCTAACAGCAGCTAGTCTCAGCAGGGGTTATCTTACAGAAGGACTGTAGAATGAATCATTACACTAAGCACGTTTTAGAAAATAGGTAATTTACGTTGCTTACTTAATTTTTTTCTTTAAAGAATATATTTGAAGGTATCGCTAATTAAACACCATAGCTCGATTAATTATCGAATCAAAATTTTGTTTAGGAAATGTTTACAAAATAAAATTAGAAATAATTTTGATTTAAAAAACGTCTACAAGCAATAACTTTTAAATTAAATCAAAAACTAAACATGGTTATTTGGGTTGACTGATTATTACTTATTTTTAAATAAATCTAACCTACTAATTATTGTAAGTTATTAAAAAAAATCATTAAACTCTCTATTCATAATATTTAGTCCTTACAAAATGTATATTTTATGACGTTTCATTTTTTCTGTAGTTAATATAAAAGTGAAAATAAAAACTAAGGCAATTCTTATTGTCAACGTATATATTTAGTTTTTGACAAAAATTTATTACATAATTATAATTAAGATACCAAGTTATAGTTTAAAATTAAATGAAAACGTTTTTTTTAAATAAAGGTATTACTATATAAATAAATATAAGAAATCAATAATGGGTGTGACCTCCATTATTATTGATACATTCTTGGAGGCGTCTGCTCATTGACGCTATCAAGGTATCAATATAATTAATATTAATCGTTTCCCATGCGGTATCAATGGCTGCAATTAGTGCATTACGGTTTACTGGTATAAAATTTGGCCCTTGTTGTCTTCGGATAACAGCAAGTATTCGAGCCCAAACATTTTCGATAATGTTAAAATCTGGGCTTTTTGCTGGCCAGGGTAACAGCTCCAAGTTATTTGCTTGTATCCAGTTGCGCACAACCTGCGAAGTATAGGGTCATCATATCCCGATAGTTAATTATCGAATGTTCCAAGAAAATATGTGTAAATAGTAAATGGAATCTACTAACGTAACGTTAAGTCGTTAATTATAGTTACATAACTCTCCTTTCATAAGATATAGTTCATATTAATATGCTTATTGTAAAGCTTCGTACACACCTGAACAACAAACCGAGGAACAAACAGAACCAACGAATCGGAACATTAATTTGGACGGTGCTACGTACGAATTTTAGAACAGATTCGCAAGTCCTGATTGTTCCACGAACGGTTTGCGGCGTTCCCGCAACTTGTCGGTTTTTTCTCCGACATCAAAGAAAATGCGCGCGAATGCGTTTGCAGGTTTGGACGAATCTAAACAAAACGGCGAACAAACTTATGCGGGAGAATTAAATTATTTATTTTTGTCCTCCCTTTTGTGGGTTTGTTGTGTTTTAGGTAATATTATGGAGTTGACAGAAGAAAAATGTTTTAAATTAATCAGTGTTTAAGAATGCAAGAAAAAATGATGTCCCTATTAGCATCATTTGGGCGGGAAATTTCCAAAATAAAAAAAAGCGAAGTAAATTATAATTTTTACTCTTCTTTGTGCGTAAAAATTTGGTTGGCACTATCTTCTTGTTTTCCGCAATTTTCTCTTCTCAATAATAAATATATATGATCTGATTGTGGAAATCATAAAAGATCGTTTGTCGTTCTGTTTGACTTTCGGTTCGTTGTTATGTTTGTTGCTCGGTTTGTTGTTCAGGTGTGTACGAAGCTTTACAACTTAAGCAACAATTTTTGGCGAATAAAGATTAGTTTGTGATGTAATATTAGAAACACAAATTTATATCATATCAAATTTATGACAACTTAAAACCAAGAACGTGTATGTTATTGCTAAGAAATTATTAAGGAAAAAGCGCAATTGCAGTGTAAATATTTATAATTAGATATTTTCGAAAGTTTATAAGTCCTCTATTGTAATCTTAATACTTAAAAGAAAATCCTGTCCATTAGCATTATAAGGAAATGGCTTTTACTTTATGAATAAGTTTCAATAACAATAGAATATCCTTGCTTGTTTAATTTACTTCCTTTGAGTCATATTGCTCTAAGGGTTGTTACATTGGTCATTAGAAGTATGTAATAAATAAACAATTACCTACTGTTTGAGAAGGGGTAGTGTGAACCAATAAATAAAGTAAGAAATGTAAATTCCATTTTAGTTTAAAATTTCAAGTGTTGTGAAAATGCCACCTCATCTCGGTGCTGATTTGAAAGCGCGGATTGTTTCGGAATTAGCGGCGGGCCGTAGCGTGCGTGAAATTTCACGTATGTTAGATATACCAAAAAGCACCGTAGGGCATTACCGAGTAAAATGGAATCTTGAACACACTTTGGAAAGAGCCATCGGAAGTGGTAGACCTAAAGTATCTACACGTGCTCAAGATCTCGAGTTGTTTCATTACGTAACAGAACAACCATTTGCTACATACTCAGGGCTATAGCAGATACACATTTCCCGGATGCCGTATAACTGCACAAAAAGATTAAAGGAGATGGGAATAAAGAAGTATAATGCTGCTGCGAAAGAAGTTCTCAGTGACAAAAATATGAGACGTCGTCTGGAATTTGCAAGGCGATATGTGAACGAACCTTTGGAATTTTGGAATCGAGTGATTTTTAGCGACGAAAAAACGTTCAATAGCCGCAACGATGGACCATTAAAAGTTTTTTAGAATGGAAGGAACTCGTTACGAAAATAATCACATATGTCCTAAAAAACGAAGTGGTTATTTTTCTGTGAATGTGTGGGGTTGGGTTAGCGCGCGGGGTCCAGGAGTTTGTTGGGCTATATTTTCCAACAAGTAAGTATTCTTATTTCACTATACTTTCTCCAAAAAATAGTTCGGGATCTGTTGAATTAACATTTTCATAATGTATTTTTTGTTGTTAAAGGACAACGCCCCTATTCATACTTCGCGGGTTGTGCGCAATTGGATACGAGAAAATAACTTGGAGCTGTTACCCTGGCCAGCAAAAGCCCAGATTTTAACATTATCGAAAATGTTTGGGCTCGAATACTTGCTGTTATCCGAAGACAACAAGGGCCAAATTTTATACCAGTAAACCGTAATGCACTAATTGCAGCCATTGATACCGCATGGGAAACGATTAATATTAATTATATTGATACCTTGATAGCGTCAATGAGCAGACGCCTCCAAGAATGTATCAATAATAATGGAGGTCACACCCATTATTGATTTCTTATATTTATTTATATAGTAATACCTTTATTTAAAAAAAAGTTTTCATTTAATTTTAAACTATAACTTGGTATCTTAATTATAATTATGTAATAAATTCTTGTCAAAAAACTAAATATATACGTTGACAATAAGAATTGCCTTAGTTTTTATTTTCACTTTTATATTAACTACAGAAAAAAATGAAACGTCATAAAATATACATTTTGTAAGGACTAAATATTATGAATAGAGAGTTTAATGATTTTTTTAATAACTTACAATAATTAGTAGGTTAGATTTATTTAAAAATAAGTAATAATCAGTCAACCCAAATAACCATGTTTAGTTTTTGATTTAATTTAAAAGTTATTGCTTGTAGACGTTTTTAAATCAAAATTATTTCTAATTTTATTTTGTAAACATTTCCTAAACAAAATTTTGATTCGATAATTAATCGAGCTATGGTGTTTAATTAGCGATACCTTCAAATATATTCTTTAAAGAAAAAAATTAAGTAAGCAACGTAAATTACCTATTTTCTAAAACGTGCTTAGTGTAATGATTCATTCTACAGTCTTTCTATAAGATAACCCCTGCTGAGACTACCTGCTGTTAGAATTGTAAATGATACCCTTAAGCCCGCTTCACAATATGCAAACTTTTGTTTACAGAAATTGTGGTGTCCAAGTTTTAAATTCCATGAGTGTACTACACAATATGGTTATTCGTGATTTTATTGAGAAAAAATAATGTTTTAGTAAATTTCTAATATTTTTGGTCTAGTGTGCGCTGAATGAAACCATGGCAGCGAAAAAATGAAATCTATTGTTAGTTCTGACAGAATTGATTCGATTCACATAGTAGTATCAGTTTAGCAACGTCTTTCAGTATAAGGCATATTTTACAATGGAACACGTAAATTTCAAATCTTTTTGATGTAGTGTGCGTTGAAATAATTGCGGCAAACAGAAAATGTTGCTGCGTTCGAATGTTTTTGGCGGGATAGTACGGGTTGCTTGAATTCTTTTAGATTGGACCCCAAACGCCTAAATATGGACTTTCCTGGTTGCCTCGTTCCTGGTACTTGATCAAGTGTTCGGCTTCTACAGAAGCATATCAAATTTCTCTTCATTTGAAAACATTACTTGCTCCATTGTAAAATATGACCTACACACAAAAACGTTACTACTTTGTCATTCAAATATATTCTGTCAGAATTAACATTGAAAGAAATGAAGTCGATTTTTAATGCGACTTCATTTTTTCATTGCCATGGTTTCATTCACAACACACTTGACCAAAAAAATTAGAAATTTAATAAAACCTTATTTTTTCTCAATAAAATCACGAATAACCATATTGTGTAGTACATCGTTGAATTTGTAATAAAAAATGATTATACAGGTGTACTTTTTTTAAGTGCCATAAGAAAAAATAAAGTTGATGATGTTTTTTTTTAAACAAAAATTCGTGAACGCGATCTTGTAGAGCAAAAAAAGTGGCAATGACAAAGTGCATTCTGTTTTTTGGTAACTTTTCGAATAACTTCAGAATATGATGAAAACGAAATGGCACAATTTCGGTTTTTTTCGAATATCTCCGAAAGTAAGCTGAACTCAGCGAGTTTCTCAACAGCAAAATGTCGATCCCTCGAGTGGGCAACTTTTTCCAAATTTAACCGACTCTGTACCTCTCACGGTTTGCGAGATACTCATGCTCTTCATCCTTATCTTGGACACACTGTACATGTAAAAATTATAAAATACGGGGTGTCCAGTACTCTACGGACAAACTTCGCGTAGTGATTCTAGACCCAACAATAAGAAAAAAAATTCATATAAAGCTAGGTCGGAAACGCTTCATTTAGGACCTACAGGGTGTTTTTCCTCGTTTTTTTGCGACATTTTGCGAACAAATTTGAATATGGTCCTGAAATTTGGGACACGGGGGTTTTTGTAACATTTTTTTATTTAGTTTTATTATTTATTTCTCCATTTTAATTCTTAAATTCAAAGTTAAAGTAAAAATGCTATTTACTTTGATTTTTAATTCCAATTAGCTAAGGATTATAGGGAATTAAATGAAATTGTTCATCAACCAATATCTCGAAAACGGTTGATCTGAGGGGCATCGACCAAGTATACCTTTTTTGCTCAGAACTGGAAAGGGAACAAATTAATTGAAATGGAACGTCAATATACCGGGTGATAAAAAAGTTATGGCCAATTAACTTTTAGCATACCACTGTAGATGGTGCCCTCTGCAAGCTGCATCAAAATCAATGAAATGTTTCAGTTTCTCGACCACAAAAACCCCCGTGTCCCAAATTTCAGCACTCAGAGTCACTACGCGAAGTTTGTTCGTAGAGTTACTGGACACCCTGTATATTTATACCTTAACCACAAATAAAAACGTTAAAATGAAAACACTAAAGTAAATATAGTTCTAGTTTAATTTGTTCTACTGTGATATATGTTGGTAAGAATTCATTCAAGAACCATTCAGACTACTAAAGTAAAAAAAGCATAAATTTAAAAGCTCATATTTTTAAAGCCGAAGGTCCAATATTCTGAAAACGCATTAATGGACTCTTTGTTGTTACATTGTATGAATTGCATGTAAATGAATGTAAATAAAATTATTAAAATTCGACACTATGGATAAACAATTCTACATACAGGGTGTCTTTTATTTATTTTACAAATTCCCATGTAAATCATTTGTGTAAGTATTTACCCTCTAAGCTTATGCTAAATGTAAATTTTCTTGAGAAAAAAAGTGCTGTTGATGCAGCAATTGGTTTCAATAGGTTCTGCCGACAAAATTAGAAAAAGCTTGAAATGATTGTGATTTAGAACACTGAGTGTTTTCAAATCCTAATGTCTTCGGAGTAATTGGCAGTAATTACTTTGAATTAGAGATATTTTTAGTTCGTTATGTCAAAAGTATATCAGAATAGGATATTAGCATTATCCATCTCAAATTCGACAAACATCAAATCAAAATCTGTATGTGTACTTAGCTTTGAAGATTTTTAACATAAAATTGTTTTGTTCTAGAAGTTGGTTTTAAAAGATATTTAATGCATGAACCTATTTAAATATACTTTGCGCTCATTAGTGGGTTGCAATATTTAAACAGTGGACAATTTATTGTTTGCGCAAAACATCCAATATAACTATTAGGTCTATTAACACACAAAACATCAATATACAATTTAAAACTGATCATAAAAGAGCAATCATTGTGCTAAATTCCTTATGGCATTTTCTGCGCTTGCATATTAAACAGCTGCTTCCGTTTGTACTCAAGCCACATTTGGCCGGTATGTACTCTACAGAAAACAACAAAAACAATACAAGTTTAGGATAACCAATGTCAGTTGGAATGCAGACACCTATATGCATATTTAAATAGCTATCTGAACAATAAAATTAAATTTAATTTAAAGTTTAAAAACCTCAGGTTTCTTTTGTACTGTTACTTAATTTGGATAAATCTTTAAGTAATAAAACCGACATTTATTCGATTGTTTTTTAAAGTATAACGTGTTATCATTTAGTTACAACACTATTACATTTAACGTTTGTAGTCTGATATATCTGATAATCCAAAAATTGCGAAATATATACATTTAATTACTTTACGGGTTATGAACTAAATTCATCTGACCCAGGACTGTTCATAACTAAAAGAAATATGCAAGGAAAGATTTTAAAGACGTCGTACCCGAACGTTGATATTTCTTGTTCAAAATACTACTAAGTCACTAAGTCAAATTAGAATAGTAAATAAGCAATTAAAATTAAAGACAAGACGAAAATCGTGCCTGATTATACCTTTAACATTAATAAAAAACAAATTTAAAACACTTGCAAAAAAAATGAATTCTTTTATTAAAAAGTAACAGGTTCAATATTGACAGTCGTTTTTCTAGACATAAGTTTCTAGTCAATTCGACATGATGAAATTTCATTGCAAAGCTGAACCCTAATATTAAGCTTGGTACTCCTTCCACAATTTTCTATTACCCTTCCTGCAACACTCTTTGTAAAACCAGGTATTTGTCAAGCTTGACGTTTGATTGCATGGTAATTCTATTGTATCGACAAATTACTTTCCATTACCTTAGTTTATTAACTGCAAGCGAAGTTTTTTCTGGTATTACACAGAAATTCAATACGATACAAATCATGAGTTTAAATATTATTCTTATTCATTTAAAATTTCATACACGATGGGTCCACTTAAGTTCGCATCATATGGGAAACTTTTTATTATTAATATTACGAAAAAAATTATTCTTCATAAAAAGTTCTGCATGGTGTAAAAACTACAATGCAAATATTAGATATTAAACTTTTTCAGTCGTATACGAGGTATGTTAAAAAATATGAATTTTACTCAAGAGTAAAGTACCTTCATTCTTTATAATATCGAAAATCGTTATCAAGAAAATTTATTTAGAATTGTAAACTATGTTCAAATATACAGCCACGTAAACAAATGTTTAAAACACTGATTTTCTACATTTTCGTATTGTGTACGCTACAACACTAATAAATGCATTTTTAATCAAGATGCCATGATATTTACATACAGTCCAATACATATTCATATTTATTTACATACCTCATGAACGACTGAAAAATTTTAATATCTGATATTTGCATTTTAGTTTTATTCACCATGCAGAACTTTTGCGAATAATAACTTTTTCTAGTAATATTAATAATAAAACAGTCTCCCATATGGTGCGAACTTAAGTGGAAACATATTGTATGTGTTTTATAGGCATCAACTTAAAATTAAATTAATTGCTTTCTACTATCGGTTTTAAAAAGCAAGACACCTGAAAGTTATAATTTTGTTTATTCGACGTTCCGATTGTTTTAAAAGTTGGCATAATCTACTAGCGATCAGTAAATATCAAATTTGTAGGTAGACTTTCTCGGGAGAAGTTTATAAATAAATCAAAAAACGGGCTATTTTTTGCACTTATTTCACATAATGAGAGTTTGAAGTCGTGGTATAACTGCATTATTTTTAACTTAAATTATGTGAAATGTTAACCGGTAATGCATCTATCCTAATGAACGGGTTAGTAATTACAAATCTTCCAAAATTTTCAAATTTTAATAATAATGGACCTTTTATCAGTACCTCCTAACTGAAAAGATTATTGTGATAAAAAAATTCTCCACTTTTAGAGACAGATGTCTGTCTAGTCTACTTTAAATTAGAATACTATAGAAAATAATATGAATCCATTCTCTAAAGTTATCATTTCAGTTAAATTTCATATCAGGGCCTTCCATGATTAACTATTATTATTAGAATTTTCTCGTATTTTTGTTGTCCGTGCATATGATTGTTATACAGTGACCGGCAAAGAGTTTCCATCAAATGGGAAAAATTTTTGTAATTGAGATATCCGAAAATTTCTTTTGGCAAATGAATTCAGCATATCAAATGACAAAAAAGCACTTTTGACAAATGTCATGTGACCATAACATGATTACATAACGACTTTTCAAAAATATCAGTTTTCCGACAATTTTTCCGTAATTTAGGTAAATTAATTATAAGGTATAAGTTGAAGACCAAATAGCCTTTCAAGCCAAACTTGAACTTACACCTAAGGGTTTTAAAAAAAAAATGAAATAATTGTTAATTTTCCTTTTCTTCTAACTAATCTAATATTTTTTTGGAAATAAAGACATTATTACTATTATTATTATTATTATTATTATTATGATTATTATTATTATTTCGGTGATTTATTTTTCGTGGCTTAACGCCGTTGTTTTCAATAGGGTGCGGGCGGTTGCCAAGCATTCCCATCTACGAACTCAAGAATTTTCGCACAATGCGTGTTGTATTCAGTATGACAGCTTTTTGTAAGGAGGATGTAGATGTTGTTCTTGATGTTCAGTTGTTTCCAGGCTTCGGTGCAGATCTTTTGGTACCCCCTGTTGCAGATAGAACTATTGGCACTATCACTACCTTTTCCAGGTTCCACATGCGTTTTACCTCATCGCTCAGCTCTTGATACTTTCGCTTCTTTTCAGTTATTGTGAGTATTTGGTATAGCCACATCAATCAGATAAGCTATCTTATTTACCTTGTCGCACCATACGATGTCCGGTCTGTTGTTAAGAATGGATCGATCATAATACAGGTTGTGTGCAGGGGATTCATGAACTGGTGGTGGCTCATATGTATAGTATGCTACTTTTTCTTCTTCTTTCAATTTCAGGTTGGTGCAGAGATGTTGATGGACTATAGATGTTACTTGATTATGCCGGTGAAGGTAGTCGTTTTGCGCGAGACTGCTGCAAGCGGATGTTACGTGCTGGATAGTTTCTGATTTCTCTTTGCACTTTCGGAATTTGTCCTCGGTGACAAGAGGATCTTTTACAATGTACTTTAAGTAGTTTTTCGTTGCCACAACCTGATCTTAAATTGCGATCATAAAGCCCTCTGATTCTGGGAAGAGCTGTCCATGTCTGAGCCCAGCGTTCGACGCATTCTTGTCGACATTACTGAGGCTCAGGTCATTGGAGTGTCTCCCATGCAGAGGTTTACTTCGCCATTCTTCCAGCTTCATTGCTACGTTTCTGGGTGTATTGCTCCTGTGTTCTGTCTGACTAGCTAAATTGAGAGGACTGTAGTTCTTATCTGCCCTGGCTTGCAGTTAGGTCAGTTAAGTGTGGGTGAGCTATTACTTTTGTCATTGAAATATTTTTAACAAACTTATTTGATTATCTCTAAGAATTCTTATATCTATTAATCCTCTGCCACCCTCTTTCCCTGTAGACTGACTTTGGACAGTCACAGACGTAGCAATATTATGAAAAGACCAGGCAGAACTGACAAAACACAGGGGGAACTACATCCAAAATCAAGCAGACTTTGAGACTGGACGTGGACAATATTATGAGAAAGACCCGAGCAGAACTGACAAAACACAGGAAACTACATCCAAAATCAAGCAGACTTTGAGACTGCTTGAGTTTGGAATGTAGTTTCCTGTGTTTTGTCTTCTTCACGATTCTCTCTCATAATATTCAATCCCGTCTATCCGTCTACTGAATTATGCCAAATGACCTACGTAAGTATTGGTACGGCTAAGGTGTTGATCGCCTTAAACATATTTTTCACTGTTTTAAGTCAGTTTGACAGATTCTTCTTACTCTTGCCATGTATTCTTCATTAGAGAGCTTTCTTAATGTTTCCATGTTTGATTAATCTGCTTGTTCGTATCGAAGGTACTTATACCGTCTCCCTCATTCAACGCTTCTATGATGCCGCCCCGTCTCAAGTTGTACGCTATTCGTGTTGTATCACCCTCTGTTTATGTTTATTACTTTACATTTATCTAGTCCAAACTTCATGTTTATATTGGTGGAAAACTGCTCTACCAACATGATGTGCTGCTGTATCTGTTCGTGAGATGGTTTATTGATGGATTATTATTTGTTTTATCACTCTTTATCGGCAATCCCCACATATGCCGACAAATTGAGTCGCAAGGCGTATGTGAT
Source organism: Abscondita cerata (assembly GCA_030710515.1). Lineage (NCBI taxonomy): Eukaryota > Metazoa > Arthropoda > Insecta > Coleoptera > Lampyridae > Abscondita > Abscondita cerata. Next base: position 104,501 of record JALBCR010002491.1, on the reverse strand, counting down.
CTTACTATTGAGTGGTAAGAGGGAGGTTCAATACTTTTCTAACTATGTTGCAAGTCGAGAGGACCACCGTTTTTTGCATCTCTATATGAATGCCAAAGTGTATGTTTAGAGATGCAAGGTGTTTCTTCAGGTCTCTGGGTATCTCTCCTGTAGGTCCGATCACTATTGGAACAATACTTACATTCTTCGCTTTACAAGTTTTCCTGAGGTCATCAGCGAGTGGTAGGTATTTATCAAGTTCTTCTTTATGTTTTTTTCTGTATATTGGCTCGAGCTGGTATTACTATGTCTATCAGAATGATCCGACTCTCCTGTTTGTTGTATACAACAATATCGGGTCTATTATGCTGTACTGCTTCGCTGGTGATTAGTTGTCTGTCCCAGTAGACTAGGTGTTCGGTATTCTCTAGCACGCTCTCTGGAATATATCGGTAGTATGGTGTTGAATAGCACACATAAATCCCTCTGTTTCTGGAAAGATGTTACCCTTCAGCAGCCAGTTGCGGGAAGCGAATTTATCGATGTTTTCGTCTTCTAGGGTATAATAGAATAATTTGGGTCGCAGTCATATTTTATGTCATGTAGCCTCAGTGGAGTGTACCGTTGGTCTAGAGTTACGACAGTCTTGTAAATAGAACAGGTTTCCATCCTCTTGTGGAAGAATCTCTTCAACAGTTCTATTTGATTCTTGTGGCGTAGTCTAACGTCCGTTATACCCCTACCTCCATTGTTTCTAGGAAGGTGAAACCGCTCCTTGCATGCCTTGGGATGGTGTTTCCGGTGTCGTGTGAAACATACCCGTATCATTCGGATATTATTCGAAAATTTCTCGACACGTTTGAGTGGTTGTTTCAGTCCTGCTTCTGTTGCTGAGAACAGTTTAATGTCGTCCATATAGGCAAGGTGTGTGATGTTTACGTTATCATTCAGGTCGTGTCCATTTTTGAGTTTGTTCAAAGTACTGGATAGAGGATTTAGGGCAATGCAAAATCACAGGGCGCTTAATGTTCTCCATTCCCTCCGGTAATGATTTGTTTCCCATTTGGACATAAGTGTTTTCAGTTATTATTATTATTATTATTTTATTGTTATTATTATTATTATTAATATTAATCACTAACCCATCATCTAGGATAGATGCAGTATTGTTTAAAATAATAAAGTTACACGCAGTGGCGTAACAAGATTTTAAGCACCCTGGAGCAGTTTTACGCTTAGCGCCCCTCTCCCGCAAAACTTAAACCAAATCCATTAAAAAAAACTGTTTTACATAGGATTGAATGCAAATGTTACATGTGAATATGTATAATACATATGCTATGTACGTATAAAAGTGACAAAAGTAATACCAGCAATACCAAAACCAATAAATCAATTAATCTAACTTTGTTTATCGCGCCTTTATAAATATATTTTTCTTGTTTGATCTGATGCAAATTGTAAGACAACATTCAAATTAATATCACTTGCTCTAGATCGTTCAATAGAAATTGTTGCCAAACGTTTTTGTTCTGCGTCCTAACCGCCGTTCAGGATAATGTGGAGAACTGATCCATTTTTCACACAGTTTCGTTGCTAATTGTTTCATCACTACCCACTCATTTCTAATTTGATTGACCTTCTTTCTAAGGGAACACATCATTATACATGCATGTTCCAAGTCTTCTTTTGCACTCTGTAATTTTTTGATATGGTCTCCATGGAATCATAACAATAAACTTTCCAATGTATTTTCCCCTGATGCTTGGAATTGACTAATTATCCGTTGTCCAAATACTGCCTAAAGTAATGTATTGTCCTATTAGCTTCCTGTGCGTCAAGGTCTTGGAAAAAGTGATGAATAAGCAGATACGTAATTATTTAGACATTAATAACTTACTATCTATCAATCAATCCGGGTTTAGACGTGCATTTATTAAATGTAGTTGATGATGTCATTGCTGCTAAAGATAACAGCAAAATCACTACTCTAGTTCTATTAGACTTTTCAAAGGCCTTCGATACTATCTATCATGAAATATTGATAAGTATTCTACACCATATAGGATTTGACAGATCTGCTCTCCTTTTATTAAATAGTTACTTGCGTAATCGTCGTCAAGGTGTAAAACTACGAGGAACCATTTCTGATCTTCGTCATACTAATTATGGAGTTCCTCAAGGTTCAATATTGGGACCATTGCTATATATAATTTATACTACCAAATTTTGTAATTGTTTAAAGCATCAATATGCTGACGATAGACAAGTTTATTTATCTTTTTACCCTAAACATGCAGTCCAGGCATGTCAATTACTGAATGAGGATTTAAATATTCTGGCAAACTACGCAAATCTACATTCGTTAAAGATTAATCCCACAAAGTCAAAATTAATGCTTTTTGGGAATAATCAAATTATTAAATCCATATTACCTTTTTTTTTATTAAAAATCAATAATGTTCTTATTCCTCATCATGAGCAAGCAAAAATCTGGGTATTATAGTTGATGATAGGTTACGTTTTTTCGGAACATATAAACATGTGTATAAATAAGTCCTTTGTAAAACTGAAATTGCTATACTCACAAAAATAAAAATTTAATGAGAATGCTTTGCGATTCCTTGGTGTTATCTAGTTTTAACTACTGTGACGTTCTCTATGATCTTTGTCTTTATACAAATACGAAGAGAAAAATTCAAGTGTTACCAAATGCTTGCCTTCGCTTTATACATGGGATTAGGCGTCGTCAACATATTACTCATAAGTTGATAGATACTGATTGGCTAAGTATGGAAAATCGGCGTTATCTACACACTTGTACATAATTTAAATTTGAGACACAGAGGTTTAATTAAACTGCTTTCTTTTAAAACTGAATTTTATAAACGTTCCTTCTCTTATAATATTTGTTTCACTTATAATCATTTACCGGAGCATATGAAAACATTAAGTGTTACTACTTTGATAACTAGATTATCTCAGAGTTTAAAAACACGCAAGTAATTCGTGACCTTATTTTAATTTTTCTAAATTTTTTTTTGTTTTCTTGTTCTCCTTTATTTTATTATTTCTTTTTATTGGGACTAAGTATTTATATATGCACCCTGCTTTACTTACATAGTTTGTTTTCTTTATATATTTATTTTTTTTATATATTTGTTATTAATATTGAGAAAAAAAATTACACTATTTATGTATGTATTCATTGAAACGTGGTGGTAAGGAAGAGCAGGGGCAACAAATTGTTGACCATCTGATTACCATCACATTTCCAAAATTATTTTATTGTTTAGTTACTTTGGTAGAATTATGTATTTTTTGGAAATAAAAGTTCTTATTATTATTATTATTATGTAGGAAACTGCTGAAAGTAATTTATCAATGCTTTGGCTTTTCCTCCTCCATCTTTGTTTCTTTCATTTATATTTAAATACACCAAAGTCTGCAAATGTCAATGTAACCACTGTGAAGCGCATCAAGAGCTTGGTTTATACTTGCCCATCGAGTAGGACAAATCTTTTTTAGTGTCTTTTCAAGAAAAATAGATTTTTTTAACAAGGCCCATCTACACACAGAACTAAAGAAAACCCAAATTTTGAACATTATCAAAAAAGTTTCTTATTTCAGAAATATGAGAGTGTATGATCACATCAGTGTACGTATTTAGCAAAAGCATTTTTTGTTTTATTCTAGCTTGAAGTTCACTTTACCGTTCATGTTTCCTGCTCCGTCATACCCTTAGTTTCGAAACGACAATAAACTTTTCTAAAACCGAGGTCTATTTCTCCAAAGATTCGGAGGTTTGGCTGTCAACCTCTACAAACCCGCAAAACAATTCATTTAGGTGTAAATCTACAGGTCGCACCTGATCGTCTGTTGATCCTTTTATTCAGAAAATTAGTTTTTATTGTAAAGTTTTAAAAATCTAAGAAATTTTGTATTATTTAAAGTGGATGCCAGTGTTTTACAAGACAAAGGTAATTCATACTTTAAAATGTTTGCGCCCCTTTAGAATTCGCGCCCTGGAGCTCCAATTGCTCCACGGTAGTTACCCCACTGGTTACACGGCTTCAAACTCTCCTTAAGTAAAATAAGTGCAAAAAATTGCACATTTTTATTTATTTATAAATAATTGTCGAACAAGTCCACCTACAAATTTGATATTTATTGACCGCTAGTAGATATGTACAAGGTAACATAATACAAATGTGCCAACTTTCAAAAACAATGGAACGCCAAATAAAAAAATTATAACATTCTAAACTCAGGCGTCTTGCTTTTTAAAACCGATAGTAAAGGTAGGGTCGCAAACGACTACCAAATTATTAAGAAGAATACGAGCAGCGCGCCATCGCTAAACCATGTACTATAAGTACCTTTAAAACAGCTTTTAATTTTAAATGTTTGAAGTAAAACTTAATTTTTTATGAAAGACCACGGGCTTTGTCGCTGTAGAATCACTTTTTTTTCAAAATCCTTACTTTTTGTTTGGATTTGTTCATTTTATAGCATATTTAACACCGTAATTTTAATAGAAATAAATACAAAATCAAAATTCTACCACAACCACGACAAAGTCCCTTCTTATATCTACTAATTTAAATCAAAACATTGCTAGTAACTTGAAAATATGAGCCAATTTATTAAGTATTTAAGTACTTAGTAAAATACTTACTTATAGTGCACGATTTAGCGATGACGCACTGCTAGTATGAACTAAAAATGACCTAATAACTATTTATGCACCTAGTCATGAAACTTAGGATTTCTTGTAGCGAAGGTGAGGATGAGTACAGTATGAGTCGCGCAATATATGAACCACAAAGAATTGTGATTCGTCACGTGTTACATACAAGATTTTTGTCTAATTTTAAAACTTTAGTCTAGTGCAATGTGATAACGATCTGACAAGTGACGAAAACTTTTATTTTACGTAATTAGCTACAAAAAGTGGACCATTTTAACTGCTGCGCTGGTTTGGTTATGAAAAATTATAAAAATTTGAAGTAATACACATATGTGTTCTAAGTAAATTAAGAAACTATATATAATTTAATTGTTTGATTGTAGCAGTAACTTATTATGTGGCATATAAAACTGAATTCTTGACGTAATTTGTTGAACCCTTTTCACTGGATAGAAGAAAACCAAAAGTTTTAAAAATTAGGAAAACTGTGGCTTTCTTTTCAAGACTAAATAAAATTAGAATTTCAACAGACAGACTGAGGTGTTGTAATAACCAAAACATTTTCCATGTGCAAATAAACTATAAACTTTAACAATTATACCAACGTTAGAGTAGAGTCAACATCGGAAGACACCAAGCTGCGCGACAAAGATGATGTCAGAATGTAAAGTCCAACACAAAAATACACACTTATTCGGTTTGTAAAGTTTCTGAATTTGTATGTACAAAAACTGTAATATAATTTATGCAATATTTCAATTATACTTTCGTCAGTAGTACCTAGTAAAAAACAATTTTTATAAACAATAGGCATAATAATTAATGACGCTGAGAACACCCACCTATTATTTAAGACTTGTTATTAGGATGGTCCATAAAAAATGTCGTTTTTTTAGTTTCTTATTGAGCCATTCTGCTCCTATCTAGAAAACATTTAAAAAAATGATCAAACACATCAATATTATAAATTCATTGTCGTGGTAACAAAGATGGTTTTTAAACTTATGTCATATGGGAACAAATAGGTTCATACTATAGTTTCATGAGCGATTGAAAAATTGACCATGACTAAAATAAATTTTGTAATTGTTTGGTAACAATATACCATAAGAATTGCATTTTCTAATTGATTCCATCCACTCTTGTATATAGGTACCTTACTGATGTATTAGAGTTTCTGCAACAAAAGCGAGAACATTTTAGCACGGTATTCTAATTATTTTGTAATTGAAAAATAATTATACTGTATACCTTTGATTCATTCGAAATTATTCAGGACTCTATAGCTATGGATGAGGAGGAACGGGTAGTAGATTACGGGGTGAAAGGCAACAGGGGTACTCATGGTGGCAATTATTTTTCAGTTTTTTATTAAATTTTGTATTTTATATATTATTTTGAATAGTTTTGATAAGGGATTAATTTTTTCGAATCGGTAGTAATAATTAAAATTAATTTTTATTTATTTTTTATTTACGAAATCCAACGTTGGTTGATTCTGTAATTAACAATTAAAACCATCCCATGGTGTGTCATTAAAAAACTGTGAAAGTTATTTAATTAAATATATCAAATAGATTTCGCCACCATCCAGGGAGTAAGGACTGTAATTTTAAGGTGTCGAAAGAAATCTTGCTGAAGAAATTATAGTGTAAAAATTGAATTATAATTTACAAATGCTTTTTATTCTGAAACAGACAATACTTGACTTGCCAAAAGGTTAATATAAATTTCACTTCCAAGTCGTGGTATGATAATTATTGAATCTAGCTCAAAAAATCTAAAAACGAAAACATAAATAACGGTTAATAAAATTATTGTGTACAGAAACTGCATGCAAATTTTTAATTTGAAATAGTCTAATTACAAATAAATGCATACATGGAATTCGTAATCGATTAAGTAGTCATTGAAAGGTAATGTATTTCCTCCTCGAATGTAAAATTATGTGTTTAGCACTAAGATAATTGATAAGAAGAAGAAACGTAGGTGGCGTACCAAATTAACACCTTTAACGCTTTTTCAAAGTACATTTCCTGAAGCTATAACAAAATGCTACTAACAATTGCAATGCACTCATCTGAAAGTGCATAATTAAAAAGTTAAGAGTTGGAGAGAACTGCGTTGTATTTTATTGTAAGTTTCTATTTTAAAATAAAAAAAACAATTACAAATATTTTTTATAAAATTGACATTGAGGTGTATACTTTTAAATGGCATGGCTCGAAGTCTACTTTCTTGTTGATCGTTTCCAGCCAATGCAAACACAACTATAATACAAAACGACAGATAATTAATAGTTCAAACAACAAATTCACTTAATAACAAATAAGAAAATAGCGTTATTATTTAAGTATGTCTTTCATTTTTCTAGGGAAAATTGTATCGTAATAATTACGCTGTGATTTTGCATTGAAATTGCTGACATCTTCAGTATTTAATGAAATTGAGGACGTTATAGGTAAAATGAAGAAAATGCAAAACCTACTTATTTATAGGTAAGCTCCTATAGTATTTTTTTCTGAATTCGACTTAATGGATTAAATCTAAAGTAGAAGGACTGACCTTGCAATTTTTTCCCATAGCAAATTAATATTGATGCTTGTATTCTCATACTAAAAACGTAAGCAAGTTTAATAGTTTACATACAACAGTTATTTGGTATTCTAATAGCTCTTTAGTATTTTCTACATGTACATTGAATTTAGACTGTCGTCCGATTAATAATGTTTGTCTAAATAATTAACGATTTTGTATTGTTGGAATTACTGAATAAAATATTCTACTGAAAAAAATAAATAAGATATTATAAGAGTCGCTTTTTGTAAAGATTATATTTAAATTAAGTGTTAATTTGCTTTAGTAAAATTAATATAACTCAAGGACATTGAAATAATAATTATTTCTATTTAACAAACTTTCTTCTCGGAGGGATCAATTATAATCAATTAATGCAATTCTAAGCATTATTTTACGTCAAGTGTTCAGCAATTAAAAATATACATTTTGAGTATAGGATTGGAAGCTCATTTCCGTATTACGCATCAACCATGCTATACAGATTTCTTAAGAAAGATATGAATTGTATCAAAAATCAATGTCATTCCGAATATTGTCTCCAATTTACATTTTAATGTGCCTTTTATCCTAAGTAATATTTATGCTATTGGATGCTATAAACGTAGGTACATGGTACAAGTTAGTGGTAACAAAAAAGATATGGGTATTAAAACTGAAGTAGGCAAGAATTTTTTGAACAAAATATTTTAAGAGACCATTATGTTTGTACTAAAACCTTGCAATTTACATATTATCACAAATGTTTGAAAAAAACAAAATAGCAGTGGTTTAAAAATTTAAAAATCAGTTTTCCCAAAAACTATACTTTGAATTTTTAAAACTATCTAATATCTTAATCGGTAAATGAATTAAAGCTGGTGTTAAAAGTATTTCCATTGAATTAAAAACAAACGCGGACTGGCTTTATGAATACATTTCTCATTTTCCTTACTTTGAGATAACTGTTCTGGATATCAATAACAGCAGACAAAATTTTGTCAAAAAAATCTTCAGTTGATGTTACCTCACCACCTTCAATATGACAAAAAAAAAGAAGTCGGAAGATTAAGCCCTCCTCTTTCCATCCATTTGCTCAGAACCGTAGTTCAGACTTCACAACTATTGTGACGCACCGTCAAGCTGAAACCTTCATATTTCCAAGTAATTTGGAAAACTTTTACAAACACGTGGTGATGTGGACTACTAATCATGCCACAACATGTAAACATCAGTTAGATGAACACGGGGTATACAGGGTGTTTCTGAATAGGGGTAACAAAATTCTAGGGTAGATAGGGGATCATTAGAGACACTTTTATTTATACCTATTTTAGTGGGCTATGTCGATATTTTGATAATAAATTAATACAGGGCGATCAAAAAAAAAGGATTAAAATTAAATTCAAAAACACGTCGAAAGTCATTTTTTTAAAATGCAAGCACCATGTATTTATAGCTTTATTTTATTTAGCATCAAAAATAAGGTTGACTTTGTACAAGGTTGTCTATTCAAAAATTCATGGTTTTCGAAATATTGGCAATTTAACTTTTTTTTGTTGCACAAATGGTATTGTATTTCTTTTAATATGAATGGTTATTCCTAGTTGGCCATGATAGCGTTAGAAAACCTTGTACAAAGTCAACCTTATTTTTGATGCTAAATAAGATAAAATTATAAAAACATGGTGCTTGCATTTAAAAAAATGACTTTTGACGTGTTTTTGAATTTAATTTTAATTCTTTTTTTTTATCTCCCTGTATTAATTTATTATCAAAATATCGACATAGCCCACTAAAATAGGTCCCCTGCTACAAGAAAACCTATTCCAATTAAATAATAAAGGCATTAGTATAAGAAAATTTTATAATTTTGTTTAGGCCTGAAAACGTCATTTTTGACATAAAATTTAAAATAAGTCCAAAACAGTTAGACTTAGGTATAGGACATTATACACAAAATGTGTCTACAATTTTGTGCAAAATCCAAAAATACAATAATATATAGGATGTTCCGTTTAAAATAAGCAAGTTGATACATACTTCCGGTATAACCAGAAGTATCACCAACTTGAAAATATTTTAGCGGAACTGCCCCCGTCGATGTTAGTATACTACCAAATTTTCAAATTTTTCCCATGTACAGTTTTTCTATAATCTATCGATGGCGTTCCCGGTGGGACACCCTGTATAGATAAAAATGGCTGACAATAATAAATTCTATAATAATAAATTATTACAATAAAACTGAAAATCACAAGCACAAATATTGTTCATTTCGAGTTTTAACAATGAAAATGTTAATTGGGAATAATCACGCCCAATAGATGGCGCTCCAAAATTACTGTATTTTTTACATCAAACGTAGATTTAAACGTTCTGTATGTACTTAATAATTTAGTACAATTGAAGAAATATAAAAAAAGTTTTACATAATTCTTTACAGTGAAATTTTATTCAAAAATGTAATGATATATTTACTATTAAATATCGATTTTATTGCTTTAAAAACATTTGACAACATGTAAATTGAGAGATTTTAGTAAAAATAAAGAATTCTTAAAATATTTTGTTTTTAAAACTAAATAGTAGTAGCTTTTGTTTAAAAAAAACAAATGAAGTGAGATTAATCGAAAAATAAAACTAACATTTTAGAAACTTGAAACATAAAACGTATTCAAGTGGGACATAATGCACTAAGAGACGTATGTAAACCATTTAATAGCGATATATTGAGACCATTTAATAGTGATATATCAGACACATTCCAATCCATGTAGACGTGTAGGTATTATGTTCTCAAGTATTTAAAATTACTTAATACAATCAGAAAATGTTATTATTCTAATAGGTCCCTTGGATTTTACCATAACCTATCAAATAAATGTACCAAAATGTCTTTTCTAACATATAAGCTTATCAGTTATAGTGATAATGCTACTTAAAACTGTATAAACTTGACACTTCAGCGCCATCTTCGATTCAATTACCTTTCTTTCATAATATTGAAGAAGTCTTTTTACCATTGAACAGATAAAAAATAAGACATTAAATTACGAATTTAGATTAGTGACAACTACTACTTGATCAAATAGCCTTCACAAATTAGATCGCGAAACATGTTCATAAAGTAAAAACACGTGATGTAATTCACTCCAAATCATCTCCTATAACGATTAAAATAATTAATAAATAACCATTAGATGATGTTTTTGTACACCTGGTATAATTTTTATGACATTTTTTGTCCCCTCATCTGATAATTACTTAACAGTAGATTCTGTAAAAATGATTCCAGAATTACTATATTCCACTAATGGTCGTGGATAATGGTATATATTCTGTAACAATTTAGTATGAACCGAAACTTTAACTTAATAAGTCTTTAAGCCCGTCCTTTGGACGCATGAATTTTGACCTATAACTTTTGACCTTAAGGTCATAAGTCAAAATGATGTATACAAAATATGTTTGTCTTGTCAACATTTTTAAAATGTCTACGTTTGTTATCGTCCTTAGTATATATTGTAAGTCTTTAACTTTTTACGATTAGCGTTCAAAAAAATTTAAGTCTGTAATGACATATCCGAGTAGCGTCGGGACCCATGTCAGAGTATCGTACGACGTGTTATCCGTATTAAGAAGGATTAATCTTAAGCAGTTATTATAATTTCTTTCTTTACAAAAATTACACTCATAATAACAATTTTAAAAACAAATTTTTTTTTCACGTAAATTTGTTTGTTTTAATCAATTTAAATTGTTTTCATGTGATCCGGGGTGAACGGTGTTGGTTGGTAGGTTACAGTTATTACAATTTCTTTCTTTAAAACAATTACATTCATAATAAAATTTGTTTATACTTAAATTATACCCAACTTTTGTTTATAGTATTTTTTGATGGATAAGTAATCACTGAGATATGACAATCACGTGACAATAATTGTTTTAACAATATCTACAAAATATATATCATATAAAAAAAGTGTTGATTTTTTCACTTTTCTTACATTTAGTATATTACATGATGTAACACTATTTTTTTATTTTTTTCGAGAAATTATAGTAAATAGATTACACTAAAAGATTACATGAACAAACTTTTTTTTTTACACTATCATACAGAGTTGCCCAAACTTCTGACATCGGAGGATAGCTTATTAATAAAAAGATATCTTTTCAAAAAAGTCACGGTATTGTACAGGGTATTTTAGAAGATATAGCTAATTATCAGTAAAAAATGACACTTACTGTATTATTATTTACATGTTAATTACTTGTCATTAGCTGTGTTTAGTATTAATTATTTTTATTATCTGACAATTCCCTTAATAAAGGGATATGCAAAATGAAGACCAAGCCTTATCTCAAAATTTTAAATGAATCACCCTACACGTCTTTTTAGGGATTATTAGTACAATTAAATAGCTTTTAAACAATATAGTATATGTACAGTATAAGTTCAGGGATACGGTAAATATTTTATAAATTTTATTTTTTACATAAAATTTCTTGTTGTTACATTTGAGGTTAAAATGATAGAGGAGTAACAGATTTTTGGTTCTCACTATGTAATAGTATTCTGCAGATCATTCTTATATAGGGTGGCGCAAACTTCTGATGTTGAAGGATAACATCATTATGAAGAAAGATAACATTTTCATAATTTGTCACATTTAGTGTAGTTATTGAGTGCACATTTTAAAAAAATTTTGATTATGCAGGGTGCTTCAAAAAATCGCGGCAGTATAAACTTACATTTTAAATGTAACACACTATATTTTCTTTAAGATTCGGAAAGATCCCATCAAGAGCTTTAAAAAATACAGCATGTAAATGTATTGTACAGGGTATTTTAGAAGATATTGAGATGATATAATTTTTATACTTCAGCAACAATTTTATATTTTAAATAAAATGTAAATAGCGTAGATTAGGTTAGTTGAATTGTGTAATGATGTTCAATTTTACATGTGATTGACTTTAGCAAGTGCGGATTGCTAGGACAATAAAAATAAAGAAACTTGAAAAAATAATATTATAATGAACATTGAAAATTAAAAGATACATAAAAGTGGTTATAAGAAGAGTAATAAAATAACCAAGGTATATTGAATTAGTTGGCTGGATCAAATAGATAGTAATAAAAGTTGTTAATGTAAAAGAAGATTAAGTTTATTTTATTAACTGCAAGAATTATATCCAATAAAGAGCTAGTTAGGATGCTGAGAAAATTAAGCATAACACAATTCAAAAAAAAAAAATCTAAAAGATGAGTGCTTGGTTTATTCACATACTGAATTTAGTTAATTATTAGTAAAAATGACGCCTACTTTAACGCTCTTTTATAAAGTTACTTGAAATAATTTAACACAAAAGTAATTTACAGTAAATACAACTAATGACATAGAAAATAACATGTTAATAAAAATATATGTCAAATTATTTCAAGTTAATTTGTAACAGAGCGTAGGTGCCAATTTTACTGATAATTATCTATATCTTCTAAAATATCCTGTACAATATATCGACATGCTATATTTTATCAAAGCTCTTAATGAAATCTTATCGAACCTTGAAGAAAATACGGTATTTTCCATTAAAAAAAAGTAAGTTTATGCTGCCACGGCTTTCGAAGCACCGTGTATAATCAAAAGTATTTTTAAAATGTGCACTCAAAATGTGTACTAAATGTGACAATTGTTAACAGTGATATTTTTTCTCCCAACGATATTATCCTCCAAAGTCAGAAGTTTGCGACACCCTGTACATAAAAATTATCTTCAGAGTACTATTACATAATGAGAACCAAAAAGTATGTCGCCCCCCTATAAGTTTAGAACCCTGCACAATACCTTTACATGCTATATTTTTTTAAAGCTCTTGATGTGATATTTTCGAACCTGAAAGAAAATATAGTGTGTTTCACTTAAAAAAAAAAATAAGATTATGCTTCCACGATTCTCTGCAACACCCGGTATAATTGAAAATATTTTTAAAATGTGCACTCAGTAAGGTCGCAGTCACACAGAAACTACCGTCTGTTACCACCTAATGTGTAATGTTTTGTATTCTCTAAGTTACTCAATTAAGATTTGATTTTTTTTATTATACTGCAAAACAAATAAAATCAGCGTCGGTAAGCAAACAAGAATTTTTTTTTATTTTGGGTAGTGGGAATGGTACATTTTAAATACAGATTAACAACACAGATACATATAATTTATTATCACAATATTTATAAATGTTGGGCACCACTTAATCTTATCTTTATGACATTTATCGCGCAACGTAAGATCAAGAAAAACGTTGTCGATGGCTATGAGTTCTAATATAATTATTTTAGTTGAAGATAAAAAAATGTCTAGCACTTGTGAATTAAAGTTACCACTTAACGGTAGGTATCTAACAAAAGTCGTACTCACTTTGTTCATACGGAACCCACGGTGAAACCCATTCAAAAAAATAAAAGAAAACCAATCCTTCAAACTCAGATACGGTATAATAGTTCAAAACGCCTCTGAGTCAAAAATTAAATTTGAATTTCGGTATATACCAATTTCTATTAACAAAATAAAACGCCATTAAGAAAATACATTTTAAAAAAAGCACTAATTAACTTACCCCTACTTGAAAGAAAATAAACCAAGAAAATCACTTTGCTGATAATTTAGCAAACAAGAAAATAAAAAAATAACAAATGTTGCTTCAACAATGATGAAGCGACTTTAAATTTAGTGTTAATCGCAACAACTTTGCTACAATCAATGCCATTTCGACCTAGAGAAAACTAGCGTATTTCATATGACCTCGTTTCTAATCTACTTTTGTGCCGATTAACACAAAATTCATATTTAAAATACAAAATATGTTTATATACAGGTGTTATAAAAACACAAACGTTACACTCGCCATTTTGTCAAAAAAAAGAAACAACAAAAAAACCAATAAACCCCAAAAAAAAGAGAGAAAAAAAGACAAATTGCAAAACAAAAACCATAAGTAGGTATTTTTATGAAAAACAATTATTTATCGTTACGTACAATGACTAGAAGGAGTTTCAGAAGAAAAATCGCAAAGATTTTCTTTGAGATCCTTGATGTGATAATTGCCAAAGGGTTGGCCTTTCAAATCCTCTAAGTCATACACTAAAGGTGAGAGTACTTTTCTTACTTTACAAGGTATGTATCGGGGTGCGAGTTTCTTTGAGAACGCTTTGGCGGCATTAGACAAAACAAAATTTCTTTTCAAACAATGTCACCTACTGTAAAAGTGAGATGACGTTTTCGCAAAATATATTGTTTGGAATTGATTTCATAAGCCTAATGCAGACGTTCCTTGACTTCTTGATATAATTGAGGAGATTTTGTTGCTCAGAAGACCAAGACAATGTTTTTGCTATTTTTAAAGGATCTGTCAAGTGAGTATGCTCGTAATAATCACCAGATGGTGGAACATGTCGTCCAAAAACTAAAAAAGCAGGAGGTACCTCAGTGACCTCATGTTTAGCTAATCTGAGTGCTTGGGCAATATCAAAAATATGTTTGTCCCAATCACGATGAGATTCTTTAATATAGGAAGAAATGGCAGTCACCAAAACTCTGTTAACACGTTCGGCAGGGTTTACTTGAAGATGGTATCGTGCATTTAACCAAACCTTCTGCACCTTAACACTATCTAAAAAGGAACGAAATTCCTTTGAAACAAATTGGGACCCATTGTCAAATAGTACAATTTGTGGTACACCGAATATTGAAAAAACTACTTCTTTCAAAAACTTTATAATTGGTTTGGTGGTGGCTATGTGATCTGCATTCACTAAGTACAGACATGTTTTATTATAGCTCCGTTAAAATCTTTAAAATAAATTAAAATCCAATTACCTTGTGTGCGGTTTAATCCTACTGCAAGTGTTAGTAGTTATTTAAGTGACTATTAAATAATAATTTTATTCGA
Source organism: Abscondita cerata (assembly GCA_030710515.1). NCBI lineage: Eukaryota > Metazoa > Arthropoda > Insecta > Coleoptera > Lampyridae > Abscondita > Abscondita cerata. The sequence continues at coordinate 89,320 of JALBCR010002491.1, read as the reverse complement.
AATGAGTGTATGTGTAAATTGTTGTAAAATTATTGGTGATAAACAACAAATTGAATGCGACGGATGTCAAGGTAATATTCACTTGTTTTGTACAGGTTTATCTATTGATGATAGAATAACAAGGCAGAAGATTAAATCTGTAAAAGTTTACTGCAATAAATGCATAAATCACACGGAAGAAGTTAATGATTTAAACTCGTTGAAATCATTAATCCGCGATCTCACTAGCACAATTGGAACCTTATGCACCTTATGGAAAAAAGCGTGGATTATACCCATTCCAAAAACGAGTGTGCCTACTCAAATCTCTGACCTTAGGCCTATTAGTCTTCTACCAATATTAGCTAAAATAATGGAACTTGCTGCGGAACAGTTATACGAATTTATTAACTTTGTCTTGCCAATAAGGCAGTCGGGATTTCGAAAGTACCACAGTACCAATACTGCTCTTTTAAGTGTTACCAATGATATAATTAAACCCAGAGATCAATCAAAAATCACTACCTCACAAATAGAACTGCCACAGTATTCGTAAATGGGAAATATTCATCAGAACTGCAAACAGTAAAAGGAGTACCATAAGGTTGCATTTTGGGCCCGCTCCTTTTCACCATATTTACTTCAGATTTGCCCATATTACGTTACGGATGAAGTTCACCTACATTATACGCGGATGACACTCAGGTGTATATATCATTCTTGTCCCCTAGTGAAATAAATAGTGCCATAGATATAATGAATAGAAACTTAGATAATATATTCATTTGGGCAAGTGAGAATGGACTTATCCTCAACCCAATAAAATCTAAAGCGTTGTGCTATGGTTCAAAAGCTGATCGTGTTCGTGCATTCCAACTATTGACCTCTTGTGTAACTATTAATGGTAAATTAATTCAATTTGTGGATAGTGTCAAGAATCTTAGTGTGACCATTGATTGTAATCTGTCGTTTGAGCAGTTTGCAATGCAACTACTATCTTCAAATTTAAAAGTTCATTTGAGTACTTAGCTACAAATATTTGAAACAAATTTCAACTGAATATTGACAAGAAATCATAGTCTACTACTAAAAAGGAGCTGAAACTAATTTTACTAAAAGAGCAAAAAAACTTGCAGGTGTAGGACTTTAGTAATTATTTTTGGTATTTTAATAATCATTTAAAAATATTGTTGTAAACTAAAAATCTATTAAGTTAGTATAAGATATGTACATCAAACACATCTTTACTCTTTGTATTTTTTTTCATTCTTTTTGTTGGTTGGAATGTTAGAACAGCATTCTGCTGAATCTCCTTTTGTGTATATCCTTTTTTTATCTACTATGTATATAAAAATAAGTCGGGTTTTCCTTCCTGACGCTATAACTCCAGAACGCACGAACCGATTTCCACGGTTTTGCATTCGTTGGAAAGGTCTCGGGCTCCGTGAGGTTTATAGTTTATAGAAAATTCAGGAAAAATGTCAACAGAAAAGCGGGAAAATTTTTTTTTCACATACAGCGCCATCTCTGATACATAGCATGTACTACAAACCAATATTTTAAGTAGATGGCGCCGGTGCGTCGCAATGATAATTAACAAGCCGCAAGGCCAATCGCTTAGTGTTTGCGGGATAAATTTAGAACATCATTGTTTTTCACATGGGCAGTTATACGTTGCGTGTTCACGAGTTGGGAAACCATCCGCTTTGTTTGTGTTAACGTCAGACCAAAAAACAAAAATGTGGTTTACCAAAGTGCACTTCAATGAAACGGATAATTTGCGGACACGTATAACGCTTCGATTCAGTATTTACTTCGGATTCACTTTCATTTACTTAGAGAAGTTCAACTAAATAACACTTCATTTTTGTAATCGAAATGAATTCATTACTGTTGTGAAATGAAATAAAACTTTTCCTTTTTCAAATATAAAACAAAAAAAAATGTTTTCTTCATCTTTTAATCACCAAACGAAATGTTACATAAAACGAAGCCATCTGGTGGCGAAACGGAGTTCGCCGGGTTTGCTAGTTACACAATAAATATTATTATTGTTATTATTATTATTATTATTATTATACCAACAAACACCGATCCAATGTGCCTTGGTCACACAGACGGTCAATCACCGTTAAGTTAAGTATATCACATTTAGATCACAAATCTCTTTTCTACGAGATATTGTGTTTCACTACATAGGATATTCCATTTTTTCCATCTTCATTGTCATGATAGAATGCATGATAAAATGTTAACAAAACTTCTAATTCTAATTTGTAATTTGCATTGTTGTTTTATCTCTTTTGCTCAACTGATGTTGTCCCATTCCCTATCGTTTCACCAGGTTTTATGCATATATCGCGGTTGTAAGGGAACTCGAACTAACTAAATCTAATTCAAAAATTTTAATGTTATTTAAAAAAATTATTAAGTAATACGAGGATGTATTGATATCTAGTTAGCCTACACCAGTTCCTTGCATAAACAAAATATTGCGTTACCATAGCAACGAACAATAACTTATTAGAAGTGTCAGTGTAAAGTTTGACGTCAAAAAAGTAAACCAGAGTCACGCAATAAATTAAATGAAAAAGATGTCCACCGAAATTGTGAAAATCGAAAAATTGGAGTATCGAGCCATCATCAAGTACCTGTATTTAAAAGGGTTAAGAGGTAAGCAGATTTACGAAGATATGCTTAATACCCTTGGTGTAATGCCCTTCGTATGCGACCGTCAAAAATTGGAATGCAAGCTTCAAAAGAGGTAAATTTTCCATTGAAGATGATGACCGATCGGGAAGGCCAGTTTCTGTGTCAGTCCCCGAAAATATCGATGCAGTTCATGACATGATTTTATCAGACCGTCGAATTGGGCTAAAACGGATATCTGAAGCACTGAATATTTCATACGAACGCGTTCATCATATGGTTCACGTCAATTTGGACATGAGAAAAATTGCTGCAAAATGGATCCCCAAATGTTTGAATGTTGAATAAAAGCGTGCAAGGGTAGAAGCATCGCGTTCGATCTGTGCTCGATTTGAAAACGATGTAGACTTCTTAAACCGAATTGTCACTATGGATGAGACTTGGGTACATTTCTACGATCCAGAAACAACGCAACAATCGATGGAATGGCGACAAGACCTAAGAAGTTTCGTGTCAAAAAATCTGCTGGAAAAGTTCTTGCTTCAGTTTTTGGGATTGCCATGGAGTAATCATGTTTGATTTTTGGATAAGGGTAGAACAATAACTGGAGATTACTATTCGACATTACTGACCACTCTACGGGAAAATATTAAAGAGGAAAAGACGCGGAAAGCTATCCAAAGGTGTTTTGTTTTTTGCAGGACAACGCCCCTGCACACAAATCTCATGTTGCCATGCAAAAATTCGTGATTTAGGGTTTGAATTACTAGAACACCCCTCTTATTCACCCGATTTGGCTCCGTCCGACTATCACCTCTTTCCTCAACTGAAAAAAGTTTAAAAGGTCGTACATTTTCTTCCAACAAGGAGGTAATAGAAGCTGTGGAGGTCTGGTTTGCAGAGCAAGAAGAAACATTTTTTTTGAAAGGTCTAGAGACGTTGCAGGTTCTCTGTAATAAATGTATCCAATTAAGAGGAGAATATGTTGAGTAATAAAATATTTTGACATTGAAATTTTGTTTGGTTCTATAGTAGGCTAAGAATTTTTCAATATATCCTCGTTGCAATTAAGAAAAAGGAATTGACAAACGAAATGGTATTGTTGTCTATTCAATAGTGCAAAGTACAGGTAAAAATTACGAATTCTGGGTAAATGCTTAATCCTTAAAGTATGTTGTAAAAGTGCTTTCGGCAACAAGAAATGTATAACATGGCAAATCCAAATGGTCAGAATTTAAAAAAAGATTACATTTACAGCCCAATGGCTACAAGATAATAGCCGCCTCGGACTTACTTAAGCGGGTTTACTTAAGTATTATATTAATTGAAATGTGATTGAGTATGATTATAATTTCGTTTTCTACCAACTACTATCAACCACTGCTTTAGAAAAAGCAAACACGTTCACAGTGGTTTACAAGTAGGGAGGGTGAGTTAGTGAATCTAGTATGGTCACCCAAATAAGAATGCATGTGTTTGAAATTGCAGCCACAGCCACCGACTATTATTAACTATCCTGTGTGACTGCGGCCTAACTGTACTAAATGTGACAAATGGTATCTTTTTATTAACTAAGTTTTATTTTTTAAATTAACTTAGATTAAGTGAATTACTAATACCTAATGTAAGTATTTATAGTATGTTTGTTTGAAAAATGTTCATAAACATTTCTAATAAATATGAAAGAAACGTTTATTATAGACCTTTTAACATATAATTGCATGCTTGTCAAAGTCGCTAATGTTACAAAAGAAAATAAAAACAATAAATGAAAAACAGTGAAAGCTGTCTCAGGAATTAAAAGAAACATAAGAATTATTGCATAAGTTGGGTTTCCCTTTGAAACTTTCGTACTTAAACTCAAATTATATCCTGTTTAAAACAAGATAAAATTTTTACTCTAAATGTAACATAAAAGTAAAGGCGGCTCAATACAATTAGAAAATATAAGTTTAGTAACGTTTAGAATATTACCATAAAAAATAGCATTTATTATAAATAATGCTAAAAGGCAAGCACCTGCTACATTATAAAAGTACCGACCTTTAAAACGTTTACATCTTATCCATAAATAGAGCACCTGCATTTTTCTCTTATCGCTTTGCAAAATCTCAAAAAAAAGTAAGACATAGTGAGAGGAGCTGTCCTATTTTTTTTTAGTTTCACGTACAAACGTATTAGTAAAATATTTCAAAACTAATTGCTTACGAAATAGGATTATTCACAGTGACATGCTTTACATATAGAATTTTGTTACACGTGTTCCGTTTTGATTAAAATTTACTTTCCAAAGGAATCGCCGGTTGGGAATCTAGATGATACGTTTGGAATTATGTAATGCATTGATCTAATCGCAGCGATCACTTAGCGGTAGATCATATCCAAAAGTGAAATACATCGACTTGCGTCATTTCCAAAAAATATCTTACACTTACAAAGTAAGTACGTATTAAATTTCAATTTTAACCCAAATAGGGATGTGCGATTGTAAATTCGAGAAGAAGCAATACAAGATCAATTCGTGTCGAATTTCTCAACAGATAAAAATACATTTCGGTTATTAACCTCTTTGATCATTAAAATATAATACATATCTAAATGAAACTGCATTTGTAATAACTGTTAAACAACAGTGATGATTTGCAAAACGAAATTGAAAACATGAAAAGTAAAAGCACCCAAACATATAAATTAGCTGCAAATAACAGCTTTGAAATTAATAGGAAAATTATTTTATTTGTGATTACGCGATATTTATGACGCCAGAATACTTTTTCTTAATAAAGATAGATGTGTGTAATTAATCACAATTAAAATACAATTATTGCTGTTACATGTTGGCCACATATTTATTTGGATGATAAGAACAATAAGCGGCAAATTTCGAGAATTTTTGAGCGAGCAATAAAAAAATGGCATCGTTTAGTTTATATAAATAATAAACCTGACTGTATAACAATGTAAGACATTTTCGTATTTACTGTATCGCCGGTAGTTTGTCTATTGCGATCTTCTGACGCCTGCGATCTGCTGCAAAGCAAAATTCATCGACCTCAACTATAACTGTAAACCTTCAAAACGATTTATACATATTTATGCAACAGAATAATTAACTGAGATTTTATTGTTTGTTATTTAAATTTTTTTGTTTATCTATATAAGTGTCATATTATTTCTGAAACGTTTTCTGGCTAGTAATCTGAATTAAATCACGGTTGCTTACATCATACGAAGAAGAAAAAACATTAATTGTGTAGACAGAACCAAAATACAAAAGATCTATACGTAAAATTGTCTGTTTTTTGTTAGTTTGCTTCTGTATATTACACGTTCACTTTTTTAAACCCAACACGGATAGCATCGTCTACGTATATTAATAAAAGTGTTTAATCGTTATCTCCTTATAATTTAAACCATTAGCTGTTAAAATTTTTAATTCAAATCAGGTCAACCTTCTGTGGGTTGATGTTACTGATTGATTAATATCATTAAACACAACATCTATTCAGTTTGCTTTGAGCGGTTGAAAATAATTCAATATGTTACTCAGTCATTTGTGAAATTTGAATGCTAATAATTAATCGTCGAGCTTTAATTGTAGCAATTAAAAAAAAAAAGAAATTAAATTGATTAGATTTATAATTTAATCAAAATGATATTGTACTTCTTTAATACTTTTTAATACCAGCTGTTCCTTATACAACGACATTATGTCAAAATTTTATAATAAAGACTATTTGTTACTTTCAAAATAAAAAGTTGATTGAGAAATGCTTTAAGTTCATGAGTATATATTAGAATTTATAAAGTTCTTTTAACGTGCAATATGAGTAACGGTTTTATATTTCCTTGACCCTTCGTTGTACTTATTTTTATTTGAACTTTTTAGAAATTTTAAAATTGACGAATTGTAAAATTTCATCCTAAAAGTTACTACTATTTTAACGTTAATTAAGTGTATTTTTATAAGTAACATAATAATAATAATAATATTTATTGCTGTTAATATGCTGAAAAGCATTTACAGATGTCAAATAAAGCTATACATATATATAAAAAAATTATACAATTTAAGTCGCTGTTGATAAACTCAGCAATACTGTAAAATCGCATTTCTAACAAGGAATGCCTTAACTCTAGTTTTTAAATTACAAATTGGTAGACTTCTTATTTGGTTCGGTAATGCGTTAAATAATTTAAAGGACATATTTACTATCATATATTGTAAACCTTAGTATTAGTAACAACTTGGCAACGTTGTATATTGTTAGTGTAGCCAGCTTAGACACAGCAGCGTAAAAGCGCCAGAACGAAGCCGACGCTCGACTAGGTTATGTTGTTTTTGCTCTTATATCTATAAAAGCTATGTAAGCTAGTTTTGTACTTAATAAACGTTTAGTCTTAAACCAACAACTCTTGTTGTGTTCTCTCGATCAACATAAAACATGGTGTCAGGTGTTTAAACATTAATCGTGAAGGAAAAAATAAAAAACAAAAGTCGACTAAAATGGATTTTTGCAAAGCGCCAGTTGCTATGGAATTTGATGATCCTGCACAATGGCAAAAGTGGAAGCAAAAGTTTATAATTTTTATGAAGGCATCTGGAAAAAACAGTAGTGATGAAGACACAAAGATGGCAATTTTTCTAAATGTTGTAGGAGATGGTGGCCTCGAAATATACAACACCTTACCTGATGACGAAAAGAAAAAAAAAGACAATTATTTTTTGCCAAAAAAGAATCTCGCAATAGAAACGTTAAAATTTAATAATCTGGTACAACAACCAACACAAGCTATTGACTCCTATCTCACGAAATTGAAAAAACAGGCATGATTGTGTGAATTTATGTGTCTTAAAACGGGTTGTAAACAGTCATACATGGAACGAATGATTAGAGATCGCTTACTATTGGGAATCTACGATGAAGCAGTACAGCAACGTCTAATAAGGGATGCAGATAAGACTGTAGCAAAAATTCTTGAATATTGCAAATCAATAGAAGTTAGTAAAGAACATATCAAAATGCTGAAGCCTGAAGAACAAATAAATGCAGTGAAATCTGAAGTATCCAATGCCGAAAGTAAATTGTGGAAGGTGAGGTTATGCTCATGCGAGGGGTAACTGTCCTGCTTACAATAAAACGTGTGCCAAATGCCAGGGCCGAAATCACTTTGCAAAAGTATGTACTTTCACAAGTAACTCGGAAGCAAATAAAAAACAAAAAACTGGAATCATAGTCGTGAAAATTCAATGAAGAATGCAGAGGAAGCTAACTCAAGTAGAAGACAAGAACTTCAAGATAAAAGTAGCGAACACAGGAATACTCGTCGATTCAGAAAAGGCGTATCCGGGTTAAAAAGAAGAATTTGAAATTTTCGTTGACGAACACACACACACTTAATGGTTCATGTTGGTATGAGGAAATTCTAGTGAATGGACAGCAAATAAAATTCAAGCTTGACAGTGGTGCTGAATCAAGCATAATCCCAATACACTGTCTCAACAAATGCAACCAAAACTTGGTAGAAATTGGGTCATCACCAATCACACTCGTATCGTATGGTAATTTTAAATCAAGACCGATAGGACAGGTAACCTTGAATTGTGTTTATAATGTTGAGTCATGTAGTATTAGTTTCCTAGTCGTAGACTTTCAATCTGAACCCATATTAGGGTTAAATGATTGTCTTAGGTTAAAATTAATTAGTAGAATACATGAATCGTCAAATGAATTATCGGAGTTTCTCCCAGTTGACAAAAAAGACATACACGGTATGCACTAGATGATTTAGAAAGTAAAGGCGTAATAGATAAAGTAGATTACCCTACAGAATGGGTCAATGCCCTAATGATTGTTGAAAAGCAGAATGGATCTTTGCGACTGTGCATTGATCCCAAACCATTAAACAAATTCATTTGTAGAAAACATTTCACAATCCCCAAATGCGAAGATATATTAAACAAGTTAAGTGGTAAACGTATATTCTCAGTCTTAGACATGAAAGATGGTTTCTGGCAATTGAAATTGAATGAACGTAGCTCAAATTATTGTACATTCAATACGCCTTATGGTAGATACAAATTCAATAAAGTACCTTTTGGTATCTCATCCGCCGCCGAGATATTCCAAAAAAAGAATTCTGAAATCTTTGGTGATATTAAAGGAGTGTGCATATATTTCGACATTGATATAATAATAGCTGGTAAGAATGAAATTGAACATGATATTATGCTTAGAAAGGTGTTTGATAGGGCTCAAAAATATAATATAATACAAACAAAAACAAGTTACATTTATGGGTCAGAAAGTTTTCGAATCCGGTATTGAACCTGATGAAGAAAATGTTAAACGTATATTAGGTCTACAAACTCCCAAGAATAAAAAAGGAACTATTGAAAATACTGGGCATGTTTGAATTTTTTTCTAAATTTCTACCAAACTTATCGTATTTAACACATAACATGAGAAACCTAACTAGAAATAATGTCGAATTTTTATGGCTGGATAAACATGAAGTAGAATTGCGAACTTTGAAAAACTTGATTACTAAAAAACCAATTTTAAAAATTTTTAATATCAACCAATCTACAATTGTGCGATGCATCCAATCATTTGCCTCTAGATCGCTGTCACAAACCGAGCAAAGATATGCTCAAATAGAAAAGGACTTTTGAGTATTGTCTTTGCATTTGAAAAATTTCATTATTTTGTATATGGAGAGGAGGTTATTGTTCATACTGATCACAAACCTGTGGTATCAATTTTTAATAAACCATTAAATAAAATTAGTGCCCGCCTACAAAGAATGTTGTTGAAACTACTAAAGTACAAATTAAAAATAGAATACATCCCAGGCTCTGAGATGTATGTTGCCGATGTTTTGTCCAGATTTGTTAGTAACGAACCAGTTCTAAATAATATACGTTATACATAGCATATCAAATAACATCCCTATGATTGAAGAAAAAAAAAGTAATATTTCGGAACGCAATAAATGAAGATACAGTTTTATCTCAGATAAAACGCTTTAGTAAAACAAAATAGCCAGAAAATGATAAAAATCTTTCTACTGATCTCAAGTTTTATTATCAAATTAAGAAGTGAAATTTATCTTTCAAACGACTTGTTGTTTTTTGAATTTAAAAATACTTGTTCCTAAGAGTCTTATATGTTAGATTTAATCCATCTTAATCTTTTATTGGCCAAAATTATCACTCGATATTGAAAATCTTGTTAACAATTGTGAAGTATGTCAGATGAATAAGACCGAACAATCAGAAAGAAACCTTAGTATCTCACCAATTACCACAGACTTCTTTGAGTTCAATAACAGAAATTATCTATTGTTTGTTGATTCTTACTCAAATTTGGTGGAAGTCTACCCAACAAATAATAAAGATGCAAATGCAGTGATTACATGTTGCAAGGATCTGTTTAGTAAATTTGGCACCCCAGATATCTTATACAGTGATAATGTTCCATATAATAGCATTAACTTTAAAAAAATTGCGAATGAGTGGTGTTTTGAGTTGAGTTTTTCAAGCCCATACCATCATCAATCGAATGGTCTAGTGGAGAGAGCAGTAGGAATAGTAAAACAAATGCTAAAAAAAGTCAACTTTTGTTAAATAGAGTTTTAAACTCTAAAACGCCGACGTCATTGGACCTGTAATCATAGGCCCCGAAATCTTACAAACTAAGTTAAAAAATAAGCAACAATCTCAACAATTTTTCTATAATAAAACTGCTAAGGACTTGCCAGTATTACATCCCAATGATAAAGTTCTTTTCCAGAAAAATGACAAATGGGAGAAAGGTTTAATAATAGCCAATCTTAATAATAGATCGTACATTATTAGAGATACACATGGTACAGAGTTTAGGCGTAAGAAAGTTTATTAATAAAACAGAAATTAATGTAGATGTTGATGATGAAATAATTTATGAAAGCTCAATGTTTGATTTTGATAGTCCACAAGAGCCTATTCAATCTACCATAGAAGATGAAAATAAAATCGCTCGTAAATTCATTTGTAGTGCATATAGAAATTGTTCTGTAGAAAAAAAGGGCGTGTCATATATTGTAAACCTTAGTATTAGTAACAACTTGGCAACGTTTTATATTGTTAGTGTAGCCAGCTTAGACACAGCATGAGAATGTTGATATGGTATTCAATGTTGAATAGTTGATTAGATTATTAACATTTATGCCACAGTATAAAATTCAGTGGATTTTATATAACTCCTATGCCAACCTTTTTGAAACACTAATTTAAGAGGAAAAAACAAGTATAAGAGAAAAGTGGTGTTAGTGAGTTCACTGGATATGGGCTTAAGTTACTGATATTACATTTTTTTTCATACGTCAGTAAACATAGACTTTAACGTACTATTTTTTTACCGGGAAAGTTGCTCCTTTTCGTACACAGCCGGTTGCGATTAGGTGCGGAATTCAAAAAGTAATTAATTTTCGACGAAAGTGTGTGCATGTAAATCATTAATTTGGTTGTTAATTTTTTAAATGAAAGTGGGTCTTAAGAAATAAGGTCCAAGTAAATTTTACTTTAGGAAAATTTTTGGAAATTCAAAAATTAGCAATTTTTAAAATTTATTTCTCGGTAGGTATTTAACGATTGACTCAACTTGATTGCGATTTATTTGTTAAAGTCCCTATTTTCGAAAAGAATTTATACCAAAGTTTAGATCGTACAGTCTCTTCAGGAGATGATTGTAACTCGTTAAATTTAACCTATTTTCAATGTGTTGCGATTTTATCAAATTTTGAAATTACATGTTTTATAGGTTTATTTGTTTAGTTTGATTAACAATTTTAAGATTGACACAATTTTTAATTATTTTATAATTACACTTCCAGATATGACCCCTCAAAATTAGTTGCTTATCAAGAAATAGCAGTTTTCAAAAAGCTTCTTTCTTTGAACTTCGATTTACTTGACAATTTCAGGAAAGTTGATCTGTATGTCCTCAAAAAAAAACGCGTTTAAACAAACAAACCATCAATTCAGTTTTATGTAATGAAAAGCACTTAGTGTTTATTTCACATTATAGAATAGTGATATCAAAAAAATATGTATACTAATCGTTCTTTAATTTTTTTCTCAAAAATTCAATTCTACTAGTTTGAATTCTTTTTCGAAAAAGTCATACATTGGTACAATTTGTTTAATAAATAAGCATAAAAAAATTGAATTTGACTATTTGTTGCAATTAGAAAACGTTGTGCTACGAAGTACTAGTAGGATCCATTACGAATTATAGCCATACATGCATTTTTAAAATTTGTTTAATGGTTTGAGCAGTGGTGACCAAGCAAGCAAACCCGCAGTTTGTAAATCTGCTTTCCATCAAACCACATAACTTTATTCGGATATACATGGTTGTCATCTTTCTGGATATCGCAGAAAATTGATAGCTTAAGCTATAGTTCCGCATACCTATTGCACAAGATGAAACAATCCTGTCCACTGTAAAAACACAATTTTTAGTTTTTCTCCGATAATATGAAAACCCTGAAAATACTCGCATCTGATTGGGTTCGGAATGGCAAAACTTTTCCCCAAAATTGTATCTCTTACCGTTTCAGAAATCTCTATGTAGGGGGTATATAAAATCTATTGAATGGACTGTAATACTACAAATAAGTATTAAGGCCATAAAGGAAGTTACTGAACACATATACACGTTTAAATAGAAGTCAACCAAAAAAAACAACAAAATATTTAGAGTAGTTACGTGAAAAAGAAATGTGGAATTTCAGAAAATATTACCAAATCTTTGTATTTATTCAACACCTATGTAGTTTAGGTGTAAAATCTTATGTAAAGTTGTATAATTTATTGTCTTTCTACACTTTTACACTTTCATATTTGTATGTAACTGCAACAGTTTGTTCTTACGTCGTTACAATATGAGGAGCTTTTTGAACAAATTTACCGCTTCTAATTAAACGTCCCTTCACCGTGCACTGTCTTCATTTATTCTCTCAACAAACCCATTTTGATCTATTTAATTTGCACTTTAGCGCATTCTTTATTGCTCATGACCCACTGACCTTCTCTTCGCATTTTTTTACTTACGTTTTATTGAGTGCAATTTATTTTCATTAATAGATTTAATAAATTGTATATAGCTAATTAATGTTTGTATTTGCTAGATTTTAATCCTTCAAGTTGTGTAGTTGAGTCTCTAATCACGCTATTCATTATATAGCATTAAACGTTTTAAGAATTGTGCTTTTAATTAGAAGGTTATTTCTCAATTTTTTGAAGAGTAGGAATTCATAAATTTAGTGGTTATAAGAAAGCATAAACATTAATTCCTTCTATTAGAAAAAAGAGAATAGATAATCAATTCTTACTGGCTAGAATATACAAGGTAGCAATTTTTGAACCGTAAATTTGTGATGATAGTATAATATTTACAATAATTAATGCAAATCAGAATTGTCATCTCATTACGAACAATATTGGGTAATAATTACACTAAATGTCTTTGTTATTCACTGATAAAACTCAAATGGTAATGTACAGTTATGTACAATTATCGTGTTTGTACAAAAGTCAGGTAGCTCAACGCAAACAATTCCTTGCTATTTTAAATTGCTTAATTTTGTGTAATAACATGTTGCTTTATTAATTCTATTTTGAAATCGTTTAAAGATAATTTTACAGTTAGAGTAAATTTAACTTTGTTATTTTCTTTTGTGATTTGTTAAATAACAATTAGAAGTGGGACATTTCAACTAAATTTTGAAGTGCTAAATTAATTACGGATGAACCATATGGTGTACAAGAAGCCATTTAGAAATAATTACACGGAATTGCAATTTACTAATGTATAACTAAACAAATAATGAATATAACGAAGGGCTTAAATTTAAAACCTGATTTTTTTAATAGACGCAAAACGTAAGTACATTCTATATTAAGCATAAAGCACCGTTATTGGAATACGACGAAAAAAAGAAAATTGCATAAACGCTCTTTAATTAATGACAAATTTGCATATTAAACATGTTCATATCCAGATGAATACCATTTAAACAATTTAAAAATGAATAAAAAGTGTTGTCGTGCTATACATCTTGCTATTTATATAACTGGTAAAATTATTTCGTGTTGTGCAAATTTTTTTTAGGTTCATACATAATATAAAATAAGAAAGTTGCATTTTCACAAATTTAGTAATTACCAAATATCATAATAAATTCGCTTTTATGTAGTCAAGAAACCTAGATACACAGATTTCATTGTAACAGTAGATTTTTACTATGTCGGTTTACTTGTAATACAACTCAAACATCATGTTAATACGTAAATAATTACAATATCTTAACAATTAACGCAATTAGAATTAATTTAATAATTCAATTTTGAAGTTAAGTGTTTTATTGAGTATTTCTATGCTTATTAAGTTCATGAGACAACAAAATAAATTATAGACAGAATGATTCAAAAAAATTGCAAATTTTTACAGTTTTTAATTGTTTGAATTAAAACTTCTTTAAGCAAAAATATGAAAAAAGTTTCAAACAAAAGTTGTAGTTTAAGATCTTACCTACAACATGCTTTTGAAAATTGCTTTTAAATCTCACTTTATAGCAAAAATGCTGTTAATTTTCAAAAACGTATTTTTTGACTTTGGATTTCTTTTGATATTTCAATCATTCACTCTTTGATTAATATCAGATAGAAACCTAGTATTGAAAATTACTAAACAAGCATTATTTATTATATAGGTAGACATCCTAAATTTTAGTGAATAACATTTTTATAAAGATTCGAAGTATTTTTCATACCTAAAATTAACTTTGTACGTTTATGTTATTTCTACAAATTTTTGCTAATAGTTATTTCAATAATTATTAAAATGACTATTTCTTTTGCCAAGCTTTTTTTTCTAAAACCTACTTTCTCATCTTAATAAAACCAAACTGGTCTCGTTCACAATGGGGAAAAATATCAACCATTCAATTTCGAATCAACAGTTCGTTGAAACGTAAAATTTTTAAGTTTAAAAATACGTATAATATCAATAATATTTGACAGATCTCTATAAAATTCAACGAAAGATACTTCAAAGTCTATATTTTTTAATGATTATTTTGTTTTACAAATCGTCATTATTAAATTTAAATGGTGCATTATTTTTATGCAACAGTCTTATTTTAATAAAATGCCCAAATCATTTTTTCAGATTAAATACGAACTCTTGAAAATTCACCAACACATAAATGAATATTGCTACTAGCTGTTATATATAGTGAGAAAGTAACCAATGTTACCTGTGTTTATAATAGAGCAGTGAAAGATGAGGTAAACAGCAGGTGATAATGCTGCGAGAATGTCGAGAGCAGACGCGCCACTTTGTATGAGATAAATAGTATACTGACGCCACCCTAGTTGATCTATTTTTTGCATGTTTCTAAAACAAAAATCATTTGTTTAAACAAATTATTTTAAAGACAATAACATTATCAATAATAATTAAAAATCATTAATCTATTTCCAGGTTGATTTAATCAATAAAATTTGTCTGTATGTGGTGGCATTTTTGGGACGTAACTGCCGCCCATACAAATATTTTTTGTTTAAGGTTTAGTATATATTGTTCAAATAATCATTACAGCACGATGCTTAAGTTACAACTTCTGCCTAAAAACATTTTTAAATTTATTAATATAATGCTAGTTTGTACGCCACGCTTCTAATAATAGTTTAGCCTTTAAATAGACTATAACTATAAAAATAATTAATATCTCAACAAAAATTTCATACCTATGAAACGTTTAGCTTTAGACTCTAAAAAACTTTTCTCTGCCTTCATTTAGTAAAGAATTTTACTGCAACCTGTGCAATTAGAACTATTAAAAAATCCGTTTTAACTAACAACTGAAGATATTAAAACATTTTTCAAATTAAAATTGTAGTTTAAGATCTTAGGTACTTTTATTGAAAAATTTTGTTTACATTTTCATTCTTTAAAAAGTTATATAAAAAAATACAATCTCAGGTAAATACAAGTACCCAAGGGTCACTTTGCGTGGGGAAAGTTTTTGTTTAATTTTTAACAAAATTTGGTAGTTGTGCCTCTCATATATTACTTTGTTTTATAGTAGAAATATTGGTAGGTAACGGTGTAAGTTAAACTAGTATAGTTTTTTTAAGCTTTCCCGATCTCCAGAAATTTTTGTTGTCGAAAAAAATCAGTATGAAAATTTCTTAATTTTGATAGGTAACAGATGTACATTTTTCGAGATATCTCTACAACGAGGAGCAAAAAAAGTGTGCGATGCTTCTTTTTATTTAAAAAATAGTTGGGCATCGTATTTTGGAATTACTTTTGTTTCTTCTATGTATTTCTGGTAAGTTTGGAAAACGTTTTCCGGAAGATAATCCTTTATTTTTGCTGATTTTTGGTTATATGTAATTTCAATAAACTTGCAAAGTTTTGATTAAGCTGTGATATAATGTTATAAACAAGAAAGTCAATTAGACAACTTAGTAAACTTAAACGACCGGAAGAATACAGCAACAATAGTCAACAAAGATTGGCAGTTCGACAAAAAAATATATGAACCGCTAGACATAAAAAAAATAGTTGTATATGGTATTTTCAAAAATCGCTATTACAATTTATGCAATCTCTTTATGTTATTGCGAGTTATTGTATCATCTTCGGATAGTCATGGGTATTGTAAGATCTACCGATTACTACTTTGGCTCTTGGTGGGCGGAACCACATTGATAGTAAATTATGCGTAGAAAACGCTCACAGAACACACGTTGTAAATTGCATTGTAAATTGAGATTTCAAACACCTTTTTAATAATTAAAAATAGTAATTTATTGAATTTTGTTTGGACAAACAAATACCTTCTTATAGGGAAATTGAAATTAGGCTATTAAAAATTGAATAACTAAATCAATATTTCAGATTGCTATTGGATTAGAGAGTGGAATCACATCTAATATTAAAATTAAATTCCAACGTTTAAGGCCAAATTCAGAAATATCATTCACTCTCAATCTACCCTCAAACTCATCTAAAATCGTCACTCAACCTTAAAATGTTTTTCATAGACGAAACTAGACTATTTGGCCACTATAATATAAGTAAAGAATTGAGGGTCGATCAACGACCCCTACATTGAAAACATAACCTAATCTGACAAATGCCTCAGATGAGTTACTCAATTTATATTTTTGAATATCAAAGTTGAGACCGCACTTCACTCACTATTCAACTGAGAGGTGAATTAAATGCCAAGTGAGTGTGGTAGTGGTAGCGTTTCTAAATTTGGTCCTAAGTTCGTAAAATCTTTAAAAACCATTAATCAAATTTGTTAGCACAGAAGTTTATTTATTGTTAATTTTCCTATGTAAACCCGGTAGCATCAAAGTAAGCAACAAACATAAATTCTTGAGTTTTAGCCGACGTAATTATTAAGTACATTTGTTAAAATTTAAAATTTACCCGCATGCTAAAATGTAGACTTCATCATCCTTGTATGTGACTATGGTAATCATTTTCGTATAATACGCACAAAAAATCACGTTCAGAAAATAAGAGGGAAAAGGACAAACCAGACATTAATATATAAATTCGAAAGAAATAGACCGCCATATGGGAGTCAGTCATTGGACGTTGTAGAATATTTAACAAAAAATATTTTATATCCTTATCATATCCAAAGTGTACAATCAAGACACGATTATTGCGAGTTTATTATTGCACAGCGGCAAATATCCATTGATGGTAAAAATTTTGTTTGTAACAATACGTTGTGTGTATTATGTTACAATTAAATTTTATATTTTTACAACTTAATGACAAATATTAAGAAATTAGATGACTTGGTCCAAAGAGAAACTTTCTAATAGAGTCTCGAAACACTAATACCTCTGAAATTTTGAAAATCCTGGACTCATGCCTGTCGAGACGTCGATTGAAAAAGGTACAGTGTTTCATTGACCCGATATTACCTCAGCTCCAAGGAAGGCCCAAATAGTGGGAAATTTTAACCGATAGTATTATCATTGATTATAAAATCGGTTTAACACAGAAAAAGTTTTATAATCAATGGCAATATAAAACAATTAAACTGTTACAGAAAATGTGTAAATCCCATCTAAAGCAGCGAAGCGAGTCGCGTAGGACTTTGCATTTTATTTTTGAAGCTTATACAAGGTTTCTATAAATGATTATCAAGTTGGCAATTAGATGAACAATATTTACGATGAACGACGAACAACACACAATTCCAACCAGGGATAACAATTACATCGGAACGATGAAATAACTGACGGATGATGAAATTACCCTAAATTAATTCACTATCAGTTTAAGAGGCAAATTTGCATTTTATAAGAGCATACTCGCAGAAGAGGGTTGGGAGAGATAGTCTTGTTTTTTTAGTCTTCCAGATGTAGTTTCTATCTTTGGAGTCGTTTCAAATGTTTAGTGTAGAAAATCACTGTACAGAATGAAAATAATGTCTACAACCGAATTATGCTTGCAACAGAAGAAATTCTAAATACCCCTCCTGTGCTAAAACAAGTTCACACCAGTTTAGTTTACAGGACACAGCGAATGGTGCTCACTTTAAGCACTTTGATTTTATTAATTTTTGTATGTTGAAGTAAATAATGACCGGTTGCACCAACCCGTCTTAAACTTAAGTAATGCTCAAAAACTTAGATATATTTGTTACAACCATAACAACGATTGTTTTTAAACATACATAAGTTCAAGTATTGTTGGTGCAACCGGCCATTAATCTATCTAATAAATACAAGATTTATGATTTACTATAGTTTGATTATGAATAAGAAAAGTCTATGGTTACGATGGAACAAAAAAATTGTTACTTTTCGTTACCAATGATACTAATTAATCGAATTTAGGAAATAATTATTGCAACAAGAAAATATTCAACAGTCCTCAAACTTTGGGAACACGTTCTTTTACTTTCGATTATTAGACGAAGTTTGCATTTAGTTGCAATATGACATAGGACTTTTTAGTCCGTAATAGACCTATAATATTATCCTTAAAATTTGTCAGGACATTTACTTAATACTCTAATTAATGTTGATGATTAAATCACAATTAAAGTCGTTGTATACGTTTTTGTAGAACAAACTGTATACAGGGTCATGATTCATTAGAAGTTTCTGGAGAACGGTAGAAAATATCGATTCGAAATCTTTATGGCGATTAGGGTTAGTCCTAATCCATATTTCTAAAATATTTTCAACAAAATGTCACTTCCGTCTGTATGTTTTTACATATTCGAATTTTACGTAAAATTCTGAGTAAAAAAGGTTTACTATGTCCTATACCTAAAGTTACAGTTTTTGAGTTACATATAATTTTTTTTATCTCAAAACCTGTGACAAATGCGCGCCGTTTAAAAATCGTCTATAATATTTTTTGGATTTTGATCTGGGGTTGGAACTTTTGGAATATTAAAACATTGCCTTAAAGATCTTATTATAATATTTTAAGATTTGTTTAAAAAAAGTGGCTTAAATGTGGGTAACTTTAAAACTTTCTAATTTTAAATAATTGTTTACGCACAAACAAATCGAAATTAAAAATCCTTTTTAGTGATATAACTATTTTCTATACTTAAAGTTGATAGTTTTGAAGGTATTTAACAATTTCTGATTCGTATAAAATGTTTTCGTGTCAACTCGCTCCAAGATGCGATGTAAATGAGTTACCATCTCTGAACACTTAATCAGTTTAGAAGTAAATGTGGTTAACTTTTTTAAATAATGTGCAATGTTGAATGCAATTTTCGGTGAATGTTATATAATGGTAGTAAGAACATTCAGGACATTTAACGATCGATTTCTTAATTTACCTCCAATGACACCAATCAAATTTCGACGAACCCGGGCTAATTTTGTTGAACATGGACAAGAAAAATACCCCGCAATAATTTCCAATTTTCATTTAAAATTTTAGCTATTGTGAAGGACAACACAGTTGTATTTACATGTAGCCAAAAATATTTGGAAATACTTCGTACTGTAGTGAGCGACTTTGTGGTGAGTACTAATCATGCCGTAAGTTGCTGGTATCAGCTTGATGGAGCACCAGCTCACTGTAGTGAAGATGTCACAAGAGAGCTATATGAAATGTTTGAGGATAGGTGGTTTCGTCATTTGGGCCCATTGGATTGGCCAGCAAGGTCCCCCGATTTAACGTCTCTTGATTTTTATGTATGGGGAACAATAAAAGATAAAATCTACACTACACCAATTCAGACAAAGGAGGAATTAAGAAATCGGGTTCAAACTGCTTTACAGGAACTGGACCCGGAAGAAATAAGACGAGCAACTCAAGTGGGCATTTCGAATTCGAAATATTTAGAAATAAATGGGGACACTTTGAACAGTTTTTAAAAAGGCTAAATAATTTTTTTTATGAGTAAATTAAATTAAAAAATGTTATTGATTGTTAGGAAAAAAACTGATAACACTTTTTTGATATTAAATATAATATATTTTTTTTTGTATTTATTGATAGTTTATCACATTATTATTGGAAGCTAATTAAGATCCGATTTTTAAACTGTGACAGATTAAGTGTACAAACATGGTAACGCATCTTGGAGTGTTACCATACATGATTAACACAGAAACATTTTATACAAATCAGAAATTGTTAAATATCTTCAAAATTATCAACTACTAGGTCTAGGAAATAGTTATATCACTAAAAAGGATTTTTTAACTTTTGTTTTGTTTGTGCAAAATATAAGAAATTTGAAATATGTACACATTTACATCACTTTTTATTTAAAAATAATCTAAAAAAATTGTAATAAGATCTTTAAGGCAATGTTTTAGATTCTAAAAATCCTCACCTCATGTCAGCAAGATCACAAAACCAAAAGTTATGGACTATTTTTAACGGCATGCATTTCTCAGTTTTTTGACATAAAAAAATTTCAAAAACTATTAATTTTGGGAAGATACGATATAGTTACATGTTATTTATTCAGCATTTTACGTAGAATTCGAAGATGTAAAACATATGGGGTGTCCTATTTGAAATAACAAAGTTGGTGTCACTTCCGTGAAAACCGTAAGTGACATCTTGTTCAAAACCATATTTTAGAAAAACCCAGCTTAGATCGAACCATAAAAATTTCAAAATAATATTTTTTGGTGTCCTGTGAGATACTTCTAATGAATCATGGCGGTGAATCACCCTGTTTATTAAAATACGAGTCTTAGAATAGCAATTAAATATACCAATACATTATTATCCAAAATTCACAAATGACCTTAACTTTGACTGCGTTTTAACTGAGTTTACTCATCAAATAAATTGGTTCAAACAAAAATATGTACTTTTGTTGGGAAACAGTAATATCGAGGGAAACAACTATGGAAAAGTGTACACCATATTTAAAATATTAATATTAATCAGTAATTAAAGTATTCAGGAAATATTTAAAGCATTGAAAATATTTAAAGTATTTAAAAAATAATCAGAATAATCAAAGGATATTTTTAAATAATTAAATTTTATGCTGAAAGAACTTAAAGTAATTAAGTAATCAATATATTTGTAAAAGATATTTAAAGTAACCAAAAGATGTCAAATGTAATCAAAGTATTCAAAATACATAGGTAAGTAAAAAAAAATTATTCTAAGAACGAATACATATTCACAACTAAAGTATGTATATAAAAATTAACAAATTTAAATCAGTCACTTCTTTTGAAACATTTATATTTATTATCAAGCAACTTCTTTGTTGCCCCGGAAATAAAAAAGGATATGCTTCCGGTTAGTGATATAGGTCCTTCAAAAATATAAGTATTATGAACAACTTGTACATCTTCCTTTTGTGGCCAAATGTACCTATCTAAATCAAATTTTAGAAATTTTACTTTCGACTCTTTTTCATTTGCTTCTAAAATTCTTCCGATGTACCAGGTGTCGTGATATGCTACTGCATAATATTTTTCTACAGCAAGTGATATATCTCCTGCTTTTGAGGAAGAGATATTTTCTACATCGGAAAACGTTTCAGAGTCTTCACTGTCGTCATATATAGGAGATAAATGATCCTCCTCTAATGAATCGGAATCAGATTCTAATCGTTTCTTTTTTTTTTTTAATTGTTTGTTTGTTATTATCTTTAATTTGTTTTGGACCCTTGACTCTCTGCAGTCTGTCAGAGCTTAATCTGGAGTCTTTGTTATCCAGAAACCAACAAAGTGTAGTTTTTTAATTCTAAGAACTTTTCCCTTGTTTCTAACTTCCACTAAAGAGCTCAAGTTTGTCGAATCAGAATAATCTAATAAATTTAAATCAACATTTTCTAACTCTTCGATTATCGTAGTATCGCCAAGATCCACATCTAAAATTTTTAATTATTAGTAAAAGGGCAATAATTACCAGTTGATCAAGAGAGCCCATATCGGCTATATTGAATTAAATATACATATACCTGATAAATGTGTATTGGATTGTTCATTACTGTTTTCATAAATTACGTCGGATGAACTACTTTCTTTCAGCTCATCTAGTTCATCATGTTTGTTATGGTCTGAAATTAAAATTAATTTTATTTGAATTAAACATCATTAGGTAATATAAGTTTTGCTGACATTACCATGAACGTTCGGAATACTTATGTTCATCCACTCGTCATTTTCTATTTCAATTCCAAGATCGGAAAGAACATGCTCTGCATTTTCTTTGGCTTCCATAATTGTTTGTTCAATTTCATCATAGGATAGTAACTCACTTTGAAAGTCATTACTAGAATATTTTTGAAATTCTAAGTTGCCTAATTTCCTATGTCTCTCTCTTGGAAAAATGATATCATCTTCTAAAAATACAATTTTTTTACTGAAAGCAAATCGATATTTCTATAACAAGAAAGAAATTCAATGAATTCGAACAAAACTGACGCAAACCCTTTATAAAAGAACACTGAATTCAGCACAAGTATGTGTCTATCCCAAAAAGTTTGGGAGATTCTCTGAACTAGATGAGTCAATTGAGTTCTAGGTTGAAAAAAATATTGAGTTCAAATAAAACATCTTCCACCCTTTTCACTGATGGGTGAACCGCTAGGAAGAATCTTGTACAATAAACTTCACAAATCACAATACATCACAAAATTTATCAGTAATTCACGGATCTTGACTCACACCTACTCCATCAATAAGTGACCACGATTGAATAACTTCACCAGTATTTCGTAAAAATCCATATACTTCAGTTAAAATTTCATGTACTTCGTTACATGTGTACAATAGACTTCACCAGCGATTAACCCTCAGTTTTCACACTCCAAAGACAAAACTGTCAGTAAGCACTTACGTAATTCGTACATTATGTCATTTATGCATTGGATCCTATGTAATCTCTGTAAAATCTCGAGCATACTAAAATTTACCATTGTTGAGAAGGTCGAAGTCATGGATCGGGCTGCTCTAAATGTTTGTTCACATGGTTGTGAACTCATCAGCCATGTTGTTATATTTGAATCTTGTAGATACTTATTCCGTAGTGCTAACAATATTAACGCATGTGCATTTAGCTCTATGCAAATATATGCATTTAATGTGATGAAATGTTTGCTTAAAGTATAATTGTTCTTCTTTAGCCAGTATCTCCATATTCGTAAAAAAAAGACAGAAAACCATATTTTTTGAATTCTTATTTTGATATGAAGTTCTTTTACAAGAAATGCATCCAAAATATTTTCAACAATTGTTAGAAATGCTACGGTACCCTTACTATTCAAAATATGTTTTAATAAAGCAGTTTGCACCTTCTTGCTAATAATATGCTCAACTGAATTGAAATTCATCTTATCATCTGACTTGAGGTGCGACTTTGTCAATAGATGTTGATCTTTAGACACCTTTTCTATTAGTTCATAAAAGGTGTGCTACAGTTACAAAATATGTACCTATTTTTAATTGAACACGATCGTTTAAAAATACAGTTTTCAGTTTTGTGCCTAAAATAAAACACTTCTGTTTAGCATCAATTGTCATATTAATAGATTACAATCAAATGTGCATATATTCACCTATATGAATGGTATCTTGTACAAACAGTGGTTGAAAGATGTCTGATTACACTGGAACCACTCATTGAATTCGTTATGCATTGGAATTTTTGTATTATGGCGCATTGCTTTCAGCAACCGGGTGTCCCTGTCGGAGGAAAATCCTACAATTTCTATTTCTTCTTCTTTTGCTAACATTTGCATTGTTCTCCACCTATTCAATACCTCAGAATACGTGAAATTGTTTGCTGAACCAAATGCACAAACGCAAAAATGCTGACGCATTTGTAACTAAAGGCTGTGCCATAATAATATAAGCATAGCTACATTTTTATTGTTTTGAAATGTTTCGTACATTTTCTTGGCACTGGTAGCTAAAAATGTATTTGTTTCTGGTAATCCAGTTACCTTATTCAAAGGTAATGGAAATCCCACAATGTTGTTGGTTTTGCATCATACTGAATTTTCCCTGAAAAGTTGGAATTATGACGGAAAACAAACAAATTCAATAGTGGAAATAACTGTTTCTTTACTACAAAAAAAGTGAACTTTTCAACGTTAGCTATAGCACGCTCGCAATCGAAAGTAAACTGTTGAACTATGTGGTTGCCGTTTTTAATATGTACTGTTACTAGTCGGATTCACCGGGTTTTAGGTATGACTCATTGCAGTAAACTATGATAATCGACGTGACACAGTTTTCTGTTTCTGTAAATCAAAATATTAGCAAAATGCAATTGAGAAACGTATGTCGTGCCGTTTATTTTATGTGCAAACAAGAAAACGTACGTCGAATAATTTTCTTTGTTTACATTGTCATAACCTTACATTCGTACTTCAAGTTGCCACACCGTTTTCGAATCTTTTCATCTTTCCTTTAATTAAATCAGTATTTTTCAATACTAATTAATTATTATATCTAGGCAGATTAAGTAAGTACATGGTATTAACAATAAATGAATGATTATTATGATAGCATAGAATAGTTGCAATGCCAAAGAAATTGGAAACCGAAGCAGGCATTATGAAAGTAATGGACTATTTTATGCGAGAACGTGACAACGGTGCTGTATTATTGCCTTTCACGTCAGTTATGCAGGTATTTTATGAATTAAAAATACTATTTCATCTTACGGCTTGATTCATTATAGCGAACTGCAGAAGCATGTGGCGTTAACATAAATACTGGATCTTCGATTAAAAAGAAATGAAATGAAGGAGAACAAAGAACTTGTAGTGGCAAAACAAAAACGTAGGAAGTCAAAGTCTTGTGACGTTGATAACTTCGTGAAAGATGTGTTTAAATGTACAATTTATAATATGCATAATAATCGTAAGTATTGCTCAAATTAGTTTTTTTTTTTATAAGTAATTATGAATAATATAGGGCAACATGTTACTGTTGCAACATGAAATTGCTACCGCTGGTGTATTCAACTTTAGCAAAAAGTGGATTAACAAAACTCTTACATAATATTGGATTTTCCTTTAAACTTGATGATGGCAGACGTGGTTTATTTGAACAAAACCACATTGCAGCAAGTCGTGTTAGATTTTTATGAGAATATTTTTACTGAGAAGGATCTTGCATTGTATGACCCTGTATATATGGATGAAACTTAGATATTTAGTAGTGGTTCACCAAAAGGTCGGTATGATGCTTCTGAACAAAGCATAAAAAAAAAAGCCACTTGGAGAGAAGGCAAAAGGTTTGACCCTGATTTTATACTCACAACTAATAAATTAAAATTTGGTTTAAGGTTTATTGTTTGTATATGCCAGAAAACTAGGAACAGCTTTATTTCACAATGCTTCGCTTCTATTTTCATCTAAATCCCAAAAGAAGATTATCATGGTGACATGTGTGGAATTTGTTTAAGAAATGGTTAGAAATGATTTGATACCAAATTTAGCTTGAAACCTAGTTTAATTTATATTAGACGACGCCAGTTACCAATTTCAACACTAAATAAAAAATACCCAATGCTTCCTCGACCAAACATGATTTGTGTACATTTTATTAAAGCATATTGTAATGCATGATCAAAAAATGTTAAAGCAGAACTTTTACAATTAGTTAACGAAAATCCAAAACCGAAAATTTGTAAAAATAGATGAGCTTGCACTTAGAAACGGCCATAAGATACTAAGATTACCTCCGTATCATTACCAGTTTAACCCAATCAATTAATTTGGGGATAATTGCAAGGAGTACTATAATAAAAAAATTGGAGAGTTGAATTCACAGTACACCGATGAACATGTACGAAGTGTGGAAACAATCCCTCGAAAGAATAGATGGTACATATTGGACAAAATGCATTCAACATGCTGAAAAAGAAATGAAGAAGTGGTGGGATATTGAGCAGCGGTTTGAACTTGTGGAACCCTTAATTATTAGTATAGGTTGTAATCAAAGTTCAAGTTCAGATATGGGGCGAATGAATCTGATTAAGATCGGATCCTTTTTAATTAGTTTTATGATGATTGATTTTGCGTTACAATATAGTAACCACTCTAAGTAGATAGTGTACAGTCGATAAAAACTGTATTTAAATAAAAAAATTGTTAAATTTCAGTTAAATAGGTACCTCAAAACTAAACGTTAGTTTAACACTTAAGTAATATTATTTTAAGTTTTATACGTGGACATTTGTTCGCATACATTAATGTAACATTTCCACTGTACAAATATATAAATAAATTATAATTATTATAACTTCACACAACCTTTATTCAATGACACAATTTAAAAAAATGAAGAGAAAATCAGAATATTTCTGGTCGAAAACGTATTTATGATTATTTTAATTAGATTGAAACAGCTGATCAAACTGAATTGACGAGATTACACAAAAATTTACAGTAGGAATTATTTATTAGTTACGACATACGAGCCTGGATTAATCCATACAATTTGTAGCGATGAGTCATACCTAAAACCAGTAGATCCGCTCACAAGCTCGATTTACTAGCTTAAAAAATTCAAAATGTCAAATAATTTAGAAATAAATTAATTTTAAATTCCATATATGTTACTAGTAGAAAAAAATTTAGCAAAAGCTTTTTTTAGGTGCAAGTAAGCTTTCATCGGATAATGTAAATAACTATAGATACCTACTTTAGTTACTTATAATAAGTAAACAAACTTCACATACCTGTTATTGCAGTAGCATCCTCGCTAATAAACACTTTTAGTGGATATTTTGTGTAATGAGGTAATTTTTAGCTCTAAATCTCATTTTACCTTCGTATACATCAAAGCTGTTTGCAGATCTTTCTTACAGTTGAGAGTGAAGGTAAGTTTTGTTTAAATTATTGTACAGGATTTCGTATAATAAACATCCACCAATCAAATAGAGATACTTTGAAAATTGTTTTATTTTTTCGTCATATCTTTTCCCTTTCACTTTATTGTAATTTTTTGTTGCAGCATTTAGTAACATTTCCAATGCCTTTGAATGGCTTACTTTAAGTTTTTCTGAAATAAAATTAAAGTCCCTAATAACATGTTCAGGTTCTTTCGTGATGATAGTCTCAATTTTTCGAATTAGAGGGAAAAATGCGGTAATGAGACTCTGCGGATTTTGTGAATCTATTAGAGCAGATTCCCTTTTTCTTCTTTTCGTTCTTGCCTACTGTATTTAATCTGTTTCCATTTATAACAGCTTTGTTTTAGATTTGCATCCGGTGTGAGACGAACAATCCGAATTATTTTCGCAGAGATTATCAGATGTCTCATTTCAATATCTCTGCAAACTAAAAATTTGAATCTAATTGTCCTTCCATTTTTTCTTCAAGATAAATAGTTTCGTCTTAGAGGCTCGTCTATAACATGATGAGATGGGTCCTTTGTATTTTCCTGTACTGACGGTCCTGGTATAATAAACGTTTCAAGTGTATTTTTGTACTTTTCCTTCCAGATTTTTAGTACTCGCAGGAAATCTCACTTTGTACATGAATTCCAATGTGTTTGCTTAAAATTGGAGAGTGTCCAATAATTTTGCCACCTGTTCCGGCAACTAGAGACCTTAACAATTTTTGCAAACAAAACAAGTTATTTGACCCGTGGCATTGCTGTGAGGCCTGATCTTGATTCAAATTTGTCTCGTCAGTGTATTGAAAAACCTGTACATTAAATTCCATATTAGATATTTCGCAATTCAGTTTAATCTTTTTACTTCTGTTAAATTTTAACATACTTTCGAACAATATGATGCGAGTTTTCGTGCATCATTAATATTAAACAGTCCTCAAACTTTGGGAACACGTTCTTTTACTAATGCATTATTAGACAAGTTTTCATTTAGTTGCAATATGACATAGGACTTTTAGTCCGTAATGACCTATAATATTATCCTTAAAATTTGTCAGACATTTACTTAATACTCTAATTAATGTTGATGATTAAATCACAATTAAAGTCGTTGTATACGTTTTTGTAGAACAAACTGTATACAGGGTCATGATTCATTAGAAGTTTCTTGGAGAACGGCAGAAAATATCGATTCGAAATCTTTATGGCGATTATGGTTAGACCTAATCCATATTTCTAAAATATTTTCAACAAAATGTCAGTTCCGTCTGTATGTTTTTACATATTCGAATTTTACGTAAAAATTCTGAGTAAAAAACGTTTACTAAGTCCTATACCTAAAGTTACAGTTTTGAGTTACATATATTTTTTTTTATCTCAAAACCTGTGACGACAAATCCGCGCCGTTCAAAATCGTCTATAATATTTTGGATTTTGATCTGGGTTAGAACTTTGGAATATTAAAACATTGCCTTAAAGATCTTATTATAATATTTTAAGATTTGTTTAAAAAAAATTGGCTTAAATATGGGTAACTTTTAAAACTTTCTAATTTTAAATCGAAATTAAAAATCCTTTTTTAGTGATATAACTATTTTCTATACTTAAAGTTGATAGTTTTGAAGGTATTTAACAATTTCTGATTCGTATAAAATTGTATTTCTCGTGTCAACTCGCTCCAAGATGCGATGTAAATGGTTACCATCTCTGAACACTTAATCAGTTTAGAAGTAAATGTGGTTAACTTTTTTAAATAATGTGCAATGTTGAATGCAATTTTCGGTGAATGTTATATAATGGTAGTAGTAAGAACATGTAGGACATTTAACGATCGATTTCTTAATTTACCTCCAATGACACCAATCAAATTTCGACGAACCCGGGCTAATTTTTGTTGAACATGGACAAGAAAATACCCCACAATAATTTCCAATTTTAAATATTTGGAAATACTTCGTACTGTAGTGAGCGACTTTGTGGTGAGTACTAATCATGCCGTAAGTTGCTGGTATCAGCTTGATGGAGCACCAGCTCACTGTAGTGAGAGATGTCACAAGAGAGCTATATGAAATGTTTGAGGATAGGTGGTTTCGTCATTTGGGCCTAGCATGGATTGGCCAGCAAGGTCCCCTGATTTAACGTCTCTTGATTTTTATGTATGGGGAACAATAAAAGATAAAGTCTACACTACACCAATTCAGACAAAGGAGGAATTAAGAAATCGGGTTCAAACTGCTTTACAGGAACTGGACCCAGAAGAAATAAGACGAGCAACTTTGAACAGTTGTAAAAAACGCTAAATAATTTTTTTAGAGTAAATTAAATTAAAAATGTTATTGATTGTTAGGAAAAAAACTGATAACACTTTTTGATATTAAATATAATATATTTTTTTTTGTATTTATTGATAGTTTATCACATTATTATTGTGAGCTAATTTTTTAAACTGTGACATATTAAGTGTACAAACATGGTAACGCATCTTGGAGTGTTAACACGAAATTTTATACAAATCAGAAATTGTTAAATATCTTCAAAATTATCAACTACAGGTCTAGGAAATAGTTATATCACTAAAAAGGATTTTTTAACTTTTGTTTTGTTTGTGCAAAATATAAGAAATTTGAAATATGTACACATTTACATCACTTTTTATTTAAAAATAATCTAAAAAATTGTAATAAGATCTTTAAGGCAATGTTTTAAGATTCTAAAAACCTCACCTCATGTCAGCAGATCACAAAACCAAAAAGTTATGGACTATTTTTAACGGTATGTATTTCTCAGTTTTTGACATAAAAATTTCAAAACTATTAATTTTGGGGAATACGATATAGTACATGTTATTTATTCAGCATTTTACGTAGAATTCGAAGATGTAAAAACATATGGGGTGTCCTATTTGAAATAACAAGTTGGTGTCACTTCCGTGAAAACCGTAAGTGACATCTTGTTCAAAATATTTTAGAAAAACAGCTTAGATCGAACCATAAAAATTTCAAAATAATATTTTTTGGTGTCCTGTAGATACTTCTAATGAATCATGGCGGTGAATCACCCTGTTTATTAAAATACGAGTCTTAGAATAGCAATTAAATATACCAATACATTATTATCCAAAATTCCACAAATTACCTTAACTTTGACTGCGTTTTAACTGAGTTTACTCATCAAATAAATTGGTTCAAACAAAATATGTACTTTCGTTGAAACAGTAATATATATTACATTAACAACAACTATTTGTGTACCTGTCCGGATAAATAATTGCTTTGCGGCTTTATGTTTGTTGCTTCAACGAAAGTGTTAAGCTACCGTACCTACTATTCAAATTTGTGACGGTACTACCATTTGTTCACACAAGTGAATTATTTCAGAGCTGACATCTCGATACTCTCATATTATACTGGATATCAATTGCTTCAAAATTTAATTACCTACTTTGAAAACTGAACAAAATATTTAGTAACCATTTCTTCTAAACGATTTTGGTTGGTGGAGTTGTAATTTGCACAGACTTCATTCCAATATCTTGAGTAAACAAAATATATTTGTAGCTTCTACATACTAAAAAGATGGTCTTGAAAAGTTTCTGATTTTTTCTTCATTATTGTATTGAAAGAAAAGTAAATGCTATAAATAAAGTATCACTTAATTTTTATCATTAGCTAAGTATTCCTCATGTGATGACTTCTTAAAACTACTTATCTGGATAACTGCAAGATTAGTTTATGAAATTTTTTTTTTGTAATTAGAAACAAAGTTTGAACCGATAAGTGCCCACGTGTTTTGGCGCTTCCTTTATTTTACGTTATACTGTACACCTACCACTAATTTCTATCACTGATCTCTTCTCTTTTAGACAAGCCGTTTTTTTTGAATATTAGGAATTTTAAATTGTACTTAAAAGTGCTTGTTACCCATTGGACTAATGTTATCTTAACGACTGCACCATGATTTCCAAACAGCATTGCTTTTAAAATTTGCCGACTTTGCAAAAGTTAATTTCAATATATCTACCTACGTATATTTGTTAATTCGTTTCAATATTTAGTCAATATTAATTGATCGGCGTTTCTAGAATTTAAAATAAATTGTACAATGAATATAAAGATGTAAAGCACTTAAAAATTCCAAACATTCACTACATATCCTATTAAAATGGCACGTAATATAAATTTTTAATTGCTGACGTTTTTGATTACCATCAACAGTTACTTTAGCGCTTGTCAAAGACATTCAATAAAAAAATAAAGAATGATTGCAGGTGCAAACACAAGTTTTTATACAAATTTTCAAATGTCAACATAGATTTGGCGTACGAATTTCAAACACACTTTGCAACATTAATTTATCTGTTGTTTTTTGTGGATGATTAATTTAAAATGTCACTATTAATAATAAACTTTGTCAACATATAAGCGACAATGAATTTTAAGAAATTATTGCTAGCATATATTTTTGGATTTAAATATTTAATTATTAAGTTTTGTGGAGAGCCATTCTTTATGATTAATGCGTCAATATGTTAATTAACATTAAGTATAAGCACAGTAGTTTATCTTCCTGTAGTTTACTACTAATTATTTAGTTGTTAATATAGAAATAACATCATTTATATTAATCAGAATATAAACAGGATTTAACGGTTCAACTTTTTATTTATTAATTCTACTTTCTTACTTTTCAATTGTCGCGAACAAGTATTGTGTAAAAATGCGCGTAAAATGATAATGAAATTTGAAGTACACTAGTACCAAAAATAGCTTAGATTTTCACATCGTCAACAACATCTTTAAACCAGGAAATCGCAAGTCGCCAGGTCTACTTTCTGTACTTCAAGCAGTTCCAGCTGATGCGTAGGAGGACAAGTTCAGTGCCTATAAAATTACCTACTTTGGCTACCCACCACAATGTACTATAGCTTCTGTGAAAGTTATTCAATTAATATTTTGTGTTGTACTTAATTAATGTCATTTAAATACTGTATTACGCATGGAACTATGAATATGTAATGGTATTTACCTATTTGTACTACTTAGCTTAGTATGTATACAACTTTGAAAAAGATTCTAAACAATTCTTATAGTTTACAAATTTAGACGTAATTTTATATAGCGTGCTTCCTTTCTAAATAAATAACATTGACGTATTGTGCGAGTGAAATTATCGAATGACATTCGTACGCATAATCCGCAAAGAAGTAGGTTCGTCGTGTTTAAATATCAAACATTTGAAATTAGTTTAACATTACCGTAACCCAAATTTATCAATAAACAAAAAATAATCTCATCTGCTGTTTACAAAAATCTGGGAGTGCTTCTTGACAACTTAAAAACATTAGGACCATGTTTGGACATCAAAACTTTTGCTTAATATTAATACGTACTATTAAATAAAACTTTTTTTTATAAGTCACAGTTTCACAATGTTAATTATTTATTTCATCTGGAATACTTAAATAAAATTACCTGAT
This sequence comes from Abscondita cerata, assembly GCA_030710515.1. Lineage (NCBI taxonomy): Eukaryota > Metazoa > Arthropoda > Insecta > Coleoptera > Lampyridae > Abscondita > Abscondita cerata. The sequence continues at coordinate 56,822 of JALBCR010002491.1, read as the reverse complement.
TAAATTTAAAAAAATTACTAATAACGTATATAATGTAAGTTTTGGGACAAAAATCAAATTTACACAATTTATTCAAACTTTTAACTTTACTTAAATTATGTAAACATTTAACGATGAACATGATTTCTCAAAAATAAAAATATATTAAAATGCAGCCAGCGGCCCATGGTCTTCAATCTGTCGTAGTTTTCTCCGCAAGTGTCTCATAAGTAATTGGATGATATTATCATTGATTTTCCGAATCTTTTGGTAAATTCTCCTTCTTACTGTTCTTTGTTTTCTTCCTCCCATCCTTTATCATAAACTTTTCTGCTCAATATGGCCCAAAATTCTTTGATGAGGCGTGCTTGGGGACATTAGGTTGATTATCTTCTCTCGGTACAAACTGGATATTATTGACTTACAACCAATATCTAGTTTGCCTGGCATAGTGACAAGATCTGGCCAGTACATGACTTCATCAGTGACGGTTTCTCCTCTGACATGCCCTACATATGGCTGCGAAGCAACTTCCGAAGAAATTGCGCACCATACCAGTATTTTATCTTCAAACTTGGCTTTTTTTTAAATCTCACATTATCAATAGCAGCATTGAAATCCTCGGTATAGAATCTATCATTCCCTCTTATCTCAGAGTTAGATAATGTAAATGTTATTTTCACCACGCTTAAATTACTATTACATCACAGAAGTATGTAATTGCAAACATTAATCATGAAGTAAACAAATAGAATTATGTATTTAATTTCATCAATAGTCAAACTCATGCTACCGATTTCGCGGCAATAGTTAACTAACTAACTAACTATGTTTTTTACTTTACAAAAAAACATTACTAATCACCAAATGCAATGATAGAGAAGTATGAGAGAGTAGGAAGTAGTTTGTAGTAGAAGGGAAGTACAGGAAATTAACACAAATATCAAAGAAGTACAGATGATTGTCCAAAAGTCATTCTAAGTTTAGATTTCTCGCGAATTCTTTTACATCCACCTATCGGTAATTGTGGCTATTGTAAATCTGAGTAAGCAGTAAGCACGTGTGTGGTAAAATTAAGAAGGACGCAATTTAGTCAAACTAGAATACTATAATAATCATCCCTCGAGCAGGGGTAGTCACCCTTCAAAAATTTAATGGGGAATATGGAGTCTGATATTATTTGTTCGGAAGCTTAGGTCATTACTTGGATCGGTGTATGTTTCAATTGATTTTGTAATGTTGCGTTTGGACCTAAGTTTGGATAATACAGAGTGCTCTACCAAAATAATGCGCTTGATCATCAAGTTGGTCATAGAGTATGTAAATAATTCAACACATGTTGACAGAATTGATGGCTAATAGCAAACATAACCGCAACCGGCTAGTGAGAAGTAAAGCTGGAAGTGACAACTTTGGGTCATTTGGTAACGAATCTGATGCAAAGTAGACGGAAAACAGTTCGAACATTTATTGAATTGAATTATTTTGTAATTATTGACGTTTCCAATAAATTAGATTAGTTCATAGTAGCATGCGACAAAGAGTATAAAAAAATGTGGTCTACTTTTTCTGTACTATTAATTTATTGTTTCTACGAGTATATCCTGTAGGTGATATTGATTGCCTTGAAAATGCTGTAAGTTCGAAAATAAAGAACCATTTCACACATTTCCAAAACAAAATTGTTAAATAGTGCTTACCCCTCTATGAGTGAGATTCAGTTCTTTCTAAAATAAAACTGTTAAAGGACTGCTTACCCCTCTATGAGCGATATTCAGTTTCTCTGATTTCTCTTCTTTGCCGATTGAAACTCATATCGCCATTCCATTTCCGTAACTGTCACATAGTGTACTTGTTATGACCAACTTGAGTATCCGGTACAACTCGCCGCAGCCCAGTCGTCGCGGCCAAGTTGTTGCTGCCGAGTCGTCGCGGCGAAGTTAATGCTGCGGAGTCCCCGCGAAGGATTTTGTTATGAGATTCAAACAACAAAATTAATTAGAGAGTTATGATGTACACATTTTCTCAGTCAATTTATTTAATTGTCAAACTTCTATTTGAAGATTTAAATTATTTCACCGTAAATAATTACGTAAACTAAATTCTTGATAACAAACAATGCAAGTACATCAAAAAGTTTCTGAAGTGGAGTGTTTTTCTGTCGTTTTCGAAATACTAGTTAGGGAGAACTTTTCGGTGGGACCTTTTGTACATTTTTGATTGTTTCATTCATTGTTCTCGACATTACCTGAAGAACAAATTATTAAACAAAATAATTTGGGTGTTTAGTTTTTATACCTAAATACAAAACAAACAAAGGAGTGAATTGGTATTTTCTTATATTTGGATTTGGTAGGTGTATAAATAATAAATGCACAAGCGCACTTTAATGCTATTGTTTTATTTCTGTGTTCACACAGCACACATTCGAGGTGAAACCGTCCGTGTCCAGTGAGACCGCGACGAGTTAGTCCTGCTGCTACTTGGCCTCGGCGATTTGACTGTGGCGACATGTTCCTTTTGGCCAACTTGGTTGATATTTTGTTAGAGCACCCTGTATTATCGAAATGCTACTCTACAAAGTCAATTGAAATATAATACGATACAAGTAATGATTTTCAAACAAATAATACCAGACCACGTTGCGCGGTGGACGATTCTTATTGTATTCTAGTTTGACCAAATTGCGCCCCCCTTCCTACTAAAGTTAACTTGTTTGGGGATATTGTTTAATTCATTGGTTTTCTTGTAATTTGTTCCGTAACTCTGTATATCTTGTAATCTCAATATCATAATTAATTATTGAAAATTACGCCACAGGGTTATGTAATGCCATCTCAATATCATATATACATGTATCAGGTAAGAATCAAAGAAGTAAAGGAAGTACCGAGAAGGTAAAAGAGGTACCAAGGAAGTAAAAAAGTACTAAAAAAGTACAGAAAACCTTCCTTTTTTTAAATAGAATACATCCTAGATTTCCTAGGAAGTATTCTATTTAAAGCAGTGTGCAAATTAAGGCTCAGCGATTTACCCCTCGATATTTAATTATAGTTTTTCTCAGAAAATTCACTCTTGATGATTTGTCTTACTTGTTTTCAAAACTTCAAAACACAAATTACTTTTTATTTAACTCGAATGGTTCTCGAGACAATATCATTTTCTTGCTAAATAATATTCAAATTGGATCCAAGTTTTATTTAATAAATTTAGCAAATAATCACGACCATGACCATGATGTGGTGAGACTGACTTTCTTAACAAGTAATGGTAAAATGAAATAAAAATCTCGGAAGGTAAACCTTTGTAAAATGGGACATACCGTACTTACAAAGTAGTAAGTATTTGGTAATTTATTAATTTATGTTATATTGGTTCTGGTTAGTTTATAAATATCCTTATTTTAATTACTTTGACCAGCTATTTTTTTATTGTATTTGAATATTTGGAAATAACCAAATTGAATCATCTACATCGTTCCATCTAATGACACTTGTGAAATGTTTACAAATAGTAGCTACAAAGATCCACAGTCCAAAATTTTTTTAATACACTCAAAACAATCGGGTTCAATTAAATATGCACTCAGTTAATTTACCGTTACAAGAACCGTTAGGTGGGTGGAAGGGTGAACGAAATTTCGTGTAGCTGGTGAAATGTGTCAACACCTTTGTTCTGGCCTTCATTGTTACATGTTATAAGGATTTTAATTACGGATGCTTAATTGTTTGGATTTAGAAATCGTCCATGTGTTATTTTTCATTACTTCATTGTTCTTTATTATGCAATTATTAAAAATGTAAAATCTCTCTAATTGATGAGATTCCAACCTACTATTACTGGTGAACCTGAAGTTGGGCGACAATGGGAAAAAGTATATAAGATTTTCTAAACGACAAAAGAAAGATCAAAGAAAAGCATCAACAAATTTCAGTTTCATGTGTGTACAAATAATGTCGAGTAATATATTGCAAAGATAAAAAACCACAAAATACAAAAAATATGAGAGTGGAAAAATCCATTCAAGATACCAACAATTTTCAAAATATGGGATAATAATTTCACTATAAAATATTTTAAAAATAACCGAATCCTTCGTGGTGGAAGTAAAAGAAGTATTTGTACCTTTAATCCTATGGTAGAGGACCTTTACGAAGATGTAAATATAGGAATATTTTGAAAGTTGATAGAATCAGTTGAAATATTCAACGTCTTAAAATCACAATGCAATATGTATTTAACAACATTATTTTTTCGTGAATATGGGTTATACTTACGTTATTCTTAATGATTTTAATAAATGAGACATTAACAATAATTTTTTTTTATTATTATATTATTATTTCTTAATCAAAAGCGTAGGTAGATGTTTTGCTGTCATTATTTTAAGCATTTCTCAACTTATTAAATTGTTGCATACATATTCGAAAACAAAAAAAAAACACATTAATTGCATTGAAATAACTAATGAAGTTCGTCTTTATTATTAAATTATTTATATAGACAATAATAAGAACACTACAATTATTTTTGAACTTTTAATTACTTTCGTCATCAACTTCAATACATCCGTGCGCTTAGCAATGCACTTTCATCAGAAGAACCATTTACATTCATAAAGTTGGTCTAGTTAAAAAATCAGATTTTGCAATATCGTGTCATACAAACCATGAAGACAAACCTTCTACTTTTGTCATTAAAAGTAACATTCAATGTGTCAATGAATGTTATGAAATTGTAAATTCAATTATACATCGCTGTCAAGTGCTAATAAAATGTATCACGTAATATAATTGAAACTTTAATGTTTAAATAGATTTTAAAACTTTTAGAGTACAAACAATTGATTATTATAATTTATACAGTTATTATGTATTAGTTTTGGATTCGAATGCGCCTTTCACTTTCACGAGCTTTTGTAAAGAAAAAGTGAAGATGTACAAAATATTAATAAAAACAATCATGTGGGAAGTTATTTCACTCGTAAGTAATTGCTAAACATATTGTAATTATGTATTTGTCATTTCAAGGAATATTAATGTTACCAGTCAAAATATTTTTCAAATAATTTATAATGATGCTTGAAAAAAAAACTTCTACAATAACAACAGTAACAGTTAACGGTAACAATAAAATATTCTATATTTCTGAAGATTAATTGTGTGATTCAATCAATCAATTATAAAAAAAATTTTTAAAAACATTTTCGGTGATTGATTGTGATTAAATGTGGGTTAATAGAATAATATCGATTAAGGTTTCATAATGATGCGATGCAATTAATTAATTACGTTTTAATGTATTATAGATCAACATTTAGAACCAGTTCAAATCGTGATTCGACTTCAAGAAGGCTCACACTATTAATTAATTTTAGCTCTTACAGTATTGTGAGATTAAATTTTGATTTAAAATGAATATATTGAATTTCAGTTCGATTTGATTTATATAGTGTTATAATGTGATACAAAATAGTGATATTTGAAAAAAATTGTAAACGGCGAACAAACTTTAAACAATGTGTATAATGAGCTAGTCGAACAACACAGTTTTTTTTCTGTTTGTAACAGTGGGTGTACTAGTTTACATGGTACTCTTAATGTAAATGATACGCAACACATTCAATGGTAAAGATTATCGTTTTTTTTATTTAAAAACTTATTATATTGTATAAAAAATGTAAATATGTGTTTTATAAAGATTATTTAACAAACAGTGTCTATAAAAAAACTAGTAAATTTACTTTATCTATTGTTTATCTTTTAAAGTTAACAAAATGAAGAACGTCCATGCTGGACACGGCTGGACATGAAATAAACTAAAAACAAATATTACTATGTATCATTATCAAAAATATAGCAGAATTTAATCTTATTATAGTTTTCCAGACTAATTCTTAATTTCAAGTAGTAATTACAATTTGTCCTCATACCAAAGGTGTATTCCAAAAACAAAACCTTCTTTTTGGAAACATTCGCTAGGATTACCTTTTGATCCTGATCATTGCTGACTTTAACCGATATTGGATAACAAGTAATAATTACATTATCATCAGTAATATAATAAAAACTGATAATAAAAGAACTTATTTGTGCAAAAAATAATTCCATTTCAAAATAATAATAATAGTAATAATTTAATTAACTTCCGTAGATAATCATAGGTGGATAGAAGGGATTATAAGCAAGGAACTCAAATATTTCCACCAGAAGATTACACGAGATTTGAATTTGATTTCGAACTGTTTTTTTGATGACGAAGTTGTTAATTATTTGGTAATTAAAACTCACTTCCATAACCAACTGAACCTAAAATAACAAAATCTGAAGTAAAGAGTTTCTTGGGAATTTTAATTATCAGCGACTATAATTCCCTTCCTTCAAAGAGGATGTATTGTGATGTGATGGATGATCTAAAAAACATTTTTGTAAGCAATGCAATGAGACGAAATCAGTTTTTACAAATACAAATGTTTATTCATTTTGCCGATAACACTCTTGTTAATGATTCTGATAAATATTTGAAGATATGAGGTCTCATGGACAAAATAAAGACACGATTTTCACAATACTTCATGCCAGTCCAAAACGCAGATTTTGACAAGTCCATGATCGCCACAGATGCAAGCAATTCATCCATACGATTTGGTTACAAGAGAAATATAATATTTTATTTGGGAAAGCTACCTCACCTCTTGTAGCAATGTTAGAGAAACCAGAAAATCCAAATTTACCATATGTTATACAATCTTTTTACTGGATATAACTTATTTAGCTATCTTAGGTGCTAGGAATATGGAACCATGCTGTTTCAAAGCCGAGACAAATTTAAATATTTTTTAAATATTTTTTTAAATATCTCTGAAAGGAAAGTAGTGGGCGGAAATTTCGAAAATGTCGATAACACCAAAAAGGTATAACTTGGTGTTGTTGAAAAGGGCTTTGGCTAGGCTATCAATCGTGCTTAAATTAAATTTTATTAAAAAAATAAATGCAATATGATTTTTAACGTCATTAGGTAGACAATTAATAATGAAAAAGAAACCCGCAATTCAATATCTTTATCCTATCCTAAAAGAATTACTAGAAGAACTTAAAACAAAAAAAAAACTTGAATTTTGGGAATCGTTCCCCTTTATGGTATGTTATTAATGTCTAATGATTCCAAATTTAGTGCCAACGTAACCACTTGCAATCACATCACTTAGCACGATTTGAATAACCTTAGAAAAGCTCTTTTTTATTGACACAAAGTTTATTAAAATACGGAGTTATCGACATTTATTTCCAAAAATGTTTGAACACTCTCCACCACTTTTTTTTCAGAGATAACGTAAAAAGCATTTAAGAAAAAAATTGGCTCAGCTTGAAAGCGGCTCACCAACACTCTCATAGGACAGTTATTAGAGTTAAGATTCACTTTGACAGTTTTGTCAATTTACAAAACTTGCGTATGTAGAGTTTCATCTCAAAAAGTTGGAGTGGGAGCGGTTATTTCAAGAAGTCCATTATTTTTTGACGATATATGTGCTGTCGCTATCAATAATTTAGTTTCCACTAAAATTAACAATGGTATTTAACGAATGAATGCCCTATAAATACTAAAATGGCATAGGTTCTTAACGATTGAACAAGATATAAAATTTTTTGAATTGGTATCGAGGAACAATTCAATTTTCGAGCTCTTCTACTTTATACACTTTCCCATGATAGCCTAGTGACGAGAAACATTTTCAAATAAATGGTTCCCGAAACGTCGCTACAAATTGAAGGCAACTAAGATAAATAAAAATTAATAAAAGTAATTTCATATTAGTTACATTTCCATTTCTCCTTGTATTGTGATGTAAGTGTAGTATATGGTTCGCCAAATCCTCAGTATAATCCTAAACAGTGGGTAAATCAGGAATCTATCAAATAAATTGTGAAGACCATAACAACATGAACGTAGGGAAACCATGCTTGAAAATAACCAAAAGAGTAGATTATTAAATTAATTAAGACCGAACTGAATTCTTATGATATTTTGAAAATTTTCAAAAACAAAAGTTTGCTTAGGAATCCGTACCATTATTCGTACCTATAAGAGTAAGTAAGATGCCTCCCACGCAGATCTTAATTACATATGCGAACAATGTAAAGCAGTGTAATTGTCACTTTGACATCGGCAAAGTTACCTGCAAGTTATCCAGCGACAAATGCACTAGCGGTTTTTCACTTAGAATTTTTTAATTAATTATTGCGGCCTTAAAGTTGCCAATATCTGACAGATTATTTAAATTAAAATTTATATGTATCCAAAATAAATAGTTTGACGTGTTCTAATTTTCGTGTTCATTAAATTGTCCTGTCTAATTACACTCCAGGTTTGTATTTTAGCGAGTAAATTTGTGTTGTTTAAATTAAAATATGTTCTCTTTAGTAATTTGATTCGAAAAACTGTCAACCTAAAAACGCTCTACCAAATGGCACATTCGAGAGAATTTTTGAATTAACACTTTCATGTACCAGTTGGTATAGCGTTTTTAACAACTGACAGTTTTTCTCGTCAAATTGCTAGACAACAGATTTTCATTAAGCAACCCAAATTTACTCGGCAAAATACAAACATCTTGTGCAATTATAAGTGAAAAAAATTAACGATAATAAAAATCGTGTACATTTTAAGTTTTCGTAAGGTGTCAGTGATAAATTTGACATTTCCTCTTAATTTATAAGATAAAGTATAAAATGAGTGAACAAATTCAATGCACTCCACCTGAATTACGAGAAATAGCAAATTCCTCAGTCGCAAAAGTAATTTCAGAAAAGTCGAAAAAAGATTATGACAATGCGTACCATAAATTTGTGAAATGAACAAAAGAAAATAATGCAACTGTTTATTCCAAAAATTTGATGATAGATTTTAAATTTTTATCAAAAACTGAAGAGTTCATTATTATGTACGCAATATTCTATGGTAAAATCTAAATTAAATGTGAAACACAACGCAAAAATCGATAATTATTCTAAATTGATTGCATATTTCAAGCGACAAAGCGATAACTATAATTCGAAACAGTCACAAGTTTTTTGTAAAGAATAGTAAGGCACCTGATGATAATTATTTAGCAACAAAGTAACCTGCGTATGTTTAGAAATATGTAACGCACCGATTATTTTTATAAAATGTATGTACAATAGTTTTAATACCGAGCGATCATAAAGTATTTAGATAAGGTGAGGCTATGACTTTGACATTAGCAAATTTTTCATATCTAAACGTCAATTATTTGTCAGTGTTCATCGAGGTGTTCATCATATATTTATGAAGAAATTGTGTTTTCGTCAGAACATAAAGATTTATTATTGAATCATACTTCCATAATGGTGTTTCCAATAACGGCGAGTGGGCATGCTGCACCTGCACTGTTGCTTGTTTGGTCGAGTTTCGGGAAAGATTTAGATGTATCGTATATGCAACCAACAATGCGCATCTTGTTATCAAAGACATGACACATAATGTCAAATGTCAAAATCATAGCCACTCCTTCTAAAAACTTTATGATATCTTGGTATTTGGAATATCAAAAGAATGAACTAAATTTAAAATAAAAGATTTAGGAAACTTAGTCCTATTAAATATTCCCAACATTAAAACTAAAAAACATCGTTCATTTACTATAACTGAGAAGCTTTATTTGAATATAGAGTGAGTCACGACCGCGGTTAAGTAACCTTATGGCTAATCAGAATATATTTCGTAAATCCTTTTGCAGTATGGAAATGTAGGTCAATAAGGGGCGCATTCCAGTATACAGGGTGATCTATACAAAAATGGCATACCAAATTTACATTTTTTCTTATGGAACACTGTGTATTTAAACACAATTTTGGATTCTAGTTAAGAAATAAACCATACTTTTATAAACCTTTGTAAAAGTTCTCAACTACAATCCAAAATTGTGTTTAAATACAAGGTGTTCCGTAAGAAAAAATATAACTTTGGTATGCGTCCCTTATTGACCTACATCCCCATGCTGCAATAGGATTTACGAAATATATTACTTTACCGCGGTCGTGACTCACCCTGTATTTAGAAAATATGTACATCTTCTACCAAAAGACATAATTTTTAATGGCTATACATAAAATTTCAAACGTCTCAAAAGATGGTGCGCTCTCTTTAAATTTGCCAATATATATAGGGCAAAAGTTTGACAAAGACCTCGGCTACTATCTTAGTTGAAGACGGTGGAATTATTGCAGCACTAAAACGACATGGTGGATGGAAATCCATCAGGGTTGCCGAAGGATCTGTGAATGAACAACAAAAGAAAGAGATTGCGAATAGAATTCTAAAGCCTTGAAGGGAAGTTAGAAATATTAGTGATGAACATATTTTTACTCAAGACTCAAGACCAGGAAAATGATTTTATTGTAATATCAAAATGTTAAAGTAAAATGTACATGATCGAGTTATTATGTCTATATGATAGATTTATTAAATATTATGACAATTTGGGTACAAAATACAAACAGATAACATGACACAATACCGAACATCTTTCTACCGAGCGATCATAGATAAGGTGTGGCTATGACTTTGACATTAGCATTTTTTTGATGCGTAAAGTTGCATATACGATACATCTAAATTTTTTCCGAAAGTCAGCCCACTCGCCGTTATTAAAAACACCGTTTATTTATTTATTCGTATGGTAGGTAAGTAAGATTAAATAAAATTAATAATAAACATTTTTTTCAAAAATAAATCAAAGTTATCAAAGACTTGAAAAAGTCGTAGCCACACCTTAGCTAAAAATTTTATGATCGCTCGGTATTGTCAGTTCGAGGGAAGTAGGAAATGCGCGATATAGTTTAATGTTTGATGCTTAAAAAAATCAAATTAATATTACAGTTTATTAAAGTTAACTTTGACTTCATTTCCGAGGAGATAATTGTTGTCAAGGTATATCCTCAGAAATTAAACCACCACAGTTAATTTAAGGTAAGATTGTACAAACCTTACTATAAAATCTTCAATAAATTGTCTCAAAATTCAAGATTGAATGATGTGGTCGTTAATTTGAGGTTGAGAATAACATAAACAAGGAAATTGTTAGAAAAATATCAGTCTGTTTCTATTTCTGAAGGTGTTCGTTCATTCATTCAAAATGAATTAGGAATATTTTTACGGTTAGCTTTGCATTTACATTTAATGTGAGATTATTTAACACCCACTCATCAGTACTATATACTAACACGTTCGTCTATCGAAATTAGTGCACATGGGTTCATGAGAATGTGTAATGTTCAGTAATTTGAATTACTGGTAATAAAAGAGACAGACTGAAAATAGTGAGACATCAGTTCAAATTAGTTGAAACTTCCGGTTTTGTTTGATGTTGACGGGTATGTTATTGGTTATAGCTTTTAATTAAATGCTTGTACCAAGCCTTGTCGTTTTAAGAAAACAAAAGCTTAGGAAGAAAGCGAATAACGGGAAATTAGTCTAATTATTTAACTTTGATCATCAAAACGCTAATTGTATTTTTTGGGTATTCGAAAAAGTCTTTTAGAATTTTCCAAAAAAATATTTTTACAAACCTTCCAAAATTGGTCTGGATTACAATTTTTATGCCTACGTTTCATTATTTGTCGTTTATACATTATTTATGCACTCGTTTTAAAATAAGGATTCAAACAAAAACGTTATTGATTTTGTTAATTTGTTTAAAGTGCTAAACAGATACAAATCACGTTGTATTTAAAGAACGCCGGCAAAAATACAAATAAATGTAGTTTGACCTTCGCATTATAACTCGCGTGGTTGGTGTAGGTCAGGGTTAACAACGTATCAACTATTTATTAAAGGAACGAAATTAAAATACTGTTACAAATGCAAAACTTACCTGATTTTCCAACTCGAGCAGCACCTAATACGACAACTCGTATCCTATTGACATTGGTCATCTTTGATGATAAAAACAGTCAACTCGTAACCACTTTATGCAACACAATAAATCATATAGTTAGTTTTTTTCTCTAAGTATAGATTAATTTATGTACTTGTGCACCATGCACTTGTTAACCGTAATATTTTAATCAATGCCAAGGGCAGCGTTAATTATAAATGCAAGCAATAAACCTTTATTTTATTGTAGTCTTAGGGTCAACATGCCGAGAGTACTCAATTACATTCACAGTTGTTGTCGTCTATGTCTTCTGAGACAATTTGGATCGTAGAAGGGTCAATGTTTCAAACAAAATGTATCAATTATTGGAACCGGCAACTATTTACTGCGAAACTTCTCAGACACATTAAATTTAAAGAATGTAAATTTTTATCGAAATTAAATACGAATTCAAAAAGGCAATGAATTTAAATAGTCCAATCAATAAATATTGTCAAACGAAAACTGAACCGGCAAAAGCAGACGAGCCTTCACTAAGTATGCTAAGTGCTACCTTACACACCGTATAATATTCAGATGCAGACTGGTAAAATTCAATCGCGGTCTTTCTACTCATTCTTCTGCTTCCTCTTCGAATCCCCACCTGTTGCTGTTTCGAAGTCGATAAAGTATTGGAGCTTATATATTAATGACAGAACTTGCAATACCATTAGTTGAAAAAAGAAACCGAGTGTTTACGTTATCATTGTCAATGTTGCATACGTAGTATAAAGGTAGTAAAAGTGATTGTTTTAAAGTTAAAGCTGGAACATAAAGATTTATTAGTTTTTTTACTACCCGAAGTTGCTAAATACGGTAGCATCTCATTTAACTTGAAATTTTCTCAAAAGTACCTACCAGGTTTTTATTATTAATTTATTAGTAAAGTGTGACAAAATTTTATTTATACCACCATAAAAAAGTTACATACAAATATGAAATCGTTTTATTAATTGTTGCCTTTTCCTATCTGCGCAGATAAACAATAAATCACCAAGTCAAGGTAAAATGAAATTACTTTACTACTTTTTTATCTACTTCACAAAAATAATTGTTACGAAGTTAGAAAAATATTTGATTTTATGGTTTACTGTCGACAATTTTCAACGCAACATTTAAACACAATAATAAGTAATTACAAGAATTATCGTTAGGTACTTCGAAACAATTGAATTTCTTCTAAATTAGCATTTGATTTGTGCATAACTCCAAATATAACCCATATTTAGTTCAAAGAAAAGTTGTTCCTAATTCACAACGGTTATTTCAGATATTTTTGTGTATTATTTCAACAAATTTCATTTGAAACCATACGTAACCATATAGTTCATACAAATCAAAAATCATTCCACTTCACTACTTGAGCAAAACATATTGCCAAACTTTGAATTAAGTCTTCACGTTCTTAAAAGTCTGTATACTATTGGCGCGAAGTAATAAATCATAATTGCTTGAAATAATTTTCTTTATTTTCTTGTGAAAGCGGTACTTCTACGGTTAAGTAAAACCAATAAATTCTAACCAAAATACGATCATTGTGCCGCTCTTGCAGCATATCGACCCATCTAGGGTCTGAGAACAATAGTTTAATCTGTATAAACACGTTGCCATCAGCCCAGGTAGTGACGAAACGAGAATCATAGCTGTAGGTGATACAAGATATAAAATAAAATAGTAATGCAGATATCGTCAGTACATTTATTACAATTACAATTAATTTGCGGGGACCGATTTTTAGGCATCAAAAGTAAATTTGGCTCAATTATAAAATTATGTGGTTGTCATGGAAACTTATCAAAATGAATAGATAAAAGTAACAGATATAAAAATGTTCATTTAAATAACAAGACATTAGTAAGTAAAATAGGTATATTTAAAATAACTGACAATACTCACTCATGGTTACAATAAATGGTGTTTAGAGAGTAGAACACTGTTTCAGGCACATTACGCTTGGTCATTTAACTTTCTTCCTCGTCTGAAATTTCCATTTCGGAATCAGAATCGCTGTCATGTGTGTTTACTGATATAATAATTGGCTCCAATGTTATCTCTACTAAATTATCCAGTTGGAAACATTTGTCTTCTTCCTTAATGACATGAGATAAACAGTTATTCCATCTTTCAGGTGTTACTTTGTTGAATGCATTTTCCAGAAGTTTTTTCACGTCGTCCAGTTTAAAAGTGGTATTGTTACGAGCGACGTCACCTTTTACTTGAGCCCAAACCAACTCTATAGGATTCAGCTCACAATGGTAAGGTGGTAAACGCAGTACTTCAATGTCCCGATTCTTTGCCATTTCGTCAATAACATGACGTATATACTTATTCTTATGAACTTTAACAATATCCAATAATTCTCTTTTCACCATGTCATCCTCAAAAGTTATATTCTTAACAGATAACCAATCTATAATTTCTGCTTTCCTCCAAGCGCTGGTAGGTAAATTTTCGTATCTTCGTGAGTGGTAGCTGGCGTTGTCCATAACTATTATAGATCCTTGGGGTATCAAATCTAGCATCTGCTCAAAATATTCTTCAAACACATTAGCATTCATGTCTTCGTGGTAGTCGCCAGTTTTCTTTGATTCGAATTCTAACAACATCTACAAAGCCATCTTCATTGCCAATATGAGTAATAATTAACCGTGTTCCTTTCCCAGAAGGCGGTCGAAATCCTGTCGATAGCCCTTCTATAAATCCTTGTCGAGCACTCGTAACGGTATTATCATGCCATATTTTTTTTACGGTATGTCCTGCATTGATCCAGGTTTCATCCAAATAGAATATACGCCTGCCTTCACGCCTATATTTTCTTATTTCCCGAAGATAATTTCTCCTCCATGTAATAATCTCTTGTTTTTCAATTAAAACGGATCTTCTATTTATCTTCTCCCAAGTAAACTTCAACTTGCGAAGAAGTTTTCACAGTGTTCTACGACTCATTTGGGGTAGATTTTCATCCTCATTTACTGCTAGTAAAATCTTATCGATTGTAGGAATCTCTTTCCGTAAGTAGAACGAGTGAACCTTTCTACGGACAGAATTCCTCATTGCATCATCTAATTCCATCGGGCGCCGACCAGGAGATGAAAGTGGGTGAAGCACTTGTCCCAAATTTTTCTTTCCCTCACTAGTTTATAAATGGTGGATTTTGATATTCCCGTCATTGCAGAACATAATCCTACAATATCATCGACACTTTTGCAGGGTGTTGACATCGAACAGCGTCATGCACATTTAAATTATAATTTTTCATTAACAGATAACGCACCACTTTTAACACGTTTTGCTGGTGAAAAGTTTTCCATTTCAAAATTATTTGCACTAACACACAAACAAACAAACAAGCCGATTCATTGTTAATAACAAACTAAACATATTTTTCATTTAGAAAGTATACGAAGCCCTTCGGTCAAACAACTGTTTATCTGTAATCTTTCGCAGAAATTACAACCCGTCTGCCGTAATGACTGCGCTAACGACCCCACTTTACCTGATGATAGATAATCCAACACACATTTTGACGCTAAAGAATAATTGTTTTAAAATTACTTTATTTAGCTATATCGATTCTTAATTGTAATAATAAGAAACAAACCACATAATAGTAAATAATTTTTTGAAATATTCCACAGTTTAATAAGATACAAATAGATTCATAACTTTTGTAAAACTCAGTATACGTACCTATATAAAATTAAAATTTAAAATAGACAAATTGAGAAACGACACATTTGTCATTTATCGATTTTAGAGTTTAATTTTATATTCAAATACTGTGTTTTACAAAAGTTTTGTATCTATTTATATCTTATTAAACGGTGGAATATTGCTGAATTAAATTATTTACTATGAAAAATAGATTCCACAAAGTAAGGATTGAAACAATAAAAGAAACCACATAATAATTCATATCAAGGTAGATTTTACTATTATAATATATTTACCTACTAAAAATATGATTTTCCAAACGTATCAGGTACCTACGCCACTGCAATACGGGAGATTCGATAATTCTGACAGGTTTATTGCTCCGCGCCAATAGTATACTGAGTATAGTAAAAACTTGTTTTTGATGTTCTAACCTAAAACATACATTATGCCTTTGTTCGGGAAAAGGGACACAACTTGACACAACTCAAAAATTGTTGTTCATTAGAATTGCTTAGTATATTCACTTAAAGTACAATAAATCACTTGAACTACATTAAAAAGTTTATTCTTTGTTTTTTTTGCCTTGGTTTAAAATTGTAATTTATTTTTTATCTTATTCGAGTCTGGGCCACAATGTCAATCAGAGATGTCAATCACAAATATGTCAACTCTGACAACAAAGTCAAATTTCAATCAAAATCAAAATCAAACAAGGTTTTTGCTCAGAAATCTACACAATTTCGATAGTAACAAACATGTAAAAGTGTGCGGTGTCGTAAAACATTTTCCTAGAAACATAAAATAAACAACGTATAAAAAGAGCGTCTCACCTTACAAAATTTTAATAACAAAAGTACAAAAGCGAAGTGCGATAAATTTTAATTATTTTAATGATAAACCATAAGACCACTCCAGGTACCTGATGTTGAACTTCGCGGGCTACTGTCCATTTAAACGTTTTAGGATTGGAAATGAATCTAAAATTTTCTCGAAAAAGAAGAAAAAGAAATTTGTGTTTTAGAAAAAAATAGTTCAAATAAAAGTTATAAACACTAAAATTTCTAATAACTTTTTTCCCATAACTTTTTGTATGATTGATATTTTTGGAGATACATATTATTAAAACAATTACTGTCATGTGATGGTCATCTTTCGGTAATTCCTAATCGGATCAAAAATAATTTAAACAAAAGTGTTGTATAATGTAATTACAAACAATTTGCATGTGAAGAAAAAATGTGTATAATATATGTTTCTGTACATATTCCAAACATTCAAAAATCTATGTTGGTTAGCTTTTAGCTCAACAAGTTTAGCCCAAAATCTAATTGAATATGCGCTATTACAAGTAACACCTACATGCAAGGTGTCATAAAAATCGGACGGGTGTTTTTTTTTGTTTGATGTTACTATACTGTACTAATTGATCGGAAAAAGTGAAAAAAGGAGTGTAAAAGTTTTCGGTTAGAAACCGTGACAAAATTTTACCGTAATTACAGTTTCATTGACATTCACTTTCATTGGTAAATTCTCCCTTGTACACACATCAAAAGTACATCACTTTCTGTTGCTAATTTGGAGTTGATCATGAATTTAGTTATACTACCACGTATTTTTTATGTTACCTCAAAATAATTCCAAAATTTAATTTTTTTGGCTCGAATTGCATCATCAACAATCATTTCATGAGTAGGAAACGAAAATAACTTCTACAATAACGTCTTCATTAATAACCCCGTCTGGTGTAGCTCCCAAAAATAGTCACAATGTATGGATATACCCTCCACTCTGACAAATGTTAATCTATTCTTGCTTTGTTAATTTAATTTTTGAATTGCTTTTGTTCCTTGGTGCGGCAGTAAATAACTCTGGTGTATGAAGCTGACTACCATAAAGAAGTTGTTTCACTAAATTACGTCAACTCTAGTGGTCTTTCTGCGCAAACATATAATGTAAAAGTACGAAGCCGTTAACAAATTCCATTGATACTCCAGCAATTGTCCGCTTCCAGAATACAACATTGTTTCGCTTTCTAATGTGGTGCGCTCTTCAAGGGAAGAAAGGAATGACCGTAATCTAAACAAAACTTCTGTTTGTCTTGTCCAATGAAAAGTTCTTTTTTCGTTCGCCTTTCTGCCCTCGTTTCAATACGTTTTTTTAAAGCTCTTTCAATTTTTCCTTTTCGGGTTAATTTCTACTTGTTTTATTAGAATGCAGGAACTAATTTGATATATTTGTTCATCTAAATTGAAAAGTGGTCTACCCGAATTAAAACACCACAGCAGCAGCATATCTAGCAGAATACGAGTCTCTTAAAGAATAATTTATTATTTTCCCTCCGATAAATTTAGCAACTCTGGAGTTAACATGTTCCACCACATTGCTATCGACATCTTGTACAAGAAATTTAGCATGAATAACCAAAGTTTCGACGTGTGTAGGAACACTCAGAGTTTGTTATCAGTTCCACAGGACAGTTTTTTCAAAGCAAGTTTTCTTTTACAATAATAATGTTGGCAATCGTCTTGAAAACCAAATACGTGGTTGACTAAATTGCCTAAGAAAGTTCATCCCATGCATTTTATGTTTGTTATGAACTGAATTTCGCATTCGCCGAATATTAGTTTTTAACATTTTTTGCTGGTTTAGTAGATACTTTGTATCATGTGTTAAAGCTTGAAGTTTGTTGCAAAAGTTACGTAAAACATGATTGCGCCATTCAACTTTTTCTTCTGGTAAATTGGATAAGGTGAGCTTCCAAGAGTTTTTTGTAAGAACTAATCATATGCGAAGAAGTTGTAGGTCCGTCTGTTGAAACTTGTAATCTCATACACATTTTCAAATATCTCAATACTAGCAAGTTCTGTACTTTGTAAGCCCAATAATAGGAAAATACTGTACCGGGTGGCCAACTAAGAATGGACGCCGGCAATATCTAGGGAATTATAAATCTGACAATATTGAAAAAAAATTGTAATGGGTAAATCGGCTACGAGAAATCGCGGGAAACTATTTTCAAGGTTGTAAGATGGCCGCTAGGGGCGAAACTATTATGGCCGATCATATAATTGTTTCTTTTCTCCAAAAATATGCAAATATAAATATATTTTAAATATTGCCGTAGTAAAGACTGCAAAATTTCAGATTTTTTTTGCTTATAGTATTTTACTCTCTCTTATAAAATGTAGTGGTGGAGGAACGTCAAACAAGTTTTTATTTAAATGGAAATAACTTTGGTATAAGTTAACAGAATTGAACAAACTAGGTCTTGTTTATAAGAGCTCTTCTTACTTAATAATATGCTGTATAAAGATAGTCCGAATAAATTTTGACATGATAGCTAGAGGGCGCTGTTTAACATTACAACAATTATTGCGCATTATCACGAGATTTTTAAATAGCACCCTAAGTATCTTTTTACACAGTTAAATGGAGGACAAAATTGCTAAATAGTCGGTGCAAACCGCAACATCCTATCTTTTCGATGCACTTAAGCATCCTTTCCCGCGTAGACCAAACTGCACTCTCTAGTTCAGCTACTGAAATAGTTTGCACACAGTCCCTTATTCGCCCAATCATGTTATCATGTGTAGTGGGTCCGGTTGTAAAAACTATATCTTTACTCGACCCCATAAATAAAAATCCAGGCATGTTAAATCCTGTGATCTAGCCGGCCATGGAAAAATGCTGCCTCGTCCTATCCATCTACCAGGGTAGTTAGCATCTAAAAATTGACGAACCTTCACTGCGAAGTGGGCTGGACAGCCATCGTGCTGGAACAGCATTCGTCTTCGAATTTCTAGGGGACTTCCTTTAACAGAATCGGCAATTGCTCTGTTAAAAACTGTAGGTAATTGTGGCCATTTAGTTGGTTATTAAAAAGAATGGATCGATAATTTGCCCTTCTAGAATCCCTGCCCAACAATTTACAGACCAACGACCTTGGTGCTGAACTTCTTGCATCCAGTGCGGATTCGTTCTTGACCAATAGTGCATATTATGGACATTTACACTGCCATTACTATGAAAGGTGGCCTCATCTGTCCACAATATACGTGATAGAATAGTTTTCTCTTCGGTACGTCTCCTGTGTTGTCTACGGTATACGGGAACATGGACGCTTCCAGTTGTTTGTAAACGATAGATAACTCGCAGAAAACCTTTACTGGGTGCCGTCTATCGGGATATTGCTGCACATATACCCTTTCAGCAACTGTAGCCTTTCTCATGCATTCAAAATCGACACCTATTATGTCAAATAACTCTTCGTTGGTATAAAGCATTTTGTAACACTTAACAGCACAGCACTAAGACTATCTAATACTAATACTAACAACACTAACGTAACACAAAAAACGACAAGTAAACTCAAACTACACGAAAAACTCAAACAATCACACGCAATAACAAAATCGAGAACAAGCTTTGAAAAATAGCAACTAAATGATATTGACATGAAATTCAATTGTTCTAATATTTTGACGTATTGCTTCCAATCTTGTTTCACAGCCTACTAATTTTATGACGGGTGCCTTCGCTAAGAACTGATTATTATTTACCATTTTATTCTCTTCTTTTGCATACATTGTCGGTTTTAGATGCTTAAGTGCATCGAAAACGATGAACGACTGTTGTGAACATTTAGGGCGGCATTAATTAAATGGTTTCAATTAATTTAAATTCATACGTAAAATATGTAATAGATGTTGCATAGTGAGCGGTCAAACATTTGTTTTATTGATATCTTCGGTTTGAAAAAAGATAGGAAGTTGCGGTTTGCACCGACTGTTTAGCAATTTTGTCCTCCATTTAACTGTGTAAAAAGATACATAGGGTGCTATTTAAAAATCTCATGATAATGCGCAATAATTGTTGTAATGTTAAACAGCGCCCTCTAGCTATCACGTCAAAATTTATTCGGACTATTTTTATACTGCATATTTTTAAGTAAGAAGAGCTCTTTTAAACGATACCTAGTTTGTTCAATTCCGTTAACTTATACCGGAGTTATTTGCATTTAAATAAAAACATGTTTGACGTTTCCCACCACTACATTTTCTAAGACAGAGTAAAATACCCTAAACAAAAAATCAGAAATTTTGCAGTATTTACTACGGCAATATTTCAAATATATTTATATTTGCTTATTTTTGGAGAAAGAGCCAATTTTATGATCGGACATAACAGTTTTGCCCCCTAGCGGCCATCTTACAAATTTGAATATAATTTCCGCGATTTCACGTAGTCGATTTACTTATTAAATATTTTTTTTCAATATTGTCAGATTTATAATTCCCGAGATATAGCCGGCGTCCATTCTTAGTTGGCCACCCGGTACATAATCATTTTGTATTTTGTTTTTTCAAAATCTGTGTTTTTTTGTTTTGATCTGTGTTACATATACGTTATACATTATACGTTTTCGTTGTTTGGCAAGTTCTAAAAAATATGCTAATACTACCTTTTCGGAAAAACAATTTGATTTATTTTTTGATTCCGACTTCATAAATCTCGAATATGCATCTTCGTCAACTTTTCTTGATTTTTGTGGTACTAATTTTGAAGATGCTTCTTTTGCTGTATTTGTTTCCTTCGGCTCCGTGTCGGGAGACAAACAGACACCTCGAGCAAAAATCAATTACTTTTGTCCCTTGTATAATAAATAACTATTACTAGTGATGATGTAGAACGAAAAATTAGGTTTTGTTTATTGTTTCACTGAAAAAATAATGAATAATTACAATAATTTTTCTTTAATATAAGACATTTTTGTTGAAAGTTGGATTGAATCGACGAAAACATTTTTTCAGTCAAATATCTTTTACTATTTTTTTTTTAACTACAGCAAAAGGTCAAAGGGCCTTATATAAAAAAACAAAGCACTATTTGTTACTTTCAAATTTTTTTTTTAATTTTGCAACTGCTTTTCGCCTCTTTTCTTTCGTCCGTATTTGGTCACTTTACGCAACGTCATACTGCATTTGCCCATTTTTAATAAGTAATTAGAACAACAAATGATAGAGTTACTACTAATTTGTGTAGCTTAGATGATTTTTGCAGCAGACAAAAATCCAGACATTTATTTCATATTTGTATTCTTTTTTTATTACTATATCATCTGTGCTATCATCGCACGTGCGAATTGCGAACCTACATATAAAGGGACTCTCTATTTCAGCTTATTATGTACTACGTCAACATTGATAGCACAAAAAATTATTGTTCCTCACGTCGGGTAAATTTATTCTATTTTGAACTTTTTGCGCTCACTTTCGACAAAATTATCCCACTGGTATAGACGACTCTTAACCATACCGTTAAATACCGATTTTTGTTAATTTACCGAGTTTTCGTTGGTCTAAGGAGAGAGGTTATTTTGTACGAAACGTCAGTCGTTATTGGACTACGTTTTCGTTAAAATTGTATCGTTAATGAATGAATGGGTTTTGTCATATCGGTAGAGTATTTTAGTTGGTTGTCACAAAATTTGCATAGTACGAGGATATATTGAAAAATTCTTAGCCTACTATAGAACCAAACAAAATTTCAATGTCGAAATATTTTATTATTCAACATATTCTCCTCTTAATTGGATACATTTATTACAGCGAACCTGCAACGTCTCTAGACCTTTCAAAAAAAAATGTTTCTTCTTGTTCTGCAAACCAGACCTCCACAGCTTCTATTACCTCCTTGTTGGAAGAAAATGTACGACCTTTTAAACTTTTTTTCAGTTGAGGAAAGAGAAGAAGAAGAGAGTCTGTTGTAACGTTGCGTAAAGAGGTGATAGTCGGACAGAGCCAAATTGGGTGAATAAGGGGGGTGTTCTAGTAATTCAAACCCTATATCACAATTTTTTTGCATGGCAACATGAGATTTGTGTGCAGGGCGTTGTCCTGCAAAAACAAAACACCTTTGGATAGCTTTCCGAGTCTTTTCTCTTTAATATTTTCCCGTAGAGTGGTAAGTAATGTCGAATAGTAGTCTCCAGTTATTATTCTACCCTTATCCAAAAATCAATCATGATTACTCCATGTCAATCCCAAAAAACTAAAGCAAGAACTTTTCCAGCAGATTTTTGGACACAAAACTTCTTAGGTCTTGGAGAACCAGAATGTCGCTATTCCATCGATTGTTGCTTTGTTTCTGGATCGTAGAAATGTACCCAAGTCTCATCCATAGTAACAATTTGGTTTAAGAAGTCTACATCGTTTTCAAATCGAGCACAGATCAAACACGATGCTTCTACCCTTGCACGCTTTTGGGGATCCATTTTGCAGCAATTTTTCTCATGTCCAAATTGACGTGAACCATATGATGAACGCGTTCGTATGAAATATTCAGTGCTTCAGATATCCGTTTTAGCCCAATTCAACGGTCTGATAAAATGGAAAATTTACCTCTTTTGAAGCTTGCATTTCAATTTTTGACGGTCGCATACGAAGGACATTGATCACCAAGGGTATTAAGCATATCTTCGTAAATCTGCTTACCTCTTAACCCTTTTAAATACAGGTACTTGATGATGGCTCGATACTCCAATTTTTCGATTTTCACAATTTCGGTGGACATCTTTTTTCATTTAATTTATTGCGTGACTCTGGTTTACTTTTTGACGTCAAACTTTACACTGACACTTCTAATAAGTTATTGTTTGTTGCTATGGTAACGCAATATTTTGTTTATGCAAGGAACTGGTCTAGGCTAACTAGATATCAATACATCCTCGTGTTTGTCATGGAAAGAAATGTTGTGATTGAAGTTTTGGCGGAATTGGAACGGATGTAACAAGTAAATCTTGTAATATGTAGAAAAAAAAACACTATGAATTTTCATTGTTAGAAACCGCTCTTGACAACTGGAAGTGGAAGAAATTTATTTATGGAGTTACTGCCCTTTATGAATACTCCGCGAAGAACTACGATAATTCCTGCTGTGATAAAGTTTATTACGACTCTAAACTTTTTTGCTCATGGCAGTTACCAATTACCAAAAACCTGTGGGTATACATCAACACTGCAGCATATCATAAGCTTTAGTAAGTCAGAGTCTTCATGAAATCGTTGATATCTTTCTGCTGAATATAGCCGACCAATATATCAGATTTCCTCAAACCATAGAAAAAATTATACGAGTGACAACTGGATTTTTTAATAGATTCCAATTTACAGGGATTGTTGTGTGTGTGGATGGAATCTATATAAGGATTTATCCGCCACCACCCGATCACAATATATTTTCTGGTCGTGTATAAACAGTCGTGTCCGTTTATAACGAGTACAACTTATGACGAGCGTTCGGTTTTAACGAGTCATTATAAGTAGTACGGCAAAACTTTGATTATACTTAATACAATTTGAGTTCGGATACAACGAGCTTAGATATAACGAGCACTTTTTTTAGTATGAACAAATTTTCTCTTTCAACCTGTACCATTGCTTGTATACAACGAGCAAACTTGTCGTAACTCGTCTATTCGTTGCAACATAATTTTAGTTCTATACCGTTTCTAAGCAATTACAATCGTACTAAACAAGGCGTAAATCAGTTTTGTTAAATTGTAGTGATGTCGTTATAATCATGCCCAAAAATATAAATTCTCTTATATTAAACCAAAAAAGTAAAATCATTGATGATAAAACAAATTCGAAAACCAGTGAACAAGGGAGTTAATCAAGCATTGCTGTTGTGGTTTCCACAAAAAAGAAATCAGAATGTGCCTTTAAAATGACCAATACTACAGGAAAAAGCAAAAAAAGTTATTGTCCCTCAGGAATGAAATATCTTCCTGTTCAAATAGCTGGATCGATCGCTTTAAAAAAAGGTGCCACATTTCATCTAGCAAAATCCATGGAGTTTAATAACGTATGGCCTACTATAGGAAGAAGTTTTTCCGATAACGATATTTTCAACGAAACTGGTCTCTTTTATAAAATGGTTCCAAATCAAACATTAAAATTTTAGAAAGAAAAGTGTCATAAAAGCAAAAAGGGCAAAGAAAGAATTACTTGTCATCGGAAAATCAAAAACACCCCTTGCAAAGTATTACCCGTAAATTACACTTCCAATAAAAAGGCATGGGTAACATCAGATATTTTTGAAAAATAAATAAGAGACTGGGACCAACATCTACTGAAACAAAAGAGAAAAATACTATTGATAATCGACAATTGTCCAGCTCACTCTACAATTGAAAATCTGAAGGCCATAAAGTTAGTATTTCTGCCACGTGATACAACAGTAGCTCTACAACCCATGGATCAAGGTAACATCGCTTGTCACAAACAACATTATAAAAAAAAATTTGTTTGTTGGATGATCTTGTTTGGATAAAGTTGAAGATTTTAACTTTTCTTTATTGGATGGTATATTGACTGTAAATACAAATCACAAAAAACTATTGTTAATTGTTATAAAGATGCTGGATTTTATCCTTCCTCAGATTTTGGCTAAGACGATGAAATTTGTTTGGCCCAGTGGATATTAAAACTTAAGAACTCAGAAACTGTAGAAAAAGAGAATTTCGTCAGTTTGGGTGATTGGGCTATTAAAAATAATCTTGTAAAATGGTTTCTAACCTCCGACATTCTTAATGATTTTCAAAAAGTTGACAATTGCTTGGGAACTTGCGAGTACAGCTTGAATCAGAAGCAGAACCAGAAAACACCTTTGAACCACAAACAAGTCAACAAGTATTTATAGCAATGAAAACAATATTAACTTAGAACAACGTGAAGCAGAAGTTTTATTTTATTCAAAGGATTGAAAATTCTCTGTTGACAAAAAGTCCAACTCAAAAAATGATTACTTGCTACTATTTTAAATGAACACATATTATACATAATAAACATGGATTTCATGTGTATTTCAATATATTAAAAATAAGTTCTTGGTTCATACTATGTTCAGCGAATAGTTACAAATAATACAACTTTTCAGTTAGTAATAGTGTTACATTTGCTTGTTATAATCGTCGATACACAAACCAACATATCACTGCTCGTAATAATGTTGAATGCTGTATTGGCGTTTTTAAATCATACTTCCGATGTTTATGCAAAGATAGGGTTTTAGATTACAATCCTTTATTTGCAACAAGAATTATCTATTTTTGTGCTATTGTACACAATATTTTACGCATGCATAACATAGAAGACGAAGAAATTGATATAGTATATGATGATCCAGATGATGACAACAATGCACCAGACAATGGTGAAGAACCAAATCTCTTTCAGCAAGGTCGTCTGATAAGACATAACAAAATACAGCAACATTTCTTGTAGAAATAAATTTCAATAATAAAGTATCAAAGTTTTTTTATCTTCAACTATCTTTTTAGAACAAGGATATACCACATAATAAGGTAAAAAAAGAAATAAACAAAAAATAAACTCCTGAAAGCACTACATTGTTTTATGCTTAAACACAATTAATTATTATAGTCATTTCTATGCAGTCTTCATTATAACAACCTTTAGTTTCCGTGTTTCAGTTTCAATCAATCATTCCGTTTCATTACCATAGTTCAGTTCCACGTTTGGGTGTTCAAGTCTTAGCTTGATTTCTAATAAGACTTGTTCTCTCTCTTTTAACGCAACTAATTTAGATAAATCAATCTGCATTTTAGCTAAAATGATCTAGTTATCATCACTCTTATTGAGCAATTTCTTTACTGATGACATGAAAGTGGGCCTACGAGCTGGAGTTTAGTTCTTAGATATTATATCATTAACGTTTAGACGGGCCTGGTGTATCAATTATACCTTATTACTTTTGCCTTTATTTGGCAATAGATCATTTGAGGGTGTGACCTGTTCATCTACAAACAAATTACACAATACTCTTTAAATTTCCAAACTCATGTTGAATTACTTATTTTCGATATTGGGCTCAACTGGTATAACACCAATTTCTTGAAAACCAGCCCCCTTAACCCCAATTTCACCAGTTAGATCTAATAATTGATGTTCTAAATCCGTTAGTAGTTTTTCACAAGCGCCTCGGCCAGTTTCAACCTTGAATGGATGAGAAGTGTTTGTTTAATGCAGCCACTTCATCGCAACACGCTTTATATATTTTTTTAATATCGATTTTTGGCAAGGACTAAACGTGGCATAAATGGATGTACAAAATCACAAAACAACTTACTCTTAAATCTAATTCTTCAAAATACTACCAATGAGATTTACCAACTTAAGTCGAAGAACTGGGAATGTTATAAGTCAAACATATGTGCGAGCAAATACGTTGGTATAGGCAACCAGAAGTAAGTGTGTTTATGTGTTTATTTTAATTTTTGAATGACTGTCTGCTACGTATTTTGCTAGCCACATGGCGGTACAAAAACTTCGTTATAACATTACCTATATTTTATTTGTTTAACCTTGCAGATTCATGGTCAAATTTATCATCGAAAAAAATTTCTTATTGCCAACGATGGAATTTATATAAAATTTTAAAAAAATTGTCTTATGGAACAAGTCGATCAGCGTTGTGCACATTGGTGAACAACTAAAAATTCCACTAAACTGTCCTTCCTGTCCATATCGTTTCATATCTAACCCCGTCTGTTCCAGTGTTTTCTCCACTTGGTCTTCTGCCTTCGATAAGTTTCTTTCGCAAGGCATGGAATTTCAAGAGCATAGAATACTGTTTTGATAGCAAAGTATTCTATTCCAGAACAGAGACTTTCAGCAGCAATAGCGTCACTTATCCCGAGTGAGTGTCTAGCCTTACAATCTTTTGAGTGAAAGAATTGGCGCTGACATGCAATGCAGAGAGTGGTTATCCTTTTTGGGGCGACGTCAGTGACGATGATGTCAGAATCATGGCAGAGCTTTGTGTGGGCCGTTGCAAATTGCAGCATAGTAGCGAGAGCAATACTGGAAAGTATCAGTCTTTGTGGCGTTACCGGATCTGATTTGAAGGATTGCTGAGATTGAGTTTCCGCTTCTGGTTGGGTTTCTGGTTCTTGCTCTGAAATTGTTTTTGCTTTCTTGACTTCAGGCAAAGACGACAGGCAAAGAAGAAAAATAACAAAACGTTCATTTCTTTGCTTCTTGCATTCGACTGTCAGTTTGAGTTACATCATAGTTTTCCAATCGCCAAACAACCACTCGCTGAACCCAACAAGGGTCAATGACTTGCGACCGTTTATGACATGTCAAAAGAATTCCAACCCTCTGCCAAAAAATATGAATATCAAATTTACAGATCAGTCAAATTGAATGAATCTTTTTGGGGGCACACTATGAAACAAGCTCAATTTAGTGGAATGATCATGTTTAGAGCTAAAACATTAGAAACTTATCGTCTGGTGCCTTTTCCCCATTGTGAGCACAAAGTTTATTGCAGTTTCCCCAAATGTTTACTTTGAAAACTTGATTGATTTTTACTTATTAAATTGTTTTTTCCAAAAACTCTTGCAACTGATTTTTAACTGTAAATTTTATTATTTGGTCATAATTGATAATTCCATTTGTCAGAGACTTATTTATTAATTCTACAAACCTGTTTCCAATTATTGGTTTTCCATCTGTAATTACATTTGCTGTTATGCCTTCCGTTACACCCTTTGTTTAATTAAGAATTTTGTATTATATAAATAACTGTTTTAAATCATTGAGAATGATTTCTTCAAATTTGAAAGTATATTCCCTTTTGATATCTTTGTGATTGAAGTTTTCAAGAATAGAGGTATTTATTTCTGCAATACTGTTTTCAAAGTACCTACTCGTTGAAGTTATTTGCTATTTCTGTTGCACCTTCTAATTCCACATTATTAAGTTGGGCATCAGAAAAAGTCAAACTCGTGTTACGAGTTGGATGTTATTCACGGATGGCGTTAGTATCGCATTATAGTTCCTAAATTAATCCACCAGTATCGGTAATTATGTAATTTCTCTAACAGAAGGCGCTGTCTTCAATAAGGTGTTTTACAAATTTACATGAGGCGGTGTTGTAAGTTATACACGCGGATATGCGAAATTCAATTCAGCTATGAGTTACATACTTATTATCAACCCCCGAATAAATCATGAAAATGGGGAATAAACATGAGCACTCAAACTTGTCTTTTGTGTTTATCTTCTATGATTTATAAGTCGAAATTATACAATTGTGCAAGGCTGCACATTAACTATCGCATTGGTATTAGCTACACATTTGTTGCGCCACCTTTGCCAATACTGCTAAACTTCGATTAATAAATGTTAACAGAAAAGTTTATTGTTAATACAAACTAAACATTTGACAGAAGTTATATTCAAGGATTCGAAACATTGGAACTTACCACGGGTTATCTTATGTTTTAGTGGTTATCCGTAATGATAAATTTTGAATTGTTATTGTTTTTCAATTGTTGATAAATCAGAAATTATATACATTTGATGAATAAAAAATGGGGCTATCTTTTTGAAACCTTCTACTTCAATTACTGTTTACCGTTTTGACTGTAACTAAGCTTGTTTTGAAAATTAATAGATTTTAGTAGGTGCATGTTTTTCACAAACTATTTAAATGCCCCTCTTAAAGGGTATACTTTTTGGTGCACCTGTTTGTCTTTTTTTATGCTTTTAACAGTTCTCTACAAATTTTTTTTAGGTAAATTAAACTTGCGAATTACCTACGAGGATGTATTGATATCTAGTTAGCCTAGACCAGTTCCTTGCATAAACAAAATATTACGTTACCATAGCAACGAACAATAACTTATTAGAAGTGTCAGTGTAAAGTTTGACGTCAAAAAGTAAACCAGAGTCACGCAATAAATTAAATGAAAAAGATGTCCACCGAAATTGTGAAAATCGAAAATTGGAGTATCGAGCCATCATCAAGTACCTGTATTTAAAAGGGTTAAGAGGTAAGCAGATTTACGAAGATATGCTTAATACCCTTGGTGATCAATGTCCTTCGTATGCGACCGTCAAAATTGGAATGCAAGCTTCAAAAGAGGTAAATTTTCCATTGAAGATGATGACCGATCGGGAAGGCCAGTTTCTGTGTCAGTCCCCGAAAATATCGATGCAGTTCATGACATGATTTTATCAGACCGTCGAATTGGGCTAAAACGGATATCTGAAGCACTGAATATTTCATACGAACGCGTTCATCATATGGTTCACGTCAATTTGGACATGAGAAAAATTGCTGCAAAATGGATCCCCAAATGTTTGAATGTTGACCAAAAGCGTGCAAGGGTAGAAGCATCGCGTTCGATCTGTGCTCGATTTGAAAACGATGTAGACTTCTTAAACCGAATTGTTACTATGGATGAGACTTGGGTACATTTCTACGATCCAGAAACAAAGCAACAATCGATGGAATGGCGACACTCTGGTTCTCCAAGACCTAAGAAGTTTCGTGTCCAAAAATCTGCTGGAAAAGTTCTTGCTTCAGTTTTTTGGGATTGCCATGGAGTAATCATGATTGATTTTTTGGATAAGGGTAGAACAATAACTGGAGATTACTATTCGACATTATTGACCACCTGTTTTGTTTTTGCAGGACAACGCCCCTGCACACAAATCTCATGTTGCCATGCAAAAATTCGTGATTTAGGGTTTGAATTACTAGAACACCCCCTTATTCACCCGATTTGGCTCCGTCCGACTATCACCTCTTTCCTCAACTAAAAAAAGTTTAAAAGGTCGTACATTTTCTTCCAACAAGGAGGTAATAGAAGCTGTGGAGGTCTGGTTTGCAGAGCAAGAAGAAGAAATTTTTTTTAAAGGTCTAGAGACGTTGCAGGTTCGCTGTAATAAATGTATCCAATTAAGAAGAATATGTTGAGTAATAAAATATTTTGACATTGAAATTTTGTTTGGTTCTATAGTCGGCTAAGAATTTTTCAATATACAGGGTGTTTCATTAATCAGTACAGAAAATGAAACTGGAGATTCCTTGCAAAATTTAAAGGGGGTTTAACATAAAAAAATTTCCTTAAAGCCTCCCTGAAGAGTTACAGCCCTTTAAAGATGTGTAAAAATTCACATTAATCGATTTTTTTCTGAAATGACTTGAAATAAAAAAAAGAAATCTAAACATTCAAATACTACTACCAAGAAGCCTCCATAATTTCATAATTTTATTCACCCTTGTTCTCTGCAAGGGGTGAGTCTTACTACCCCTTAGAGTTTTTTTACCAGAACTTTTTAACTAATTTTTTTTCAATTTTAAAATTCAGATTTTGGAGCGCAAATTCAATTAAAACTTTTTGCCTCTTAAAATTTCACGTAAACTCAATACTTTTTCACCAAAAATAAATTAAGCGAACTTGCAGAATTTTTAATTAATGTTGCGTATGCAAGTTTGACATAAATAACAATATTATTATTAACTATCATTTTTAATTTAAATTAACAATATTATTTCAGAGAGTGTTCAAAATGGGCACCATTTTCTTGAATACAGGCTCTTATTCTTTTGAACAAATTTCCGTTAACGCTACCTAGCATTGCTACAGATTGTCTAACTCTTCAGGGAGGCTTTAAGGAAATTTTTTTTATGTTAAACCCCCCTTTAAATTTTGCAAGGAATCTCCAGTTTCGTTTTCTGTACTGATTAATGAAACACCCTGTATACTCGTAAATAATCTTAACGCAGGATGACATTGTTCTTACTGCTTCATTGATGCGAAATAGCGTGTAGATATGCATCCTATTAAAGCACTAGTAATTTGTAGTTCGGTACCTCAACGAAGGTGGCTGGCGCACCTAAAATCCATATATTATAGCTACCACTTTAAGTTTTTTTATGCTTAAACAAATTTAGAGTAAATACCAACAAAATTAAAAAAAAGTACTATAGAAAACACTTGTTTTTCAATATACTGTACCAAACTGTCACCGTAGCGGGTCCTGGATGGAAAATAAGATCAGGAAAAGGAAGAAGTTCGGTATGCCATTGGTATGTTGTAAATTACAGAAAAAATAGAAACACACACAAAAATTCTGCGAGTCATGGTCCAAAACCAGTGTACAATCAACATTCACTAAGGACACCAATATGTAATAATTGAATCTAAACAAAAATGTTTTTATAACTTACCATAAATTAAGAATATGTAAGTACTTACTGGGAAATTTGTAACGATTGTGTGAATGTTTTTGTCAGGTTGGCAACAAATGTACGGGTTTATGTTTATATTATGTTTATCATCATCACATCAAACCTCTTATTACTTAAACCATAAACCATAGAACGGAGGATGATTCATTTAGAGGTACTTTTTATAATGGAGATTCTATTGTAGATTGCGCATGCGTCGGGTCAACTGAAGTGGCATTCTTCCTCAGCGCCTACAGCCTGTGGAAAAATCGGTCCATATTTCTTTAAAACAAAGGCTGACCGAAATGTTACTGTAATTTCCGAATGGACCATGTGAACCGTAGTTACGGCCAACATTTGAAAGCAATTATCTTTAAGAAATAATTGTAAAGAATGATTCTTTTGTATGATAATAAAGATTATAAAATAAAATTGTTTTTATTCTTTTTTTTTAATTTAAAGAAATACTTCTAAATGAATCACCCATTAGTAGATTTATAGGTCATATGCTATTCTGTGAATAAGTCGGAAGTGAAGCCAACATTAAACTGATGAAAACACTACCTTTGTCATCAAAGTTAACTGTTAAATCAAATACGCATGCGCCCAGAATAGTAAAGAATTAGTTACAAATTGCTCTTTGTTTTGGTCTCAGAATATAAAACCGATGTATTTTACAATCGTTCACAATAAAAACAACAATAATATATTTTAATGCCAGTGATTGTGGGTAATATTACTTCAATTATTATTTTTTCTTATTACAATTAAACAAAGATGGACTAAGGATTTAGCTTTATATTTATCTTTAGCTCTTTAACTAACACAGGTAAAAAGAGACGGGACTAAAATATAATAAATAGACAAAAAACACTATGGTTTTTAAACGTTTCTAAACTGATGACTGCAATATGAAATACCAAAAGTGATAGTAGATATAGGTAATAAAAAATAATAATAAATATATCTTGTTTCGTCTTGCTGTCCTCTAAAAAGAAGGTGATGAATTCTGAACTTAAAACTGTGTAGTACTACTTTACAAAAAGTAGAAAGGTTCATTGGCGATTTAAGTTTAATTTAGAATTAATAACATTTTGATAATTTGCTAAACATAAGATATTCGTCTCCCCTTTCTTATTACCCTAATTTTGAATGCAATAAATTCCGAATTTTATGTAACACATAACATTTTCTTAAGTAATTTAAAGAATTTCTAGATTCAGGTTAACGACTACATCTTTGATATAACATTAATGTGCAAATTGGTTGTCGAATTATTTTTGTAGCTTATTCTTAATTAATACCCAAGTAGATTGTTTAGTAATATCACATACTGCGAGGTTAAATAAGTACGTGTTTTTTTGTAATCTTTGTATCTTTTTTAATGGTAGATAAGAAATAAAGTTGTTACTTATATTGTATAATGAATAATTTTGCAATCAGTTGCATTAACGATTAATCCGATGAATACAAATATCTGCACGTTTAAAATGGAATTTGCGTGATATTGTAATACATCTTAAGTAAAGTAATTTTGTTGCAATCAAAAAGCATTATTATTTTTATATGTGTAGTATTTTTCATTTTGGAGAATTGTTGCTGCAACGTTTAACGTAAATTGGTTTTAATTTGAAATTTAATACTGTGATGTTAACCACCAGTGACCTTTTGTGGTGATTGTATGTATTATGAACTAATGATGTAAAACCTTATATACTTATACAACCTTTGCTGATTTTTTTTACATTGTAAGATAACGGTAAATTATTATATCGTTCGTTGCTAGGATACGTGATTTTATACCGTATCGATATCGTTAACTGCAATGAATACATAAATATAGGGCATGTAGTGACGAAGTACTTCTTACTAGCGATTTATTTAAAAAACAAAGCACCCAGATCATTTTTCTAAGCAACAACTACTGTAAATTTAGATTAAAAGTATTGTAGCTCCATGTCGCCCACACGCGCAAATCTTGAATAAATTTCGCATTCCTTTTGACGTTTTAATCTGGGTGTAATGTTATTGAAAACGAAATGATAGGTACTTCGTTCATTAGCAATTTAAATAGAAGTAATTTATTATGCTTCAAGTTGATATATGCGTTCAGAATAAAATTTTAGTTTAGTTTTTTTTTGTATCAACTTTTATGCAGAACAATCTTTACAAGCATTTAAATTTAACTCGTTACTTGTAAGAATCATTTTATGACTGTAGATAACTTGTACACATTTCAATATAAGAATCTTGTTAAAATCTTTAGTAAATAATTCGCAGCAGTAACGGGTGCTTCTTTTAAACATTTGTTTTAAGCAACAACCGTAAGACAAAATAATGACCACGAAACCAATTATCTTGACCTCTTTGTCACAATATGAAAAGTTATTGATAATAACAGCATCAAACTTATTTGCAAAACTAAAATAATCTTTTTAATTATGATGGCATAGTAAACTTCTCTAATTCTGTTTCTTTGTAGGTTAACAATAATAGACATTATGACATCCAAATAATAATGAGATATACCAACTATAATACACTAACTTGTCACTCCTCTGAATCTTATTTCTCACTATTTCAAACTTTCACACTATGACTCAAAATAAATCTGTTATGGTTGTATACATAAAACAAATAAACAACACAAATCTGTGGCTTTGCATAGCAAATGAGAGTAGTGCATCAGGACATAAAATCAAACAAATTATTTTTGCCCTAGCACTACTTCAGCAAAGGCTTACCCGGAAACTTTGATTGCCCTTTGATTTACGTTTCCGCTGATGAAATAAATGTGTTGTGAATGACTGCCCAATATGACCATTTACACAAATTACAATACCGTATGTTTTGTACACATCATCAGACAGTAAGCATCTGCTAAAAATGTCCTGAATTTTGAGATAAATATTGAAATTACTTTAAAGAAGCACTAACTTGTGTTAGTAAGTAGATAATAGATAGTCTTTACACCTATTCGAAACTAATCACATAATACTAGGCGTGTTTTTAAATTAAGTACCATTTTGAGGTTCCGCCACTGCAGCAGTACGATCGGCGTTCCGCGCATGCGCCCTGTGTCCCTGCATCTGTCGGCCACGCTCAGACGCCAGTACGGCATTTTTTGCTGATGCCTATGGTTGTCTGTGACTATTTAAAATGTCTCCGTCTATCGAAACTCCCGCTGGCTGCTATAACCGTCTGTTATCCGTTTTCTTTGTGCCAAACGCTTAAAACCAATCGATATTCATCGTGAGATCTGTGTAGTATATTGAAAAAACATTATGAGTTTAGAAATAGTACGAAAGTGCGTTTAAAGATGGCCGCCCTTGCTGCTTTCCTCATCATGGACCTTTGAGCGGCCATATTTAATCTCCTAACCCACTTTCGTACTATTCCTTCACTCATAATGTTTTCTCCGTACACTGCACAGATGTCACAATGATTATCGATTGGTTTTAAGCGTTTGGCACAAAGAAAACGAATAACAGACCGTTTTAGCAGTCGGCGGGAATTTCTATAGGCGGAGGCATTTTAAACAGTCATGGACAACCGTACCCAGCACCGAAAAACGCCGTACTTGCGTCTGCGCGTGGTTGGAGGTACATAGCGCGCATGCGCGGAACGTCAGCCGTACCGCTGCAACGGCGGAATCTTAAAACGGTACTTAATTAATAAACACGCCACGTACTATAAAACATGTATTTTTCTTTTACTAACACATTAAATAGTGTTTAATTAGTGATAATGCAAACTACTAAATAAGTTTCATGAAAGACACACCAGTAGTTTTTAGTACCTATTCCAAATTGCAAATGTTAGTTCTAATGTAGATGAATGACGCACGTGTGTAATAGTTATTTACTAACCAAGTTCGGGAAGAATTTTTCCTACTTGACAGCGAATGGTAGAATGATTTTCACGTAAGAGGTTTATACAATATTTTTTGTATCGACAGAACATTCCTTTAATAAATATTAGCAACCATTAGATTAATGTCAAATTTTAATACAGTTACCATGATAAAAAGTTTAAAGTGCTATGAATTGACGTTTTCAGTTGTAGTCATTAACATAATGGATAGATGACACTACACATTTTAATAACTATGTAAGTTTTTCAAGTTTACTTCTTGTTTCCATTAAGAAAAGTCATTGGGAAAATGGTTTTTAACTAAAAATTATATTTGAATTATGATGTTATTATTTCAATGTCTGTGAATGCCAGAATGTAATTTTACTCGAACTTATGCGGAAATAAGAGTTTCCTGATTGGCTGCACAAGAGTCATTTCACAAGTGGCGAGTCAAAAACGTCTTTTATGCATTCCTTGCAATTAAACCATTTCCCTGTGGGCCGTATTTTAAACTTCTCAACTGATGCATGAATGACGTACTTTGCACACTTGTATCATACATATTATATACCCAGGTATATACCAAAGATATTTTTTTTTCCACCACTAAAAGGACAATTTTTTGTACAGGGTGTTCCGATAAGGATACGGAGCGGTTGAATCTCTAAAATGTAAAGCCTAGAGATTTGAGAAAAAAACCTTGTAAATAAAGTGGACCAAAAATATTCAAATAGGTTGAACGGTTTACAAGATGTTACAATGTAAATGTCGAAAAATGGATTGGCCTTCCCCTCTCTTATTATGACAAATACGAAAAAAATTCATAAAGCAAAATTATACAGCAACACCCAAGTTATCAAATGATGTTTTCAAAGTTATGGTTCATTGTTCAACTTTCCGAGATGTTTATGTTTCTTTATAGCATTTACGCCCCCTAGTGGTCAATTTACGGGTTTTACCATTTTTGAGATACAACCGTTTCGTATCATTATCGGGACACCCTGTATATGTAATTTCATAAATAGGGTCCAAAACGGTCTAAAAAATGCAGTCTTAGAAAAACTCTTACGTTATGTAGTAAAACGTAATAAATAAGTTTATAAATAAATGAGTGTAATTACATGGCGATCCTGTCTATATAACGTTGTATTAGATAAACACCCAAATGTTATTATACAATTAGATAATAAGTTGTTAGAAGTATATAAAAATTGAACGAAATTATACCAACAAAGTGAACAGTGAAGATAGTGGAATATATTGTAAGTAGGGTATCAACAAAGTCTTGTAATATAAGCTATAAATAGGGGTCAACTGTTTAAAAAAGCTCCTACGTAGTGAACGTAATAAATAAGTTTATAAAGAAATGAGTGTTATTACAACATATTAGCTTAATATTAATTGTCAATGGGCCCTGTTACGGTCCAAAATCTTCGAGTTGCGCGTTACGACAAGAATCAAATTTACCGCGCATTGAAACGAATTTTCCTATTGGTGGATCAGAATTTTCGACGTTCTAATCGAAGCGACGGACCGACATCTTAAAAACTTTCTCTTCGTCTTGGGCGGTTGTCGGTGCGTTACGAAGCTCAAAACTACATATAAAATATCAATGTGGCTTCAATAATTGCACGATAAATTAGTGTGGAAATATAAATCCGACCAATTTACGCCGTAAGTGGTTTTTTTGCTATTTCTTTGGTTAATTTAGTGGTTGTATTAATTGCTAATTACAACGTATGCCTTAGCACGTGACTAGACCTCATATTCTACTTATATTTGACTGTCTGGATAATTCCTGGGGGGCCCTGGAACGAGCCATTAGAAACCTCTTTGTGACACACATCAGAACTACGTACAATAATATACAGCTAATTTATCGTCTTAAGGAACCAATTTATATTTGCATGCGTTCGAAACTTAAGTACACGCGACATCAAGGGGTTATACCTTTAGCGTTTAAGAAAATTGTTATTCGGGGTAATCTCCATCCACCCACCCTCGTTGTTGTTGGCACTAACTTCTTCAGAGTTGAGGGCGTTGTTGGTATCGCAGGGTAAGCTAAAACAAAAGGCCCTTTGGATTGAGGGAGCTATATTCCGTATTAGAACGAGTGTACTATTAGTTTTTAAGTCACCGCGTGTACGTGACGGGTGTACGTCGAGTTTCCTTAATCACCAATCTTAAATTGGTATGCTACTTCTATTTTGGGGTTAATAAACGAAAAACTTAATTGAATTGCGGCATATTTGAACGCGGACTATAATTAATTGGTTATTGCTAATGCACGCAAGTTTCATGCGACAGACTCTATAATTTCTTCTAGATACTCCTAATATTTTAAATTGTATGTGCTATATTATTATGTCTTTTGTCTCTATTTGATTGGTGTTTGTTGTAGCGTGTTAGACTTTAAGTGCAGGTGGCGCCTCGTTACGCAGCAGTTATTTCTTTTAGTTCTCCTAAGGACTTTCCCCATCTCACCGACTCAACCGGACACTGTTGTGTTAACGCTTATAAATACGGGATCTTCCAAGCATTTGGTGCGCTACTTCGAGCCTAATATTAGTGTGTTCTTTCTTTTCTAGGTTGCATCGCTAGAGCCGTCACTTTATTTTGATCTATTATTATTAGTAAACTGCAACCATTACAGCCCCAGTTTTACCTTTATGGTCATTTCACAAAATATGCGCATGCAGAGTTTAGAAAAAACGTTTTCTCTTACGGCGATACTTTTAACAATGAGTAAACAATATTGAAGAAATTGTAGTTTCTTTAATAGAGGCCTTATGAAGTACGTCAGTTTTCATTAAAGTCATCCTCACACCATCTCCTACCCATTAGAGAAACTACTACTTATACTATTTGACGGAGAATACCTAATCAAATATTGAAGAACATGTGTGAGCATAGTTAGTAAAATTGATGAGCTGAACACCCTTAAATGCTTGTAACACATTGAACACACGACAGACGCGTCGCCTTATTAGTTCTATTGAATGAAATTGGAGCATTTATGCACGAACGCCCCTAAATTTGTGTCTCTAGAGATTCATGCGTCGCCTAGATACCCACGTCAGAGTTTTAAAGATGACAGAACCGAATAGTTGACCAACGGATTGGATGCCAGTTCAACAGTTCTTTTGACATTGAACTTTTAATTGATTGTGATTGTGATGGAAAAATTTAGGAGTGGATAAGGAACAGAGAAAGTTACCGGTCCAGCAGTTACCAACTTATAAGTGGATACCTATAATGCCGCGAGAAAACCTTTGAAAAAATTATGGCAGACCAGCCGACTTTTACAGGGATCTAACCTAAGTCTCCCGAATGGCAAATGTTCGTAGTAGAGACATTATACCACTTTTGTCAAACGGAATAAATCCTTCATCGTACCCTATTTTGGAATTGGTCCACTTACTCACAAGATAAGTATTAAAAATATTTACATTCATAATCTACATTTCAACATTATGTATTGTATTGATCCTTCAGTTTTTGAACGAAAACTGTTCTTCTCTTTGTAAATTTCAGCAAGTATTGGACAAATAAGTGACAAATCCTAATTACTTGCAATAACTTACATTCTGTAATCGAATTCTGTTACGTAAAACAAAAACAAGCTTTTTTCCACAAAACACCACATCGCCCCTATACTAATAAACATTAAACAACGTATGGAAAGTATGAATACGTTGTAAAAAACATAAAAAAAAGTGTATAATACAAATTTTTGTAATTATTCTAAGGTTGACGGCCATTTTGGCTTAATTGATTATTGATTTGATTATTAAGTTTTATAGAAATCTGAACGACGGTTTTCCTGACATCTTATTTATGTGGAGTAAAAATCAGATACGTTGTATGAAAAAAATCCACATTTATGAAGAAAATGCGTGCACGCGCGAAGCAATTTGTAAAATCGAGTTAAACATTTCAGTATCGGCCAACAATAGTTAAATGTATCTAACTGGTAAGCCGTTATACTATACCACGTCAATACGTCGGGACAAAGCGAGGTATGCGTTCGTCCAAGTTCCAACGTACTAACTCTAATTTGTCGGAAAATGTGAAAAAAGGGGATGTTAAAATTGTCGGTTTGGAAACCGTCGCATAACTCCCCATCTTAGTTACAAGATGTAGAGTAAAAATGACTGAAATAATGCGACAAGTGTATTATAATTGATCCTTGCTTTTAGATACTGAATGTTAGCAATATGATGTTAAAAGAGAGAAAAATGAGACTTTAGTTTTAATTTATTATTGCTTATACAGTAATACGCTTGCAATACCATTACTGCAAAAAATAACATTTCTTCATTCTTATCATTTGGATTAATCGGACAAAACAACGACCGGTCAGGTTACAATTCGGAGGTGGCTGCTTTAAGAGGGATTATATGTACTACGTATGCAAATTTTGCACAAACATTTATTAATAACCGTAACATATATATTTAAAACAGTAAAGTTGTATGTTTGATTAATTCAGGTGTAATAATTACTAAGAATATAGTATTTGTATTTTACGACACCGAAAGATAATGTACTACATTATGTAAAAATTGCAAACATTAGTCAAATATTGCACAAACAAAAAACTAACATCAATAAACATTTTACATAACAAAAAAAGTTTTTCGAATGATTCATTGTGGTCAAATAAAAAGAAACGTTTAGATTTCTAATGAAATGCATTTCTTTAAAGATTAATTAAATGAAATATATGTAATAAATTTTTTGGTATTGCATCACTTAAGATAACAATGAATAACATTAACATGCTAAAATGTGGTCATGAAGTAATTTGATGAATTGTGTAATTGTTTCTGCACTACTACTTAGATGACATTAAGCGGTGCAATTTTTGTTTCTTGTTACGATATGTAAACGTATGACTAATAAGTTCTGCATAAAAGTTATTGATGCAGGAATATTTCAACATTTTATTGTAATGAAATGTCTTAACGCAAATGTTAAATACAAAGTATTGTAATAAACATTCTTGGATTTGTTTCAAAATTTTATTAAGTAGTACGTTGTTCAATCAAAATATTCTTATTACTTTTTATGAGCGGTTATTTTACGTGAAGATCCAAAAACGGTTTAGAAGATTTTTGAACTAAGAAAAATATGGAGTGGAATTGCCAATAACATTATTGTTCAAATACATGTTTACAATTTAATTTTACACAAGTTTTATTTGAAAATTTTATTTTATAAGTAAATAACTTCAAGAATCTTAAGTAAAATGTGTGTCTTGCGACATCTCGTGTAAACATTGACACGAATGAATAGTATAAACTAAGAAAAATGCCAACAGTTAACTGTAACGGCATGTGTGTGTTAAGGTGCAAAGCGCTATCTAAGCGATAGCGCAACAAAAGAACACCTGATGCAGCATTTCGCTCTTATTGTGAGCTCATCAGAGGTGTATACTTAAGTGCGGTATACGATTATACAAGACGGAAGTTGGTCTTTTAAGCTCTGGTGGAGCAATGAACATAAGTAAAATGTGTGTCTTGCGACATTTCGTGTAAACATTGACACGTAT
The DNA here is from genome assembly GCA_030710515.1 of Abscondita cerata. Lineage (NCBI taxonomy): Eukaryota > Metazoa > Arthropoda > Insecta > Coleoptera > Lampyridae > Abscondita > Abscondita cerata. The sequence continues at coordinate 15,792 of JALBCR010002491.1, read as the reverse complement.
GAATAGTATAAACTAAGAAAATGCTAAAAAGAACAGCTAAAGAAGTTTCGCTTTTTTTAAGCTTCTTCAGTTAAAAGTACAGTTATGAAATTATTTGTAAATATATAATTTACTATAAATTCTGCACAAAATACTAGATGATTTAAACATATACAAAACAAGCGTTTATGACAGAACTCCACATCGCCCGTATAAGTGAAAATAAAATTGCGTTTTAGAAAAAAAATGGTTCAAACAAAATCTATAGACAATAGAATTTCCAACAACTTTTCTCCTTTAACTTTGTTAAATTGTAAAATTGATATTGGTGGAGATATTGTTACAACAATTATTGTCACGTAATTGTTACATCTCAGTAATTACTTATAGGATGAAAAAATATTTTAAACAAAAGATACGTATAATTACATTATAAACAACTTTTATATGAGAAAAATGTGTAAAATGAATATTTTTCTAAATATTTAAAAAATTCGAAAATCTGTGTAAGTTAACGGCCGTTTTGGCTACATAGAATATACCTAAAATCTAATCAAATCTGCGGAATTAAAAATAAGGTCTGTCAAATTGACGCTTGACGAATATCACTTCTGAATTTAAATAAAAATAGACTGTAACTTAAAAACGTTTTAAAACCATAAATTGAACTTTAATTAATAATTTAGAGATGCCTGTCTAGCAAAAACTCTCAATAATACACGACAGTAATTATTTAGTTTTAATCTCTTTGACGTTTATTAATAGACTACTGTTTCTATAACAAAAATACAACAACTACTATTTTTATAAAAACTAACAAAAACAAAATTATGTAGATGGCTTAATGAAGCTGCACTCTACTTCTTTTTTAACATTCCGGCTCCCTTAGGTCCTTGTGACTTCTCACACGGATCCTTATAACTGACGCGTAGTCCAGTAGGACACACCTTGAAACCGGACGCTTTAAAGTTGTTTCCACCGTTTTCACATCAACTACACGAACTTGTCCGTCTTTTTCCAGGGTACACCTTGCATATATAATCACGCTTCCAGACATTCCTAGAAGAGTTCTCGTCCACTAGAAAGACTATGTCCCCAACACTGGGTCTAGAGACGGATCCCACCCCTTAGAATATGGTTTGGTGTAATAGCCTCACAGTCCGCTGGATCGGTTGACACTAATATCAGAAGTCGATTATTGAGAATGTTCTCCACTGCCTTAATGGCGGTAAGCAATGTAGTGTCTCTGGATACTTCTCGGTAAGGATCACTCAAGACAGTTCTTCACGGACTGGACAAGACGTTCCCATAGACCACCAAAATGAAGAGCGCTTGCTGGATTGAATCTCCACTGAATAAACTAGAACTTCCCATTGCAAGCGATTTCTTTTAGGTTCACATTCTTCAATTGTCGCTGCAGCTCATTTTTGCTTCCGACAAAATTCGTCCCATTGTCGAAGTGAATTACGGATGGCCGTCTTCGAGCATCTATAAACCTGAATAGGGCCATTATAGTTTCATCTGTCGACAAGTTGTGAGCGATCTCCAGGTGTACTGCCCTTGTCACCATGCAGCGAAATATTGCTTCCCAACGTTTCTCGTGCCTCCGTCCTACAGTGGCTTCTACCGGACCCCAAAATTCTAACCCCGTGAAAATAAAGGGGTTGGTACGCCACTGTCGGTAACCCAAGAATTTCCCATTTACGAAATCACTGGTTTTACTTTCCTAAGGTGGCACACTAGACAATCGTTAGTAACTCGAGACACAGCTGACCGACCGTCCACAATCTAAAAACTTTGGCGCAAGTTGCTCAACCCTGTCTCTTTTCCTTGGTGAGCACAGTTAACCTGCTCATTCATTATGAGTAACTCGGTAAACCTATGCTTGTTCGGAAGTATAATTGAATACTTCCTGTCATCCTCCATGTCACAGGCGGCTAAAAACGGCTTTTCACACGATAAGTCCATCAAGAATAGAGGACACATGCTGAAACAGCTTTCCCTTAACACTAGCTTTTACTTAATTTACAATAATTTGTACTCCTCCGCAGCCGCTCCAAATAAAAGTAAACGCTTCTCCGCTTCTATCATGTGTCATGGTGTAATGAGCCAATTGTGCCCTATATTTGGCAGATCTCAAGCTGATTCCCATAAACTTCTTAATTGGAAGTATCACCATTGTTACTCTCCGAATCAGCCTTTCATAGGAACAAAGTAATTAATTAGCTTGTCCAGCAATTTAACTTCACTTGGTTTGGACGTTCCACCTTGCTCCGTCATTTCCTCAATATAGCAAGTACGACTCCTTCTGGTTTCCCCTTCTCGGTTGGCCATTGTTTGCTTCCCTTCGGAGGCCCTAACCAACGGTGATCATAATCAAAAACAGAAGTTTCAACCTTGTGGCGTCATCAGCCACATTTTCAGTACTTGGCACCCACCCCGGTCATGAAGATCGCTCCCTTCTTGAATTTCACCAACATTGTTCGCCACCAATTCTTTGAATTTGATAGCTGGAGATTATATCCACAGCAAGACTGTCTTTGAATCCGACCAGTACACAAACTTGTTGATGTTCAGTCTTGAGTTTTTCATTTAGCTTTATTGACAGTCGACTTCCCAACACAGCCGCTTGCAGTTCTAACTTAGGAATTGATAGTGCTCTGATAGGTGCTACTCGTACTTTACATCCAACAAAAGTGACATCTACTCCTTCTTCATGTGGAATTCGGAGATAACTAACGGCAGCAAATCCTTTCTCACGTACATCTACGAATGTGTGAAGCTCGACGTGCCCTCTTTTCACGTACGGTGAATATAATCTAGGTACGGTGATACTGGTTAGATGCTGCAGGTCTCCCACCTGTTGTCGATATTCGAAAAGCAGCTCTTGAGGGATTTTCTGGTCCCAGTCTATTCTACTCCAGCCATGTTGCTTGCAGAAACATCACTCCTTTGATTTTCTAATAATTTATAAACCCAATGTAATTGAAAAAGGACATGACCAAACTACATAGATCTCTATTGGTGGATGCTGTAGCTAGTTCCTTTCTGTTCGGCCAAGTTTCTTGAATATAATTGGTCGTGGGTCCCCCTTCTAATTGTTTTTGGTTTTGCTTTTCCTTGCTGTTCCTTGGTCTTTTTTCGGAATGGGTGAAGTACTTCTTTGTTGTTGTTTGATGAGCCGGCGCATTTCTTTTTGTTTTTGTTTGTTTTGGTGTTGTTCGGTTTTGTAGAATTCGTTTTGCGGCGTTTGGGTTTTGTGCGGTGGTCCGCTTCCGTTTTTAGTGCGGGGAAGAAGGGGGGCGCCGATTTAGGGTTTTGGTATGGTGGTCGTGTGTTGTTTAGGATGTTGGTGTGGTTTTTTGTTTTTGGATGTCGGTATGTTGTTTTTATGTGGTTTACGGTGTGGTGGGCGATGTGGCCTTCGTATTGTTTGGTGTTTTTTGGGGTGTTTTTTGGTTTTGGGTTTTGTGGGGGTGTTTTGGTGTTTTGGGTTTTGTTTTGTGTTTGTTGTTTTTTTGGGGTTTACTGACATTTTCTCATTAACTAAGACCCAGAGCCCCATCTATCATTAACTTTCCTGGTTGTCTCATGAGTATGGAGTAGGTTCGCAGCTCTTCTTGATTCATTCCATTCTTTTCCGACACTGGAACTCTAAAGTTTTCTCTTGTGAACGATAGCCGGATTACTTCATGAAAATACTCATACGTCCCGTAGCATATATTGATGGAGCCTCCCTATGTGGGATGACTCAAATTTTCAGACACCGTCTATCCCAAATTTTTTCTCCATCTTACTGGAGCACCCTCTGGACCCGTCACTATTTGTCTAGCCAAAATCAAAGAAGAGTTGTTGTTACCAACAATTAAATCTGATACGACCTTTGTTAGGTCCCTTGCCTTTACTTTCTTCAGGTGCGGCCACAGTTTCTTCACTTCGCACATTTGAACTGAGTATGGCTTGAACTGAAACTTTCCTATGGTCACCGCGGAATTTAAGTTGTATAGAGTTGAACCAGGTAGGACAGAGGAAACTTTACAGCTGACCACGTATGCATTTTTTTCATGTACGACTTCTCCGTTCACAGCTCGATAGCGGTAATTTACTGGTCGTCCTTCAAGTCCAATGAACTCCGCCACATCTTTGCTTATAAGACTGCGACTCACTCCACTGTCAAGAAGGGCGAAGGTTTTCTTAGCTCCAGAAGGTCCGCGTACAAACACAGGCAAAATCGGGCGGCCCATCACTTCCTTCGACCAAAGTTAAATTGATGTTTCCCTCATCTGGTATTTTCTCCGGTAACATATTTATCTTGCCGGGCTGCACATGAGGGAAAGTGCTTCCTTCTGTTGCGTTAGCTTGCTTATTGCTTTTGTTTACCAGTTTATGGAGAAGTGGATGATGTACCAGTTTGCAACCATCAACTCCACATGGGCGTTTATTCTTGCAATGCCGCACCTTGTGTCGTGGGTGAGATGTGCTTAGACACGAGATGCAGGCCCCATATTGTTTTACTACTTTCCATCGCTCGTCAACGCTCAATTTCTTCAAGTCTGGACAGTTTTGTAATTCGTGCTTAACTAGTCCACATAACTTGCAGGTTTTGGAAGATTCTAATCTCTCCTCTTTACTCGTAGCAGCATTTGCGCTCCTGGTGCTCTCTTTTACGTTCTTTCCTTTTCATCAATATCCTTGGCATTAATGGAAGGACGTATTGCTAGTATGGCGGCATCGGCTTTCTTTCCAATCCATATAGAGAAATACTCCACGTTAGGACGCCTAACAATATCTGCGTTTACCCACTCATACCATTGCGCAACAAGATCAGCTGGTAGCTTCGTTGAAAATTTTATTGCCTTTTTGTCTGCTGTGTAGATACTCTAAATCACCGTAGTTTTTACAGTTTTCCACTAATGATTGGACCGCTATGCCAAAGTCAACCACTGAATCAGGTTTGGTCACATCTACCTTCTTACATTCCATCACTTTTCCAGCCAGGAAGTCCAGCACTAGTTCCGGTCGTCGTACATTTTCTCCAGCGTTTCCCATATCTTGTCCAAGTTGGCACTTGTAGACATATAATGCTTTACTGTGTCTTTTGCCTTTCCCTTCAAAGCTTTCATCAATCTGGAATGATTTTCATTCCATGAAAAATGCTGTTGAGTTCGCTGATACTCCGATTTAAATATGCTGAAATCGGATGGATTTCCTCCAAAAATCGGTAATTCGCTTGACGGAGTACGCTTACTGGATTGTATTGCTGAGAGACGAATTTTGAATGCTGACATAAGACGTGTCATTGTAACCATTTCCTGCCCCGGTCTGGGTAGAGCATGCTGACAATATGTACGTGACGGTACTGATATTGGCGCCTCAGGTTTGTGCTGTGGTATCAAAACTGCTTTGATGATTGAATTGTTCTGAGCATTGTCACAGCTGTCAAATAGCTGCGACATAGCATTGTCAGCAACTACACTTTGAGAGTTGCGTTGATTATCGTCGTCTGCCTGTTGGAAGTTTGTCGACCCAAATCTGTACCTATCGTAGTTATGTGCTTCTTCGAAATCCTGTCGCTCAACTCTCGATCGGATGTGATCTCTTCAAGATCAGCTTCTGCCATTAACTCAATAACTTCACGATCCTGAACTTCCATGACTTCCAAAAAGTTCAATTCTGCTTGATGTTCCCCAAGTCTGTCCTCCGCAGCATACAATTCTTGCTCATACTTCTCCTCTCGTTCAAGAAGAGTTTGGCTATCTGCACCTTTAAACACTTTCATCTTGGTGTCTTTCAGGCGTCGTGAGACACTTTCTTAATTTCTGCTCTAGCGAGAGTTTTTGGGTCTGGAACTGATTCTGGTGCTTTGATGAGCCTCTATAATTACAAATCACTATATGCACAGTTGAATGAATAAAACAGAATGTTTCAACACGGCAGCTGATAAAACTGTTTCAAATCCGGTACGAAGAAGGTCAAATGTCGAGTTGAAGCTTGACGAATATCACTTCTGAATTTAATAAAATTGACTGTAAGTTGGAAAACGTTTAAAACCATAAATTAAACTTCTGAATTAATAATTAGAAGAGATGCCTGTCTAGTGTAAAAGCTATGGGAAATAACACACCTGACAGTAATGATTTTGTTTAATCTTTGATTTATTATTACTTACTGTTTTTACATATCAAATACAACTGACTAACTATTTTATAATAACTAACAAAACAAATTTTTTTAGATGGCTCTAATGAAGCTGCACCTTTTAACAATAAGCTTTAATTTTGTTAAAATGTACGCACTACATCATTGATTGATCAAATTAATCTATGGATAGAAGGATGTAATTAGTGTTAATTAAAACTAAAGTGAAGTGTTCTTTATGCTGCTAATAACTTTTATACTTGCCAAGGTGCCTCAACCATAAAAACTTTATGGCAATTTATTCACTAAATTTGGTTTAATTTAAATTATTATTGACGACTTTTTCCGAAAATGTTATGTTCGATTAATTTTGCGATTAAGATTATAATATCTTCAATATCAAAATGAAATTCAACAAAAAAATGAATTCATTTTAACGAAATTTTGATTAATTAAACCTCTGCTTCTAAGAAATTGCAAGACGTCAAAGTTTGATCAACTTCAATTATTTCCTGTAAATAATACACAATTTCCTTACATGTAGTGTGTAACTAAACGCATTAAGTTTAAGAACAATTTAATGCTATGAACATTAATTATTAAAGTTTATGTAAGTGATATCAAAAATGACTTAATGAGAATAACAATAGAACTGATAAAATAGTAAGAGAATAAACTTTAAAACATAAGCCATCTATCAATTACATTATTTTATTTTATTTACTTGCAACTCCATCTATTGATTTTGTTAGAATTGTGTATACCTAAATACATAAAAATTGGAAAACCTTTCCAGTTATTGATTAATAGTTAGTGTCAATAACGTCAGTCTTGTTCCCCGATAACAACATGAAGCAAACCAACAACTTCGATATTAAATTGACTCTGCAATTGTTATTAACGTACATTAGAGCATATTTAAGAAGAAAAAGTGCAAAAAGTCAAGACCAACGTTCAATGTATGGTAATTGGCAATTAAATTCTTATTAAACCAACTTTTTTTGTTATAAAAGAAAAACTGAAGAAGTCGATGAATTTCAAAACAAGTTTTCAATTAGTAAAAGCAGTTTAGAAAAACTATTACGTAAAAAAGTCCTTAAAACAAAATACGAAAAATTTATATAGACAAACTAATTTATTGAAATCGATGAACTTTCAAACACTTTAATGGAATATAAAAACTTTCGAAGATGTGGTGAAGGAATTTCATTTTAATTGCTCGGAAAAATTCTGATATTTTAATAAAAGCAAAAATATGCCACGAAAATGAGATGAAGAAATTTAAGCTGCATTAGTGGGAAAAATTAAAGATATGAAACTGGATTGACGTCACTAATTAGGTATAACATACTAAGGTGGTATTGGTTAGTAAATTTTTTTTTGAGCATTATATTGTACGTTTTTATTATAGAATAAATAGATGAAACATGTTCTGCGGTTTGTAATTTATTGAATCGTCATGCTGAGGAAATAGGTAACTTAAAATTTATTGATTTATGGCTGTAGTGCAAGTATAACAAACTTGTGATTCAACTAAGAATACAAAGGTATTAAAACATACGGTAGGTCGTATTCACTTTTGAGTTTATCAAATTTGAGAATATAACATTAAAATTGTTTTCGATGTACTCTCTCAAAGCATTATGCTTTTCATTGCTTGATTTAATTGTTGTGTTTTCCGTGCTCTTAAACAAATGCGCCAATTTTTTACAAACACCGTCATTGCAACCATGCTATTAATTTACTATTGTAAATTATTTTTTGTATTTTGCAGAATTTATTGTGGTGTTCAGGAAGGTATATCAAAATGGCAGGTTCATTAACTAGACCGAATACTGGATTAACAATTGGGGTATTGGTATGTCATTCAGTATCTTTAGCTAGGTAAAATCAATTTTGTCACGGTTAAATTATATCAATTATTATTTAAGAATTGTTTCCTTTACTTAGTTAAAAAACGTTTTCGTACTACAAGCTTAAGATTACTGATTTCCCGGTTATTCTCGATGCACGGAAATTCCATTTCAACAAACCGTTCGTTTTTTTAGATTCCGGAAAATAGTTTTAAATTTTTGTTAGGTTGATAGCGACTTGACAAAGAAAAGCAAATTGTCAAGCAATTTATTGACAGTGCTACTAACTCAAACTTCTTGTAAACACAAAAAAACTAAGCAGCTGTGAATTTATTTATTTTACATGAATTATTACGACAGTTACTCGTTACAAAAATAATAAACCTCACTTTTCAAGAAGAAATTTCCCGAACTTGTTATGGTAAATAATATTTTCGCCTCTTGACGTGTAAACATCAAATTAACATTGAAACTACAAACCCTGAAACGTCATGATTACACTCATGAAATTTAAAACTTGGACACCACAATTTCTGTAAACAAAAGTTTGCACATTGTGAAGCGGGCTTAAGGGTATCATTTACAATTCTAACAGCAGGTAGTCTCAGCAGGGGTTATCTTATAGAAGGACTGTAGAATGAATCATTACACTAAGCACGTTTTAGAAAATAGGTAATTTACGTTGCTTACTTAATTTTTTCTTTAAAGAATATATTTGAAGGTATCGCTAATTAAACACCATAGCTCGATTAATTATCGAATCAAAATTTTGTTTAGGAAATGTTTACAAAATAAAATTAGAAATAATTTTGATTTAAAAACGTCTACAAGCAATAACTTTTAAATTAAATCAAAAACTAAACATGGTTATTTGGGTTGACTGATTATTACTTATTTTTAAATAAATCTAACCTACTAATTATTGTAAGTTATTAAAAAAAATCATTAAACTCTCTATTCATAATATTTAGTCCTTACAAAATGTATATTTTATGACGTTTCATTTTTTCTGTAGTTAATATAAAAAGTGAAAATAAAAACTAAGGCAATTCTTATTGTCAACGTATATATTTAGTTTTTGACAAGAATTTATTACATAATTATAATTAAGATACCAAGTTATAGTTTAAAATTAAATGAAAACTTTTTTTTAAATAAAGGTATTACTATATAAATAAATATAAGAAATCAATAATGGGTGTGACCTCCATTATTATGATACATTCTTGGAGGCGTCTGCTCATTGACGCTATCAAGGTATCAATATAATTAATATTAATCGTTTCCCATGCGGTATCAATGGCTGCAATTAGTGCATTACGGTTTACTGGTATAAAATTTGGCCCTTGTTGTCTTCGGATAACAGCAAGTATTCGAGCCCAAACATTTTCGATAATGTTAAAATCTGGGCTTTTGCTGGCCAGGGTAACAGCTCCAAGTTATTTGCTTGTATCCAGTTGCGACTACAATTCGCTGCATTAGAATTGTAAATAATAATCCTTAAGCCCGCGTTTTACAATGTTCCAAAATTCTTGTTTACAGAAATTGTGGTGTACAAGTTTCAAATTTCATGAGTGTACTTGTACACTCGAATAGCTTATTGTTAAAATTCCCTAATCTTTGACCGCCGCTTAATGTACATTTGTACAATCAAAAATCTTGTTAGGAAACAAAAAACATGTTTACTAAATCAACAATTAAACTTTTTTTTACTGTTAAATGGTAAAAAAATAAATTGATTTGGAATATTTTTAGTTCTCGTGAAATGATTAAGCGCCTTCTTGTGTATTCTTGGAATTAAAGTTCACTTCTACGTTCATAGTTACTTGACAGACCAATTAGGAAAGAAATTTTCCCTACGCTTTAATAAGCGTGAATGCAAGAATAATTTACATCTACGGATAGATGGCACTATAAATTTTTATAACTTTGTGTATTTTTTCAAGGTTAATTCTTGTTTTCATTTGGGTAAAATCATTAGGTAAATGATTTTTAGCAACTAAAATTATATTTGGATTACGATATTATTATTTCAATGTCTGTGAATGTCAGTGTTTTGTAATTTTCTACGAACTGATGCGGGATATCTTGTCATATGTCATTCCCCAAGGCAGCGCTAGAAAAATTATTTTACAGGGCTTAATTAATTTAAAGCACTCCGCTAACGCGTCGTGCTGCAAATTTATTTTGCGCTGTGAAATCAATTTTCCGCACGCAAACGTAACAACTAATTTTGTACTCGCCGCTTGGGAAATGACATTTGATATAAGTGTGTAGCCAATCAGGAAGCTATTCTTTCCGCATCAGTTCGGCAAAAATAAAAAAAAAACACTGGCATTCATAGACATTGAAATAATAACATCGTAATACAAATATAATTTTTAATTGTTAAAAACCATTTTCCTATGTTTTTTGTTACTGAAACAAGAAGTAACCTTGAAAAATCTACATAAACTTATTAAAAATTTATAGTGCCATCTATCCATTATGTAAATGACTACAACTAAAAACGTCAACTCATAACACTCTACACATTGTATTAAAATTTGACATTAATGTAAAATTGTTGCCCATATTTTTTAACGCAATATTTGCCCGATACAAAAAATATTGTACAAACCTCTTGCGGGAAGATTATTCTAGCCGCTCATGTAGGAAAAATTTTTTCCCGAACTTCAATCGTAAATAACTGTTCTACCTACACATATGAAACTAAACTTTTTGTTATAGTTGTCATACTGTGAAAATGCCATTTTCATCTGTAGTAGTAAAAGATACATTCACTTTGAAGCTGTTGCATCAAAATTGATGGAAATCTCTATTATCAACTTCAATTATGTCATTGTCACTTACGTTAACCTCAAACATTAAAATATCTGATTAAAGAACTAATTCGTCTGCTTATTACTCTTATTTTTATTATTTTAATCTAATTCTGTAAAAGAAATAGCATTTACTATTCGCTATCGCTATCGCCAGTGAACAAATTCATCTCTCGTTTTTAATTTTTTACTCATTGGAAGCATTTTTATTAGTTCGTGAAAATTTCCTTCTTTGCGGTATATCGTCACTTTTCCTTTCTTATAAAGCAGAAATAGTGTTTTCTACTCCTGTACATTATTTGATTTTAATTGCAGATGGCACTTTAATAAAACTTACAGCTTTAAGTAAAAAATATTTTCAAGCTTCTAAAATGACCAGTAGTTGATGTCATGATTCAGAACTAAATAAACAATAAAAATTATATCTCTAATCAAAAGATTTGACAACCCATTTTTTTGATTTATTCCAACAAATAATATTAGTAGAATATCATTAAGCATTATTGGAGTTAAATATAAATATTATGAGTAATATAAGTATAACTGTCAGTCTACAGAATAGTCAATCTTTTGTACTCGAAGGGGAATGGAAGGTTTTGGCAATGTCGTTTCGTCGTTGCCGTTTAGGCATCACTGTTTCGTCGTCAGATCATTTCGCCGGCCAGTCGTTTCGGCATCAGGCCGTTTTGGCGTCGATTTTCAAAATATTATTGAAAAAGTTTATATGTTGAAGTGATTTATAATTAAGCATTATTGCAGCATGGAGCAGGGACCAATTAGTAATAGTTCATGTCGCAGAAACCATTTCCATTAATGGATTTTTAAATCTGGTAGTAAACCGGAAACGACTGAGGGCGAAACGATCTGACACCGAAACGGCAATGCCAAAATGGCGACGGCAAAACAGTGCCATCCAAACGTGCTTGTGCTCAGTTTGATGTAGTTACAGATATGTTGCTTTAAAACAAGTAATCCGAGTTAAACTTTACTTATGAGCAGTAACTGACAAGAATGAATTGGGAGATGAGCAGATAAAACATTAGATACAACAAAAAGGGTAATGGATAGACTGAGTAAATCGTTATCATTAAAAAAAAAAAAAGATGAAAGCAACAACGAAAATGAGCCCCAATGCAATTAAAATGGACTATACGGGAAAGTGCACAAGAATATCAAGGCTTAAACATACTTAATGCAGATATTATTGCCATAAGGCAGCATGCAAAACTGTGATGGATAGAATTGAAAGCAGATGATTGGGTTAATTTGGACATTTAATGCGTATACCAGAAGATAAATGGCCAAAGCGAATGTTTCACTGCGTACCTGCTGGACGAAATAAAGAAGAAAATCACGTACATCATGAAATGATGGAGTGAGACAAAATATTACGTAAAATACCAGTGAAAGACTGGAAGTGGACAGAGAAACTTAGTCGTAAAGGAACGAGGATGCGACATTTAGTTGCAGTGTTATTTATGTATCAATTCGTGAATGCAATATACATGAAAATATTGAACCATTTGTGAACCACTTAAACATACAGAAACGTTCCTAGAAAGGATTATAATGTGGTGTGGTAAATTTTAGATTCTCCAACGGGTTCACGTACAAACGCCCGATTGCTAACATTTATTTTCTTTCCAAACAAGTTGTTTAAACTTAAGTTTAGTTAGGTGTGCATATTATTATTATTGTGTTCTTAAACTTAGTTTGATTAATTTTTGTACGTTTAATAAAATACATTTTTACAACAATAGGGGAAGGAATAAAGCAAGCTATCAGAAATGCACGAATTGCTGAAAACACAGTAATTATTTAAATACATATGTAATAATCCTATGCGATGGTGCTAGCAACAACAAAACTTCAAAATCTAGAAGAGACAATAGTAAGAGTCTGAAGATTTAACAGAAGTGGATGAAGCTCGATCTACGTCCACAACATATTCTTGTAAATGGGTGTTGACCTACCGCTACGACCGCTTTTCTACATACCATTACAGGACCCAAGCAAGATGCTGGGCGTCGTTGTTTGATTTTCTATAATCAGGCTGCTCCTCTAAATTCATCTTATGCAGTTCATACCCACCGTACTTACGACGAATTTTTGTTAATTTTATTATTTTATTATTTATTATTATTTGTTGATTACTGTTACATCTATACAGGATTTCTTGTCTTTATGGCAAATGTTGTAATCGATCCTCGATTTATGACAATAATAATATTTTGTTGCAGTCTCGATTTCACAGTCTTAATATTCATGTTTCCTTCCTCCTTTTTCCCTTTAATTAAATTTCCCATTTGGCTTTGAGGGAACTGCTTTTAATTGTTTTCACTGCTTTAATGTACTCCTTTTCTTCTTCTTTGTCCACTAGGTAGAACTTTTTCCATTGGTCAAATTATTTATGCCTTTTAAACCGGTTCTGTCATGTCTTCTGCCCTGAACATTCCCACACTTCGTAGAAGGCTACAGTTTCTTTCAACCAGTTTATACTCTCAGATAAGCTTCCTCTGCTGTTACAGATAGGTAGCAAAAGTGTCAAAAAGCATTACAATATACTTCAATCTATCTAATCTAGAACTGAACATGTGACAAATTGACATGGTGAATTATTAACTTAAGACGTCTTGGACACTGGAAGCTCTTTTCTGTTGCGAAGAAATAAAAAAATAAAAGTAACATTGAATGTTGTAGCAATAAGTACAGTATTGACTGTTTCAATGTTTCCTGAAAATAATGCACCAAATATTAATGTGGTTCCTAGTGCGACTAATAATAAAAAAATATAAGAGATTTTTCAAATATAGTAAACTATTATAAAACATATAAAGGAGGGTAGGGTAATTATGCGCAGGGGGCAATAGTGCGTATCGTAGAATTAGATTATACAAAGCAGTTGAAAGGATCCCGTCAGGTGCTGAGGCCACGAGGAGCAATTGTTAAAAAAGACTTAGAAGAGGCAATAAAAAAGGTAAAAAAGGAAAAGCAAAAGGCACGGAAGGAACCCAGGGCGAACAATGGAAATATACATGGGAAAAATGAGGAAAGGATAAGAAGAGTTTTTGAAAAAGTATGGAATGGAGGATTCCCAGAAAAATGGAAGGGGACTATAATATGCCCAGTATATAAGGGAGGAGACAAAAAGAGGTAAAAATTGTAGACCAATAAGTATATACTGAACGCTGGATATAAAACATATGCTGAAATTATACCTAAGAGCAAGATTGGAGAAAAGAACTTGAAGAGAAAAAATAATACCTGAATGGCAAGTGGAATTTAGGAAAGGAAGAGAGACGATGGACAATATATATTGTAATGTTCTAGGTGTATTTAATATTATTATTTGTTAAAAGGGAGTATTAATGGGGACAAATAATATTTGTTTAAAAAAGTAATTCACGTTGGGTCGCACTGAAACTTTGAACCTTAGTTGTAGTAAAATCGCCCCTAAAGAATTTACCTGGCTAGCTCTTACTCATATGTTTGTTAAACGTGTACAGCCTCCTTTCAGTCACAGATCGGCTAGAATAAAACAACTGACTGGACACACAATTTTCCTTTATTAAATTTCCTCTCCACCGCTACTATTGACAATTAAATAATTACATAATCCTAAGCTAAAACTTTCCCGGTATTTTTAAAACTGCGGTACGTCCCCACCTTTCTACCTAGTATTCATACGCAAAATTTAGTTTCCGCGCGTGACCCGTGGTGCTAACTACGGCGCAGTGACCTTATAACTAACGGATATTATTTAACAAAACACAACGCGTTTGGGTACCAAAACTAATTACAAATTAGGTCTGACCTTGCTAGGATCACTCAGGTACGTTCGTTGATCTGCTCAGTCTCTCGTACTTGTTGTCGTAATTCTTTTGCAGCTACGATGCCGACTATGACGACGTTTCTATTGTAACTCCAGGCTTCCTCACGGGCTGGTGAAATTATCGCTGCACCACGTGCTACTACACTCGCTACTTTGGTAAGTTTATTTCTTTTTCTTTTAACTTCTCGTGCTCGGATTTTACTTTACTTTATTTATTTTAGCTCACAAATCTTCTACAGCTTTTAATTACTGTACACTATCCTATTACTTTCATCCCTGGAACGGCACATCAGTGGAACTTCAACGGCTTCACTTTCAGCTTACTACTCGTCAACTTCGGAATGTTACTTCGAAGCACTAACTATTTTTTTTATAATTCTGCGCTGTCTCTGCGTGCACTCACGCCCACGACTATTCGAAGAAGGACGCTCAAATTGACGGTACTCTTATTTATATTCTAGGCATGGCCTATTTGGATCCTTTATCAATTTGCGCGTCTTTTTGAAATTCAATCCCGCCTCTAACGGGCTTTTCTGCAACTAATTATAATTTTATTTTAATCTTCTTATCAAACTCCGGCTCAAACGACGCCTCTTCCTCTTCTGATAACAATGATATGCGGCACTTATACACAATAATGTCACATAACTTCACAATTGCACTTTACCTTAACCCATAATTTTGAGGTTAAGTTGTAATCAATTTTAGTGTTTTTAAATCGGCGCACTCATATTCAATCCTTTTAAGCTTATACAACAGTTTCCTTGGCCCACAACATACCTAATGTACATGTTTTGTGCATGCTCACATAATTTATTCTTACACAATTTCAGGTCATCGAAACATCCTTCCGATCTTGGACCCAACTTAACTGACATGGATTATCATACGTAGAAATGCGATTTTACCTAGCTATCAAAGCAATTACATGTTAATGACTATCAACAAATAACATCAGCTTGCCTAAATGACAATTTTAACAACATTTCATCTAATCGGCAGGGTCTCCCCTTTTTGGTAAGTATTCTTAAATCTAACAAATTCATTGCATTATAATTTACAGGGTCGGTTGAGAACAAATATTGGGACAATTTCCTCTACATGAAGGCCTAATTTACTTCTTTTGTCTTTCGATCTGCTTAATCAAGAATGCTGTACAAAAGTATTC
>JALBCR010002490.1:0-51067 GCA_030710515.1 Abscondita cerata | reverse complement strand
CTTTAAAGCTAATTACAAATTTGATCTGACCTTGCTAGGATAACTCAGGTATGTTCGTTGATATGCTCAGTCTCTCGTACTTGTTCTTGTAATTCTTTTGCAGCTACGATGTTGACTATGACGATGTCTCTATTGTTCTCCAGGCTTCCTCACGGGCTGGTGAAATTATCGCTGCACCACGTGCTAACTACTCTCGCTACTTTGGTAAGTTTATTTCTTTTTTTTTTACTTCTCGTACTCCGATCTCTCTTTACTTTTCTTTTTTAGCTCACAAATCTCACACTGCTTTTAATTACTGCATACTACCATATTACTCTCATCCCTGGAACTGCACATCAGGGGAACTTCAACGACTTCAACTTCCGCTTACTTCTCGTCAACTTCGGAATGTTACTTCGAAGCACTAACTATTTTTTATAAAATTCGGCGCTGCCTTTGCGTGCACTCACGCCCACGACTATTCGAAGAAGGGACGCTCAAATTGACGGTACTCTTAGATATAATCTAGGCATGGCCTGTTTGGACCCTTTATCAATTTGCGCGTCTTTTTGAAATGTTTCCCCGCCTCTATGGGGCTTTTCTGCAACTAATTTTAATTGTATCTTCCTTATCATACTCCGGCTCATACGACGCCTCTTTCTCTTCTGATAACAATGATATGCGGCACTTATACCCAATAATGACACATAACTTCACAATTTGCACTTTCCCTTAACCTCTAATTTTGAGGTTAAGTTGTAATCAATTTTTAGTGTTTTTAAATCGGCGCACACATATTCAATCATTTTAAGCTTACACAGATTCCTTGGTCCAAAACACACCTAATGTACATGTTTTGTGCATGCTCACATAATTTATTCTTACACAATTTTAGGTCATCGAAACATCCTTCCGATCTTGGACCTAACTTGTCTGACATGGGTGCTCATACGTAGGACTACGATTTTACCTAGCTATCATAGCAATTACATCTTAATGACTATAAACAAACGATATCAGCTTGACTTAAATGACAATCTTAACAACATTTTATCTAAACGGCAGGGTTTCCCCTTTTTTGATAAGTATTCTTAAATCTAACAAATTTATTGCATTTTAATTTACAGGGTCGGTTGAGAACAAATATTGGGTCTAATTCCTCTACATGAAGGCCTAATTTACTTCTTTTGTCATCCGATCTGCTTAATCAAGAATGCTGTACAAAAGTATTCATCGCAATATTTTCAGAAAGCTAAAAATAATCTCTAATAAATGGAGTCATAGCCAACTATGGTTTCTATTTCAAAATAATGCATGTTTGGTTTGTAACTCAAAAACGAATTAAGATAGAATAAGTTCGAGTACGCCACTAAATTGTATATAAAAAATGCACAAGAAATGTTTTGGTTAAAATAAAAAATATTCACAAACAAAAAGTTATGAAGCTTTTAAGAAAACGACATAAAACACAAAACACTCTGTGTCTCCCGAACGAGTCGAGATATCAAAGTGCTGTTTAGACCATTAAATTTATCTCAAAAATCGGGCCAAGGGTCCCGACCACGGTTTTTCCCTATCAATTCGCAAAATACATGAAACTCCCCAATTACATTGAAAATAGGACACCCTGTACACTTTTCGTACGACAACGGTTAACACATCACTTTGGTGAACGATGGAAGATTTCAACCAAATCATTTTCCTTTGAGATCACTTGATCTGACATCAATAGGTTTTTCCCTATGGGATATTTTAAAACAAAAGGTTTATGCGAATGACCTGCCGCATGACCTCGAAGTCTATAAAGAAATAATACAAGATGCGGTAAATGAAACTAAATTTTTTATAAAATAATAGAAGCAATGTGTCTAGAGAAAATATGAATTTTGTTGTATACTTTTATTTAAAATTTTTATTTAGGCATGGTTTTAGATTTTAACTTTTCAAATAAAATTTTACTCTAAAATGATATGACACTTCTCTCTTGAAGCATTCTCACATTTTCTTAATTTATTAACACTACGTTAGTCTGACCTTGGATTCAAATATTGCAAATACACTTTTTTGACAAACAGAACTTTTTGTAAAGAATAATTTTTTGGCGGAAAATCAACAATAAACATTTTTCTTCTCTTTTTAACTCAATCCTCGGACACACTGTATAAATAGCGAATTCTGAAGTCACGCTTGAGTTACTTAAAATTTGAGTTATATCACGTGAAAGTACATAACGAAAACTACATTTTGGTGTTTTCCTTTTTTCCTATGACCATTTGGACAAACTGGGGAGCATTTTGAAAAAAATAGTCACAATTCGACTAAAAGTTAAATATTGGCAATACTACCTAATCTTCTTAGTTGAAATTTGGCATGCTGTTTGTAGTCTATAATAACTACTTTCCCTGAATTTAAGCTCAAGCACGTGTTGCACTTTATATTTTCTTGCTATTGAAATAAATTAATAAACACAAAATTGGTGTATGTAAATTTATAGTCCGGGGAAATTGTCTTGAAAAAGTGGGTAAGTGGAAATAATTGTTTGTGTGGGGGGGAGGGGGGTCTTTGCTTAATATAAATATGAGCTTTTAGGAACCAATTAATTTGCAGGATAGGATCAAAAATGTCGGGCGTCAAAAATTAACCATAATGGGTGTTGTTAGAGAATCCTGGACTCGTGGATTTCCGCCAATCCAAGCGAATCTATTCGTTTCTGAATATTCCATATTTGAGATTATGTCTCAAAAAATATTCATTTTTTGAGTTTAGTCGAGAGAACTAAAGTTGTAGCACGAGTTATAGCCGATCAAAGAATTTAATTTTTTTCGCGATTATCTAGGATTCCGGGGGGGATCGGGTCTGTTATGTCGTACCACTTCTTAGAGTTTTGGTTCGAGTGAATTTTTAGGTATGTATTCACAAAAATAATAATATGAACGTTGTATTACTACAGGAATATATTAAAACAAAGTTTTTGTACAACGTATAAAAAATACGATTTCACCAGTAGTCTGTTAAATCGTATCCAAAGATGTAAATTTACTGGCAATAAACGCAAATTTATTTTTTTGCGCTTTTGCGTGACCCAGCGTAATTTTCATGGGTTCAAAAAGTGCATTTTTTCATTGCAACATATTTTCGACAATGTTTTCCTCAGAAATAAAACAATACTTGTTCTCTGAATTAATTTTCTAGCTTTTTGTGCTGATTTTGATTTACTCTTTTTTGATGGTCTTGCTACCACCTTAATATCTTTTACAGATCTTCCTAAGTCTTGTTTTGTCTTAACAATTCTAATTTGCCGAATTTATTGTCGAGGTTCCAGCATATTTTAGTATGGAGTACTGCTCAAATTAACAGCTGACTGAGAAAGCTTAGGTGTTTTTTTCCTAAACGGAGGAAAAAGTCTTTGTTCTAACTTTACTCTACTGGGCCAGGTCCTCCTTCATTTACAAAAAAAAATTTTTTTTTAAGCGACCGTGGTGTTGTACATCATTATTTGAGTACTGTTCAAGATAACAACTAGCTGAGACAGCTTGCGTTTTTTTAGGAAACAAAAGAATTTCTTGAACTAATACTCCATTTTTGGTTAGGAACTCAGCTGTTTCTAGTATAGTGCCAATATATTACGATTTGTTGCTTCCGGACTATCTATATTTGTTTCAGCATTTGCTTCCGAAGTACATCTGGTGTGATTTAGATTGTATTTATCATCTACTGTTTCTGGTGACACGTTATTTTGATCATCATCTAGGAAAGCTTTGACAGCCACTTGTTTACCTAGGTTTAAAAAATCACATCGAGAAGTTGAAGACGATGAGTTGTGTGACCTCGCAATTGTAATAGAATAATTCGTTTTTCTCTTGCTGAGAATAAACTCTATAAATTTTTTGAGTGTGTAGTGTGAAAATCCAATGTTAACAATACCTTATTTTTGTTAGAACACTTAACTTTACTAATAAAGTTTGACCACTTTAAAAAAGGTCATTGTCTATGTATCCTGTGTTAAAGATAACCACTATGGACTCTGGTGTTGTTTACTATACAGGGTCCGTGCATTAAAAGTATATGAAGAACTAATTCCATTCATTTTCTAAAAATAGTGCTGCGCCTGTTTACGACATCACTGAACTTAGACAAAATATTTTCGTTCATACAGCACTTCCGGTTGTGCCGGAAGTAGCTGTTAACTTTCTTATTTCAAATAGAACATGCTATTTTTTATTGTATTTTCAGATTCTACGTAAAATTTAAGGTGTAGTTTATTATACCCAAAAAATGACTGGTTTTTTGGTTATATCAATTTAAAAAAAAAAAATTAAAATCATGCTGAATTGTTATCGTTCATATCACAAGATGATATCAATATTTTAGTTTCTATTTATTAATTGATGTCCTTTTTTGTCCTCTTTCGATACATACTAACATGTCCTATACTCAAATTGATAAGACACCCTGTGTTTTAATCATCAATTTAAGCATAGGACATGTTAGTATGTATCGAAAGAGAACAACAAAAGACATTAATTGATGATTAAAACCACAGGGTGTCTCATTTGAATTAAGCAAGTTTTTGAGGTCGAAAGTTGTTCATATTGGCACGAAAATTTTCATCACCCTGTACATGCAATTTGAGTTTCCATTCATACGTGAGTTACTGTAACATATCGACAATTGCCACAACAAATTAGGAACAAAAATATTGATATCATCTTGAGATATGAACGATAACAATTTATCATAATTTTAATATTTTTTTAAGAAAATCGATATAACTAAAAAAACAGTCATTTTTTGGGTATGGTATAGTAATTAAACTACACCTTAAATTTTACGTAGAATCTGAAAATAAAATAAAAAATTGCATGTTCCGTTTGAAATAAGAAAGTTGACAGCTACTTCCGGTACAACCGGAAGTGCTGTATAAACAAAAATATTTTGTCTGAGTTTAGTGATGTCGAAAACAGGCGCAGCACTATTTTCAGAAAATGAATCGAATCAGTTCTCCATATACTTTTAATATACGCTCGATGTGCCGGACCCTGTATAGGCTTACATTAAAAATAGTTATCAAGGGTATAGAAACACATGTTGCATTTGCACAACAAACGTTGGTGATCTTTACTCCACGTTATCCACTAGAAACTCTCCCTACTTGATGTTTTCCTTTCTTAGCCAAAATTTTCTGATTCTTTTCTGCACAGTGGAAAACCACTTTTATCGACGTTATATACCGTGCGTCCCAATGGAAAGTTGACATAAGCGTTTTCTTTGTTAAATTTAAAACTAATCCATATCTTTTTTCGGGCACAATTGGAGCACAATATAGCAACTTATTTTATTACATAGATAAATGAAAATATATTTGGGTAATTTAAAGCGTACTTTAAACAAAAACAGTAAAATTTTTATAATGATCTACGCCAAAAAATATTGGTTAGATCCCGATTGCTGTATTTTTTTTGTTAATATAATTATTGCGGATGTTATTATTATACAACTTTTATAAAATGAGTTTAACATTTTTAACTCTTTTTTTTAAATATTATATTCATTTTATAAATTTGTATTATAATGATAATAAAGTTAATAAAAAATCCTTCAATCAGAATCGAACCCTGGTTAGAAAGCGCAAAACATTACTAGGCAACAAATTAACGAATTTGGCAATTCGGTTAATAAACAAAAATTTACAAAAAATAATTTATTTTACTGATTTGTTAGTTAAATGCGCTTTAAATACTCATTATTATGACATAAATGAGTTTTATTTTATTTATCCAATTTAATATGTTGTTATATTGTGTGTCAGAATTTAGTTTAAAATAGTAAACGCCTATGTCAACTTTTCTGTGGAACACACGGAAGCTCAATGGAAAAATTCAACGGTTTTTCAGTTTTTACCATTATCAATCAATTATTAAATGTATCGTAGGCAATCACCTGGAGATATTCCATAGCGTGTTGATTATTAACGGCATCAAAATTAATTTTATGTAGTGTTGTAGACAGCATTTGACCACGTTTCTTAAAAATATTAATTGTTATAATAGGATGTGCCAAAAAGAATGGAGACTTAAACTTATGCTTCTTTAAATAGAACACCCTATACATTTTATAATTTTTGGATAGAATTTCAACTGTTGATCACGTTGGTGTAAGGTTTAATGGGTCTAAAATTGATAGATGTAGCCCTTTATGTAAAAAAAGAGTTAAATTCAAGCTAAGTTACTAATGAGGCTAGGAAAATGAAAATTAGTTCATTTAGATTGATGGGACACCCTGTATGTCAGTAAGTTAAATTTTTTTACAACTTTTATGTGTTTATTTCAAATGATTTATTACTTATGCCTCAAGTTTGAATTATTACTCTGCGTAATTCTAACCGAAATAAATTGTCAACGCAAATAAAAAATATGCACTCATTAATTTGAATGTAGGTACCTACATACTTTAATCAATTGCGGCATATCAACTTGTTACACAAAAAATTGTAAGAGAAAACAAAAATACATATAACAGTACAATCTAAAATAAAAATAACATCGGAAACAAATGAGTTATCACAGTCCAAAAAGAAGAAGCAAAGCAGTGTTGGAATTGACAAGAGTCCTCATTAATGATGACTAAATTGTTTACTTTTGATAGATAATTTTGTTATAAGTTTTAGTCAAGTTTCAGAAGTAAATAAAATTGTTAAATAAATTCGTATTGCTTAGATAAACTTTTTATATAGGTGTTTTTCTTTGAAATTCTAAAGCCAAAAGAAAACACAACTTCAATTACTCACTTAAACTATTTCCGAAGTGTATGTTTCTTTGAAATGCATAAAACAAATAAAAGTACAACTTCAATAATTGTGTTTCACTATGAACTACTATTATTACACGTTCTTTTTGCAAATGTAATTTGCCTTGTTATAAAATGTTCTTACTAAAACCATCACATGCATGCATAGTAACTAGTTATTGCTAATTAATGACAAATTAAAGAAATATACAGAAATATGCAAAGTACCTTGGTGTCAGTATGATTTATGTTACATTTCTTTGATCATTTTCAAAATTCTTACATTATTCCCCTTTAATATCTATTGCGTCCTCCCTAACAAAGTAAGTAAAAAATTAAACTCAAACATTACTTTTTATTAAAATTAATACAATTTTCAAAACTGCAATTTACTAAATTTTTTGGGATGTCTTGAATCTTTTTTATCTAGAGTTATGTTTCTAATAGCAATACTAAACAATATGAAGTTTAGTTATACAGGGTGTAACTGAAAGACGTGGCCAAACTTTAAGAGCGTAATATATGGATTGAAAAAATGAAAAAAGTTTTTATAAACATGGTTCCGAAATCTTTCTAAGGGAGATACAGCCCTTTGAAATGTAGTAAGGATTTACAGTTTTTATTTTATAACAAAAGAACGGTGGTGTCGAAATGAACAAAAGTAACCACTCTAGATGTACTTTTCATTGTGATTACATTGGTGTAAATTTTATTTTGATAGGATGTTAGGAAGGGGTAGTTTTGTCTAAGGCTGGAAGTATTTTGCACCCCAAATTTATTATTTTGGGTCTTTTGTAAATTTAATACCAAGTTTAGCATCTTTCGGGTTTTATACGCAAAAGGTACTCATCTTTTAAATCGCTAGAGACAACGGTTTTCGAGAAAATTGGACTTAAAACTTATTATGCACTACAATTTTTAATAATGAATTACAGCAGCTATTATCCGAGCAGGCTGCGATTTTATTCACTAAGTAAGTGACAGTTACTATTATAATTTATAAGTTATTAATTATTGTTAAAGTTAGAAGGTACTTAATTTAATTAATTAACATAATGAATTTTACCAACGAAGAATGGACAGATATTCATTTCACTTATGGACGTGCAAATGGCAATTCCAATTTGACTCGTCGGTTGTATGCTGCCACGTATCCCAATAGAATATGCCCAAATAAGAATACTTTTGCGTCAGTCCATCGTCGTCTTCGTGAAAAGGATCTTTCCAACGTAATAGTGGCGATTGTGGGCTTCAAAGAAATACACGAACACCGGCATTAGAAGAGGATGTACTCAACAGAATTATGGAGACTCCTGAAAGTAGCACGCGCAAGGTAGCTGAAGAAGTAGGTGTTTCGCATATGACAGTATGGAGAATTCTACATGAACAGCTATTGTACCCATACCACATTCAGCGAGTGCAGGCTCTTATTGAAGCTGATTTTCGGCCACGAGTGATATTTTGTCAGTGGTTTTTACAACAATGCATTAATCCAAATTTTCAGTGTTTAGTGCTTTTTACGGATGAGGCAAAATTTTTCAGAGATTCAATTATAAATTTTCATAACGACCATTTGTGGGCTGACAACAATCCTCATGCTATTCAAGATTCCAGACATCAACAAAAATTTTCGTGTAACGTTTGGGGCGGTATTGTAGGGGATTATTTAATAGGACCAATGTTTTTGCCAGAAACATTAAATGGACAAAATTATAGGATTTTTTAGAAGAAAATCTACCTGAGCTTATGGACGAGGTGCCGTATGCAATACGCCGTGACTTATGGTTTATGCACGATGGTGCTCCGGCCCATTTTAGTCTTGTTGCTAGAGAATTCCTCAACCATAATTATCCGAATCGTTGGATTGGCAGAGGAGGACCTGTTGCGTGGCCATCACGGTCTCCCGATTTGAACCCGTTAGATTACTTCTTATGGGGACACCTAAAAATATAGTTTATACTACTCCAGTTCCTACCGTTCATGTTCTTCGTGAACGTATCATCAACAGTTTTGATGTAATTCGGAATACTCCTGGAATTCTTGAGCGTGTCCGGCTGTCGATGATTCGACGTTGTCAAGCCTGTATTGTAGCTGAAGGCAACCATTTCCAGCAGTTGCTCTGATTTGTATGTTTGTATGTTTCAATTTTGTGTGTTTTTTAATTAAAATAATGTAAAGATGAGTACCTTTTTGCGTATAAAACCCGAAAGATGCTAAACTTGGTATTAAATTTACAAAAAGACCCGAAATAATAAATTTGGGGTGCAAAATACTTCCAGCCTTAGACAAAACTACCCCTTCCTAACATCCTATCAAAATAAAATTTACACCAATGTAATCACAATGAAAAGTACATCTAGAGTGGTTACTTTTGTTCATTTCGACACCACCGTTCTTTTGTTATAAAATAAAAACTGTAAATCCTTACTAAATTTCAAAGGGCTGTATCTCCCTTAGGAAGGATTTCCGGAACCATGTTTATAAAAACTTTTTTCATTTTTTCAATCTATATATTACGCTCTTAAAGTTTGGCCACGTCTTTCAGTTACACCCTGTATATTTATTTATTCGTAAGTCAAGTTGTTTGGGTTTAGACCGCGACAATTTGGTAATTTCTAAAATGATTTTAATATTTTGGCTTCATCAGGAAAATCATGGTACATAATTATTTTTCATTATTGTATTGTGATGTAAGTGTAATGTATGGTGCCTCAGAAGATTAGTATAATTATATATAGTGTAGTTGTTATTATTTGTAGATTGTCGTACCAAATTCTATTAGGCACTTCACCTTGTTCGCAACGTAACAACAGTCCCCATGCCTCTTGAGGGCAAAAACGTCGACCCCTGTGTTGACTAACAGCGTAGCAGAATATTAAGTGTAAGTCTTAGGATTTAGCAAACCAAGAAATTTTGCAATTCTACTCGGAATTGCCGAAAATGTGGTTTTTCCAATCATTTTTCTAATCATTTACCATTTTATACACCCTAAAGGAACGTTTATGGACACTTCCAAGCAGGAATCTTAATCTCAGGTATTTTTTTTTATTTCAAGTGACAGACAGCTTTTCCCTTTCAGGCCGTAATCGTAAATTTAGGGAACATTTTTTGAATCTGGAGCATTCTTAATGACTACATTTTCCCTATCTTGATCATTCTTCATCATCATGTCACACAATTCCTGGGATCCACAAGCGCCTGATTTTTCCATTCCCAGTTACTTTCATTAAAGGAAAATTACCGCTGTCAGCTTTCACACAAGATCTATTTACTCTTTCATGGATGAAAACACTCTATTCTTTCATTTTGTTAATTTTCATTTGTTTTTCTAAATGCCCTAGGAATTTGAAAGTATCCACGTTATCTTCAATAAACAATGTTTAGTATTGGAATATTTGCACCACAAATCGGTTGGCGGTTTTAATACTTGCTTTTCTCCATGAAACATTACCGTAGAATTTATTCTCAGACACCAATCTTTGAAACACTAATATGCAGTTTGATAACGCCCCTTAAGCTTCTTCGGCAGTAGGAGAGTACATGTAGCATTTGCAGCTTTATCAATGCCCATTTCATGAAGAATAAAGAAAATTATGTAATTATTTACATTTACACTTTGTTTGAAAAATGGGTAATAAAAAGCAAGCCGATATTTTATGAAATCGCAACAAATTTATATTAATATAGGTGATTCTGAGTCTGTGTGTTTGTTACTTATGGCCACCCAATCGGAGCATTCTCTAGGAATGAAAATTGACCTGTATGACCAAAATTTTCTGGGGGGAACTATAATCAAAAGTAAGTCTACATAGGCCTGCGTATGCCCGGGCAATGCCGGGTTTAATAACAAAATAAATAAATATACAAAATAAATGGTTTAACCAAATTAAAATTGATTAAAAACAAGAGTCGGAGTGAAAAAAAACATTATAAACAATTGGGAAAGTATGTCGTGAACTAACCTCGAACTCTATTGTTCAACAACGTCCTCGACTGGTAACTATACTTTTGTAAATGTTAGTAAATAATTAAAATAAATTAAACATTTAAATATAACATTTTTATCTATTAAGAAAATATCTTATTAAATATTTTAGGTAAACATGTACAAAATATTTCAAGCAAGTATTTTTTTTTTAAATATTTAAAATAAATGATGATATCATATTTAAATTTAAAATATTTGAATTAAGTTTTTTCTTTACAGTTAACGAATTTCTCAAAAATTGGGCTTTCTTGTAGAAGTTAGGTGATAATGATTCAATGAAACACGGTACTGGTTCAGCCAGTCGAAACGTCGATAACAAAAAGGTGTTTCATTGATTGATTCAAGAAGGAGAAATTCGTTAACTCTATATAAATTAAGTTTTCCAATAATATTTTCTAAATATTTTAAAAATGATATTTATGCAACATAGTAAATAATATATTAAATCAATTTACAAAAAAAGTAAACATTGAAAAGTGTATTAACTTTTTTTATTATAAGGTCACAAAAACTATCTAAATATTGTAATAAATAAGACTGAGTCGAGTCCTTGTTAGAGCTGATGTGTATTTTATCATATTCAATACTGAATTTTAATATGAACAAGATTTTGCCTCCGAGATGCAAAAAATAGAAACCAAATTAATTTTGCTTTAAAATTTAATTTTAGAAACAAACCTAATACAATGAGTACGGTAATAACAATTACAAAATAATTCAATATTTTAAGAACAACATACATATTGTTAGTTGTGTTCTTGCGATTACATTTGCTGATTTTTTCCTACATGCACATTTGCTGTTGATAAAAACAGGTAAGCCAATTTTTTGATTTCCTATCGCCACTAAAAAGTGTGTCGTACAAGTATAATAAAGAAATAACATATTCAGTTAAGTTTTTACATCAAATTAAATTTTTCAGTTTGCTCTAGATCAGCGGTCTTCAAGGGCCAAAAAATTTTTTTTTTGCACATCGAGGCGCACCATAGATATTTTTATTAAATTAAACAAGTAGATAAGTAGAAAACATTTATTTATTGAGCCAACATCAACAAAAGGGGCAAATAAAAATCAATACAATGCAATTGGTCTAGGAGATGTCTGACACTGCTTATTTTTAACCAGTTTATCAATATCTGGTTTAATATTGCTGGTTGCAATCCTCAAACTGTTCTCAAGGTGAACATCGGTGATTCTGGTCCTCGTTTTGGACTTCACGTTTTTCATGCGTGAAAATAACTGCTCACATGTATATATGGATCGAAAAAGTGATATTGTTTTCTGGGCATGATCTCTAATTTTGGGGAAATTTGTAATGGAGACGTATTTTAAATAGAAATCAAGCAAATCAACATCAAATATATTTTTTAAGATTGAATTACACTGTAGCTCTATCAATTCCATCTGAAATTCTTCCTTAACTTCTTCAACCGAACGCTGAATGGACGAGCAAATAAATTCAGGTACTTTTCGTCTCCCCGAAAATTAAGGAATTGCTAATGGAATTGTGTTTTCAGATCCTGAAGTGCAGAAATATATTTGTCTATATTCGAAATCTGGAGTAATGACAGATGAGGAAAATGCGTGGTAATGTTTCTTTGGAACTGGCTGATTCATAGTTCGAGTTTTAATTTAAACGCTTTTAAAAAATCAAGTAATTCGTGAACTAAATTATTTTTTTCTTGTAATTTCTGATTCAAGTTATTGAGTTGTGATGTGATATCGGTAAGAAAACCCAAATCGGCCAGCCATTTTACATCGCTGAAATGCGGCACAGCTTTATCTTTCGGCAATTTCTTTTCGCAAGACAAAAACTCGTTTTCACATTTTACCTCGGCTCAGCCAACGAACATCGCAAAAATAAGTTATGTCACAGTATTCAGAATTGATCTCTTTTAAAAATTCCTGAAACTGCCTGTGATTCAAGCCTCGAGATTTAATGAAGTTCACAGTTTTTACTACAATACTCATAATATCTTTGATATTAACAGACCTTGCGCACAAGTTTTCTTGATGAATGATGCATTGGTACTGCACAAAAGATTATTTTTCTTTACTAAAGCAACAAGTCCTTTATTTTTCCCAATCATAGCCTGAGCGCCATCCGTAGTAATTCCATCTAAATTTGACATATTTAGCTTATATTTATTTACGACAGCATTGAATGGTTCATACAAATCACTACCTTTGGTGCTGCTTTACATTGGAACTAAAGCAGCCATTTCTTCGGTGACAACAAAATTCCTGTCAATGCCGCGAATAAAGACAGCCAACTGCGCGGTATCAGTTAAGTCTGTACTCTCGTCAAGCGCAACGGAGTAAGCGCAAAAAATTATGACGCACGTTCCGACAACATTCTTTCTATATCCCTTGCCAGGTTTTTTATCCTCCGAGCTACAGTAACACCAGACATACTTATTTTGGAGTAAAGCGGTTTCTGTAAGGGAGGTAACACTTCTGCTGCATCCTCCAAACATTCTTTTATGAATTCACCGTTAGTAAATGGTTTTGACTTACGTGCATTTTTTTCTGAAATAATATAGCTTACTTTTACTACTGCCTCACTGTCTTCATTATGTTTGTGGAATGAATGCTGCTATCGTTCAAGTTGTTTCTTCAGGGACTCCACCATACGAAGTTGTCCTTGAAGGTGAGCAAACTTACTTGAATGTTTGAAATCGTAATGACGTTTGATATTATATTCCTTGGTTACAGCGACCGATTCATTGCGTACGAGGCAAATCGGCTTTTCTCTGACACAAACAAACAAATATAAGTTCGTCCATTTTTCTTGAAATAATCGGCGCTCAACCGTAACTTTGCGTTTTTGACTAGTACTGGTTGCTATTGCACAACACATGCCGTTCAACGCTTGGCACTGACTGACTAGCTAGTGAACTATGCAACGCGTTCCAGCGTTTCTTAGAAGGTTTGGTATGCATGATGCCGACAGTCGAGTTAATTACAGGCTAGCAGCTAGGATAATAAAGCGACAAAAGAACGTACACAGCTGTGCAGTTTTCATTAATTTCGGTAACCTAAAGGTACTTTTCAACGAACTTCGTTCGTTTATGAAATCGATTTGTCGTCCGTGCGTCCGTGTGTGTGTCCGTCTGAGGCTTTTCTAATGGTCGGACATCATTGTGTGATACATCAATCGATTCAGCTTGGTGCCCAAAGCTTAAGTTTTGATGTGCATTAAAATCGGGCAACGGGGACGCCGAGCCCCCGCGATATTCCGTCGAAAAAATTAAAATTTCAAATACGTCCAAAATCAATGTGTGGCATATATTTAGACTCCTCTGGCATAGCTGAGTTGAAATATCCTATCCCCATAAAATCGGGCCACAGATACTCGATGCCCTCGGGAAATTAAGTTTATTTCAAAAAATCCAAATATGTCCAAAATCAATGTGTGGCACATATTTGGATAATAGAAAGTTAGCAATGACGGTCTATTGGCGCTAATTATAACTTTGCCATTCTTTCCATATTTGGATAATACGAAGTTCGTTGCGACAATGCCTTGCATTTTCAACTTGTTATTACTTAATTGTAGTCGTTATTGAGAGTGCTGTTGGCGGTCCGCAGAAAACATATCGGCGGGCCGCAAGCGGCTCGCTGGTTGAAGATCCTTGCTCTAGATTATGGTCTCTTGGGTTTGTCTATTTCTCATTTATTAAGAAAAAAATTAGTTTATTCAGTGAAAGCTAATAATTGTATTCACAATCACGTCCTTTTTTATGACATAAAAATAAAGCGGCCCAGTACTCAACACACCAAAGAAAAAGAAATGGTTTGTAAAAAGAGAGAGATAAAAAGCGCTAAGTAAGTGGTGCCTAGCAAATCCTACATGCATTTGTTTGAATTAGATACACCTATGATGCAAAATTTGACAAATTACCTGTTACATAAAAATTTAAAACAGAAACATACTTACTTATTACTGTTTGTCCTTCTTCTGCCCTTTTACTTGTTTAGTTGTTTGTCCTGTTCCTGCATTTTACTTGGTCTTATTTGATTTATTTCACGCAAACAAAGACACCCACGTTAGGGATCGTATACACACTGATCGATAGTAAGATACAAAATGGTTAAAACACAAACACAACTTTAAGCTTAGTTCATTCATGTCCTTTCTTTATGGATCTAAGAGGATTTGCGAAACAAAAGATTTCCTAGCCCTCGGCTATAAACTATGAGTGACACCAGCACAAATGCTTTTATTATTATACCTGCTTTGGCGAAAATACCAAAGTTGTAGTTAATATTTACCAAATATTTTGTTTGTATATTTTCACAAATGCTTAGATAAATATTTACTGAATATTTCTTTAACACATTTGCTTTTCACTAACTTTAAATAAACATTTAATATTTCTTAAATGCTGTGAAATAAGTTTAAATAATCGTACATAAATATTTATTTCAAAATTTGCGTAATTATTATCAATATTGGTATACCAAATATGAATCTGCACGTAGAAATAATTAACTAAGACTTCCGACACACAAATATTAGAATTATATTCATATAATGTTATTGTAAATGTAATATTTGGTGCTCCTTGGATATAACAAGTTTAATGTATGTTTTTTTATCGAAAATGTTTAATACTAAAATTAATACTAAAAACTAAAACTTGAACCAATTATAATAATATTTGATGAAAAGTAACTAGTAATAATAATTAAAATAAACTGAAATAAGTAGAAGGGGGACACTTTCAAAGGCAGGCAGTTCCCTAATTAGGCCTCTCACTTCATTAGGCTATTGTTATCAACAGGCTGTTGACGCAGGCATTCTATTTAATTACTTGTTTTTGAAGACGTCAATGGAAAATACGGCCTCTCACCTCATTAGGCTGTTGTTGTTGATGTTGATTTCCATCATGGCGGATGTTTCGGCGGTCGATTTGAATTTCCAACATGGCGTCCCATCATGGCGTCCTAAAGTTTTTTTATGTATTTAAAAAAACTTGGTTGAGATTCGAACTTGCAACCAATGCATTGCCGAACCAAGGCTTTAACCACTAGGCTACGGCGACAATTGAAAGATAGAGTTTGAAGTTTGTATATAGCTGTAAAGGTTGATTAAGATGAATGATTGAATGATGTATAATGCTGTAAAATGTAGGTTAAGATGAGAAAACCTGTTAATTAAAAAAGATGAATAAGGTTAATTAAAAAGATGAATAAGGATAAAACATTTAATAAACAAGATGAAAAGGATAAAAACATATGTTTATCACTGTTATTTATTATAAACTAATTCACAAACAAAAATAACACTCACGTAGCGCCATTTTGTATGACGTATGATTAAACATTAAATAAACAAGATGAAAAAGCATAAAAACATATATTTATCACTGTTATTCATTATAAACTAATTCAGAAACAAAGATAACACTCACGTAGCGCCATTTTATATGACGTATGATTAAACATTTAATAAACAAGATGAAAAAAGTATAAAAACATATATTTATCACTGTTATTCATTATAAACTAATTCACAAACAGGAATAGCAATTACTTAACTTCATTTTTGTATGACGTATGATTAAACATTTAATAAACAAGATGAAAAAGAATAAAAACATATATTTATCACTGTTATACATTATAAACTACTTCACAAACAAAAATAACACTTACGTAGCGCCATTTTGTATGAAGTATGATTAATCATTTAATAAACAAGATGAAAAAGGATAAAAACATGTACATTTTTCTTTCTCATACTTTATAAACTATAACACAAACACGAAAAACAATTACCTAAAGCGATTCAATATAGCTGCCAAACCAACATTTTTATTTATTAATTACATTAACCACGGCTTTAACAATTACTTTTAAATTTACCCTGATTAAAAAAAAACTTTATCATACTGAGGTTCGAACCATTAACGATTGATACACAATCTTTTGTAAACAGATGACACCATTTTGACATGGTGACGTATGATTTTAAAACATACCGGTTCAACATGTTAATTACATTAACCACGTATTTAACAAATAGTTTTAAATTTACACTTGATTAAAAAAAGCTTTAACATACTGAGGTTCGAACCATTAACGTTTGATACACCACCACGTGTTTAACATATAGTTTTGAATTTACACTTGATTAAAAAAAAACTTTAACATACATACTGAGGTTCGAACCATTAACGTTTTAATACACCATCAAACTGACGTATGTGTTAGGGAAAATAAAAAAAAACAACAAGGAGGATACATTTTATTTTGTATCTCTGTTACACAATCACATTTACAAATACCAATAACATATGTTTTTTAATTGGAAGAATAAAGAAAGCAGGAAACAAATTTTATTTCTCTCTTTGTTTCACCACAATATAAAATTATTTTACAAAAATATGAAACGTTACAACTTCAGAGTTCCATCTATGAATGGCACACCACATCTAGCATTCGTTTACCAGCTCGAGAATCATCTACGGTGTCACCAAAAATTTCTTTCTGCAACTATTATTCAAACGTAGAGTTTTCTTATATTGACGACCAGTTATTCATCTCCACCATCTGTAATTTGAAATAAAAAATAAACCACAAACATTTTAAAAAGTATTAACAAGAATCAATTTAACAACAAAATTTAATACTCAAAAAATTGATAACTATTCATTAAAAATACGTGAATTGAAAACAATTCATTTTTAAAAGATTAAAATTAATAATAATCAATTAAAAACTTTATTGTAAAAATGTTTACAAAAATTTATTTGTAAATGATTGCCTAACAAACAAATTTTTAACTATTAACAAACGTATTTGTTTTTTTTTATATGAAACTACTGATTCTCTTAAAGATTAAAAATTCATCTCTCCACACAACCTGCAGAGGATGAACATAAGTTTGCGATTGTCTTTCAAAATGAACCAAAATATTTACCATATGTTAGTTCGGTAATTTATAAAAAGTGTTAACTAAAACTACATGCAAGTTAAAAGCAAAGTATGAACTAAAAACCACAAACACATTTTAAACTCGTGAGAGAAAAATTACCTTTTGCAAATCAAATTATTTTATTCTCTTACGCACACTAACCGCTTTTAATCAGTAGTTAGTTGTGTAACTTCTGAATTAATAAGTATCAACTCTAAATACAATTTGTGAAATTAACTTATCTAGTTTCCAAAAGTCTGTTTTAAATTAGGTCTTAAAAATTAATCAGATAAAAAAAACTTTACTTTTAAAAATGTTTACAAAAATTCATTTAATATGCAAAAGTCTGTTTTAAATGATTGCCTAACAAAAAAAAAAATTTTAACTATTAACAAGTATTTGATTTGTAAATGAAACTACTAATTCTTTTTAAAGATTAAAAATTCATCTTTTCATCTCACAAATGCAGATGAATAAAAACAATTCATCTGCAAGATCTTCTTGATTCCTTTGGAAAATGTTTTATCTGTTTCATTTTTATTGAATCTGGTAACTGATTGAACAAAGTTAAACTAGAGTGTTCTACCGATAATAAAGTATTTTCTACAAGAATCAGTTTGTTTAAAACCAAAATTTTTCTTAAAGTAATTTTAATACAAACTTAGCGTTAAAAATTTATGAGTACAATTGCATTACTTAAATGTAAGCCATTTTATAGGAAACATTTAATTTCCGTGAAAACTGTTTATTTTAAATAAACAGAGAAAAAAAATTAAACGAAATTCTAGTGCTACAAGGAATTACTTAAATTTGTTTTCTGTTTATGAAATATGTTTGGGCGAGTATCAAATTTGATTGATTATTTTAATCCCCCTTCGTTGTTTCTCATCTTACCTCTCTGATAAGACTATTCTAATGACATTCATTTTTTTAACAAAGTTTTCCAGCTACACCCTGAATTTCAAGGTACACCTTGAATAATCATACTCTTACTTTTAGTATTAGTTTGCTGATAGTTTTTGGTATATATCTTGATTAACAGATGAAAAATAGAAGATAAAATATAATCAACAAGTTACATGTCATAAGTAATCATTATTTAATTAAAATAAACGAAGTAATCATATTTTTATACATCAATTTAAAACGAACACAAAAATAAGTAATAGAATCCAACAATGTGCCACTTGAAATTTAAGAGGATTTTTGTCTTTGTTGAAATACTTTAGCGATGTTCGAATATGTTTATTTATGTATTCTTTAATTTTCAAGTATAAAATATGTATTTGAAATTCCTTCAAATTTACATCTCATTACATTTAAAAATTCTACTCTTGTGGTCAGTTAATTTTGACACGCAATTAATGTACGTTTTAGTATAGTCTAATTTAAAAAAAAATGTGTGCATTTTTGTTAATTAAGCTTTAAGAGTTTTATCCAATTTAAACTCTTTCATGTAGGCATATAAAAAACAAATGGAAATACAAATACTTACTAGTAGAAAATGCATAAAAACCAATTTAAGCAAACCAATGTAAGGTGAACTAAATACAACAATCAAAAAGCTGCAATCACTTAGTAAACTTTGTTCTTAAATACTTTTTGAAATTGTTCATTAGCTGCAGTTAAAGTAACTTATAAATGCAATTGAATGATTAATGTCCGGCCACGTTTTCAATAAACAGTTACAGTTATTTATTATTAATGGATAAACAATGAACATGCGGACTCAATAACTTAAACCTATATTTTGATTTTAATTTCAAACATCAAAGGAATTCGTTTTAAAATTCCACTTTCGTTAGTTTACTTATTTGCGTGCTTATTTAGACAGAAAACATCTTTCAGATTCTTAATGCTTGGTTAGACTTACTGAAATTTATTTTAATAGAAATCTCGAAGCTTATAGTTACAGGACACTGCTTGTATACGTATGTATATATATATAGCAACGATTTATACGTAGAATCTGTTTTTGTTAGTGTTTTTTACTAGCTTAAATTATTACTGTATTTTAATAAAAGCGATATTCGTTTTGTTTATTTTTTGTGACAGTATATTTGTTACGATATCATGTAGATAGGGTGACCTATTTTCTTTTTTATCACGTCGTTGTGTTCATTCATTAAAATGTGGGACGAGAATAGCTTCTGAAACAATTTTACATTTTTCTTTTCTTTTTTTCTTGGTGAAAGGAAAGCGTCCATATAAAATTATTAAGGACAAATTGAAATGTTTGTTTAAATTACAATGGGAAAAGTTAATTAAATTATTATCATTTTTTTAATTTGTTTTGTTTTTTAAATTTAGAAAACTTAAAACCAATTTAGCTTTATTTTTTCCTTAATCTAAATTGTGTAAATATTTAAGTTAAGATTTTTTCTTGCAATTTATCAACAGCGACGTCTATATGTCAACGGTTTTATAGTTTGTCTTATCCAATTTAAATGTTGTTGCATTTGCCACATCTACTTTAATAGATAGCAAATGTTTTTAGTATCTTAGTATAATATTTGTTGTGTTTTTAACTCTAAAGAATTTAATTTTTATGTTATTTAATTTAATTCTTAAATCTTTTTGAGAACTTTGTTACTAATGTTTAATAATTCTATGTAAGTAAGTTTCTAATTATTTTTCACATTGTAGTTAATCTTTAAATCAAGTTTAATTGTATAAATTTTGTAAGGTTTTATTTCGTTCCTTCAACTTAAAAACCACCTAAATTTATATTAAAATTTTTTATGAATAGGCTTAATTTGGCTAATTATAATTTTTTTCTTGCAAAATATTATTCTGTTTAATTTAAATCAATCTAAATAATACAAATTCCTATTCTATCTGACTTCAACTGTCGCTAAAATTAATTAAAATTTTTTTCGTAACTTTATTATGATTATTTTCAAAATTTTCCTTGTCATTTCCACTCATAATTACACTTGGCAAATATCTATTCCGCATAGTTTCCTTTTTTTTAAATTTTTGAAAATGTTTGATGTTAAATTAGACAAATTCCATTTCTTTATTTTTTAAAATTTTGACCATTTGGCACATCTCTACTATAAAAGAAATACTTACAACACCTATAAAAAATCTATTGAAGTCCTTAAGAGAGACTAATATTTACTCAAAATTGTAAATTTGGAATTACGTGTATATACTTAAAATTCTGTACTTGTTTCTAGTTTTGTAAATTACTTAAATAGATAATATTTAAATTAAACACTTTTTGAATTTTCTTGTTTACTTTACTCAAGCTTTCAAATTATTTTTGGCTAATTTGTGTTTTTTTTTAAATTAATAAGAATATTTAAATTACCTTGTTGTGAAGTTAGCAACCCAACTTTAGTTCTCGATAGTTCTGATTAGAGTTCTGGCTTCCTTTTAAAGAGTACCTATACCAGTTTTTGTGTATTTATAAAAAGAGTTCCGGTGATTATCAAAATAACAATTAAAAAATGAGGTGCTAATCTTACTCCTTAGTTTAAAATTGAATAATTCTGAGTAACTTATACGATGACTAGTACTAGAATATTAAAAAAAACTGAAATTTTATAAAAATTAACATCAAGCTCAAATAGGTCTGAATGGTCCCAATGATGCCTTTTGATGAGTTCTAGAGTTCCTAATACGTTAAAAAAATAAAACCATAATATTGTGTAAAAAATAATTACTAACCCTTCAATCGTAACCGACATTTGACGTTAAACAACTGTTTAATTATTATACTCATTAAACTTTAAATTTTTAGGAAACAAGAGTAAAATTCTTTTTGAGAGTTCCCAAAAGTTATTAAGACTGTTCACGAGAGTATTCTGAGAGTTTTAAAATAAATTATAATTATTGAAAGCCATTTGGCATACCGTTTAGATCTTACTCAACTTTGAACTTTCAGGAAGTAAGATTTTAAGTCCCGAGTGAAATCTTTTTTGAGATTTCCCAAGAGTTTTGGTGACTATTTAGGATAGTACTCTAAAAGCACTAAAAGAAATTATTATGATTGAAAGTTATCGTGCATACCATTTAGTACTTATTGAAGTTTGAAGTTCCCGGAATCAAAGTATTGAGCACAATTTTCCATGAGTTCTGATGATAGTTTTGAAAAGTATTGTAAGAGTTCTGATGGAAATTATGATGGTCAAAAACAACCCATCTAATAGTTAAAAAGTTGTTTAACGACTAACGTCGGTTACGATTTTAGAACTATTTGAGTTTAATGTTAAATTTTTTGAAATTTTATTCTTTTTATATTTTTAAAGAAAAACAAAAATTTATTTTTATATATCAGAGTTCCTGAGTACTAGTCAAGAGATCGTCAAGAGACATCGTTTGAGTTACTCAAAACTATCTTAAACTATGGCGTGAAGTTAGCACCCCATGCTTTAATTGCTATTTTGGTACTTTTAATCGCCGGAACTCTTTTTATAAATATACAAAAACTATTATACTCTTTAAAAGCAAGCCAGAACTGTAATCAGAACTATCGATAACTAAAGTTGTGTTGCTGACTTCACATACATCAGCTTGTTCTTAAATTTTTTTCTGTAAATCCCTAACAACGTTAGGCCTTCAATACGGGTAGTGCCGTAGAATTGTAGCTCAATAACAACTAGTGATTCATTATCATTATCTAAAGAATAGTAGCTAATGATCGGCACTGAGTGAATTAATCTTGAACTCCTCTCGCTCACCCGCAATTTTTTTTTGTACATTTTTTAGACCGCGTTAGACTATCCTCGTACTCAATCTGCGGTGTGGTTATAAAACCGTTGACCACCGCCGAAGGGCGCTACCAGGGAGAGTGTAGTTACCGTCGGCTGCGTGGTATCAGTTCCCCCCTGCTCAAGAGCGGCCTAGGCGGTGGGGTGGTTAGCGGGATGATGGCAGCGGTTGTTGGTGTGTTAGCGTGTACGTACTGTCTTCCGTCGCATTACTTTTGCAAGGTAGGTCTTAAAAAGTACCCTTCTGGTCGAGCTTTTGGCAAACGAGGGATTGAAGATAATCACCAAGTTATCCTCGTTTAGTGCTTTTTTAACTTTGACAAATTTCTTAATGTTTGACTACCCGGCAAACTTTTAATTCGATCCAGGTTATTTCATAAAAGCAGACTTCTTGTGAACCACGCCATTTTCTCATCTGAGCTACGGTGCACTCTGTATTGTTTAAATAACTCCACGTAGTGGGCCTTTTTGAGGAGTAAAGGAACGGATGCTCCAGAGAAACTCGTTAATTCATAAAATGAATTAAGTGTAAGGAGACTACTAGTACTCGCAATTTATGTTGCTTTTTCATTTATAACAGACTTAGAATTCATTTTTGCACTAACATGGTCAATTGAACGAAGCCCTTGCGTGGCAATCCTACAGTTTTTTCTATTCTTCAACTAACAAACGTTTTTTACAATAACACCACTGGACGACATCATGCAGATTAGAAATTCTAATCTTAAATTGAATTATAAAAATTTAAGATAAAGAATTTAATAAAGAGTAAGTCCTTCTCTGAAGTTTAAAACCATTCTACATTTTCTTGGCATAGACAGTATAAGATTGTTTAAGCCTTTGTGGAAAACAATTTCACCGTTGTGACAAAAGTTTTTGCAGCTGCCCTCGATTTTGTACAACGTCTATTTGTGACAGATATCGCCTCTGAAGCATATCATATGCATGCGCAATTTGATTGAAGTCTGGGGATTGAACTAACCATGGTAAAATCTCAATTGTTGCTTTAGGCAATCACATTGCTACATGTGGACGTGCATTGTCATGCATAAAGGTTAAATTTTACCTAACTCTTCTGCAATTGCTTGAACAACAGGTTCAAGAATATTCTAGATATATTGCTCAGCATTTAAGAATTGATCTACAAAAGCAAGACCAGCTCTCCTACTCAGCGTAACTCCCGCCCATATCATTAAGTATCACCTCAGTAACTATGTACTTCTTGAGCATGCTGTAGGCTTCTAAATTACCAAGTTGACGCCAGACTCTTAACCTGTGAGAATCTGGTCTTAATTCGAATCGCGACTCCTTAGAAAATAGTGTAGTCGACCATTGCTCTTGAGTCAAGTGTTCTCTACACCAGTTTACGCGATGTCCTTGTTTTCTCCTGGTTAATGGTGAGGACTAAAGATTGGCTTATTTGACCTGATGGTTGTGGACTGTCACGTAATACACTGCCTGGAGACGCGATTTCAATTTAGTTCTAGATACTGAACTGAACTTTCCCGACAAGTCTTCTTTCAAGATGTTCTCTGGGAATACCTGTACCTCTGTAACTTCACCAAATTGCTATGTGTTGTACTTAGCCGCTCCGCTACGTCAACTTATCTTACTCCAACTTCCAACATTCCAACTGCCCTATTTATTTTTTCAAGATACAAATGACGTCGTCTATTATGTCCATTTATGCTTGCTTTTAACGCTATTTATGCTTACACTTATCAATGGGTAATAATTTTGTGAAACAACGCAGAAATCGTGGAAAAGTAATACACTAGGAGTTAATATTTAAAAAATTTTGAGATTATCAATTAACTGTACTTGTGGATATTTTCGACAGAAAATTATTTAAAGTTACCGTACTCAACAACGAAAGACAATTTGTATATGTTTAGTATTGACTTTTTAGTAGTTTTGTTTTACTTTTAAGTGTTAATTTAAAATATAATTTGTAAGTTGTGGGTTTGCTTCCCCCCAGAGAATTGAAAATAAATATTACTGAGCAAACATAGTCTACACTTTTTGTTAACAAAAGTAAATCAATCATAACAAAGATCCTTTCAATAAAGCTCGTATTTGAAGTATGTCACTTAATAATACTCTTTGGCGTAATGACTATTATTGTTAGCTAAATTATGCACATTTATATTAAATATTTCTAATTTGTTTTGAAGATGTTGTTTATAATTAAGAAATGCGATTATTCACTATTCAAAACGAATTACATTTTCCTGGTCCAGAGAAAACTCTCATGTCGTCATCTCTTACAGTAAAATATACTATTTTGACGAAAATGATAGTTTAAATTTTTTTAATCTAACCCGATGAAATTGAATAAAAACAATATTAAAATTTATGTATTCCTAAATTTTCATTATCTTGTGAGGAGCCGTTTTTTTATCTTATAATCTGTCATTTATATTCATTTATACAACAACCTGTTCGATAGAATAATTACATAAAAATTAATTACAAAACTATTTTCTTTAAATACAATTTTTGTGTCGCTTACAAAAATTGAATTAACACTTTTATCTACTCCTCAGTGTATGAAGTGTGAGGGTATCTAACAATAAAATCAATTAATTTGAATTTAACTTGTCAATGTTCTAGAGCGTATCCATTGTCTCATTCATTTTCGGACAACTCAAAAGACTTTAATAATTTTCGACCTTATGCAAACGTTTAAGCAATGAAATTTAATTCAGACTACGTTTTATTGCAATCCACTTTAGTTAATGTTAAATTTAATTGTAATATTTATGAGTTGTGAAGTGAAAACAAGTTTAATTTCAACTTCATTATCAATTAACGAGTGTATCCAAACGCTTTACTTAAAAAAAATAAAAAAGAATAATTGTTAATATACATTTATTTCTTCGTTTTGTAGGTGTTCAGTGCGTTGGAAAAATAATTAACCTTTTCCTTTTTTTAAATTTTCGAATAATTGATTGTCCAGACGAATGACGTTTGTGTTCTTGTTAAAATTTATTAATTATTTATCATTATATTTTGCGTTTAGGTAATTTGGAGCTTTGGTGAAAGTTGAAAACAGAACATAGAAACACTTTTAGCATTTTCACTTGAAAAATTGTTCTAGCTTAAGTATACAAGCTCGGTAAATAAGGTTACCAGCGTGTAACATTTTCTTTTATTTTTTTTAAACGTATATTCATAATACGAAAATCAAAATTTTTTACAAATTAATATATTATTACAATTAGTATATCAATTCTGTTAATTAATTGAAAAAAAAGAAAACTGATTGGATATTACAGTAATTTCATATGTTGGTAAATGAAATATAATTCAAATTGTACTCTCACTTATATTAATTCTTAATTATTATTTTTAAAATAGAGCTTCTTTAAAATACACATTATAAATTATACCGGGTGGTTTGTAAATAATGGTACACTCATGAAATTTAAAACTTGGACACCACAATTTCTGTAAACAAAAGTTTGCACATTGTGAAGCGGGCTTAAGGGTATCATTTACAATTCTAACAGCAGGTTGTCTCAGCAGGGGTTATCTTATAGAAGGACTGTAGAATGAATCATTACACTAAGCACGTTTTAGAAAATAGGTAATTTACGTTGCTTACTTAATTTTTTCTTTAAAGAATATATTTGAAGGTATCGCTAATTAAACACCATAGCTCGATTAATTATCGAATCAAAATTTTGTTTAGGAAATGTTTACAAAATAAAATTAGAAATAATTTTGATTTAAAAACGTCTACAAGCAATAACTTTTAAATTAAATCAAAAACTAAACATGGTTATTTGGGTTGACTGATTATTACTTATTTTTAAATAAATCTAACCTACTAATTATTGTAAGTTATTAAAAAAAATCATTAAACTCTCTATTCATAATATTTAGTCCTTACAAAATGTATATTTTATGACGTTTCATTTTTTTCTGTAGTTAATATAAAAGTGAAAATAAAAACTAAGGCAATTCTTATTGTCAACGTATATATTTAGTTTTTGACAAGAATTTATTACATAATTATAATTAAGATACCAAGTTATAGTTTAAAATTAAATGAAAACTTTTTTTTAAATAAAGGTATTACTATATAAATAAATATAAGAAATCAATAATGGGTGTGACCTCCATTATTATTGATACATTCTTGGAGGCGTCTGCTCATTGACGCTATCAAGGTATCAATATAATTAATATTGCATCGTTTCCTTCGTTGTCTTCGGATAACAGCAAGTATTCGAGCCCAAACATTTTCGATAATGTTAAAATCTGGGCTTTTGCTGGCCAGGGTAACAGCTCCAAGTTATTTGCTTGTATCCAATTGCGCACAACCCGCGAAGTATGAATAGGGGCGTTGTCCTTTAACAACAAAAATACATTATGAAAATGTTAATTCAACAGATCCCGAACTATTTTTTGGAGAAAGTATAGTGAAATAAGAATACTTACTTGTTGGAAAATATAATCTTCGTCTGGATAAAACACTTCGACTGAAGGTTTCATAATAGTTTCCAAAATATCTAAATACGCAGCAGAATCAAGACGTCCATCGATAGCCCAACAAACTCCTGGACCCCGCGCGCTAACCCAACCCCACACATTCACAGAAAAATAACCACTTCGTTTTTAGGACATATGTGATTATTTTCGTAACGAGTTCCTTCCATTCTAAAACTTTTAGTGGTCCATCGTTGCGGCTATTGAACGTTTTTTCGTCGCTAAAAATCACTCGATTCCAAAATTTCAAAGGTTCGTTCACATATCGCCTTGCAAATTCCAGACGACGTCTCATATTTTCGTCACTGAGAACTTCTTTCGCAGCAGCATTATGCTTCTTTATTCCCATCCCATCCTTTTTTTTGTAATGAAACAACTCGAGATCTTGAGCACGTGTAGATACTTTAGGTCTACTACTTCCGATGGCTCTTTCCAAAGTGTGTTCAAAATTCCATTTTACTCGGTAATGCCCTACGGTGCTTTTTGGTATATCTGACATATTCACATTCCGAAACAATCCGCGCTTTCAAATCAGCACCGAGATGAGGTGCCATTTTCACAACACTTGAAATTTTAAACTAAAATGGAATTTACATTTCTTACTTTATTTATTGGTTCACACTACCCCTTCTCAAACAGTAGGTAATTGTTTATTTATTACATACTTCTAATGACCAATGTAACAACCCTTAGAGCAATATGACTCAAAGGAAGTAAATTAAACAAGCAAGGATATTCTATTGTTATTGAAACTTATTCATAAAGTAAAAGCCATTTCCTTATAATGCTAATGGACAGGATTTTCTTTTAAGTATTAAGATTACAATAGAGGACTTATAAACTTTCGAAAATATCTAATTATAAATATTTACACTGCAATTGCGCTTTTTCCTTAATAATTTCTTAGCAATAACATACACGTTCTTGGTTTTTAAGTTGTCATAAATTTGATATGATATAAATTTGTGTTTCTAATATTACATCACAAACTAATCTTTATTCGCCAAAAATTGTTGCTTAAGTTGTAAAGCTTCGTACACACCTGAACAACAAACCGAGCAACAAACATAACAACGAACCGAAAGTCAAACAGAACGACAAACGATCTTTTATGATTTCCACAATCCGAACAACAAACGGAACGTTTGTGCTGTTCCTATAATTATTTTCAGTAGTTTTCAGTTCATATATATTTATTATTGAAGAGAAAATTGCGGAAAACAAGAAGATAGTGCCAACCAAATTTTTACGCACAAAGAAGAGTAAAAATTATAATTTACTTCGCTTTTTTTATTTTAAAATTTCCCGCCCAAATGATGCTAATAGGGACATCATTTTTTTCTTGCATTCTTAAACACTGATTAATTTAAAACATTTTCTTCTGTCAACTCCATAATATTACCTAAAACACAACAAACCCACAAAAGGGAGGACAAAAATAAATAATTTAATTCTCCCGCATAAGTTTGTTCGCCGTTTTGTTTAGATTCGTCCAAACCTGCAAACGCATTCGCGCGCATTTTCTTTGATGTCGGAGAACGCCGCAAATTAATGTTCCGATTGCCGTTCGGTTCGTTTTTCTGTACTAAATATATACGTTGACAATAAGAATTGCCTAAGTTTTTATCTTCACTTTTTATATTAACTACAGAAAAAAATGAAACGTCATAAAATAT
The DNA here is from genome assembly GCA_030710515.1 of Abscondita cerata. Taxonomy (NCBI): domain Eukaryota; kingdom Metazoa; phylum Arthropoda; class Insecta; order Coleoptera; family Lampyridae; genus Abscondita; species Abscondita cerata. Next base: position 22,504 of record JALBCR010002490.1, on the reverse strand, counting down.
ACATTTTGTAAGGACTAAATATTATGAATAGAGAGTTTAATGATTTTTTTAATAACTTACAATAATTAGTAGGTTAGATTTATTTAAAAATAAGTAATAATCAGTCAACCCAAATAACCATGTTTAGTTTTTGATTTAATTTAAAAGTTATTGCTTGTAGACGTTTTTAAATCAAAATTATTTCTAATTTTATTTTGTAAACATTTCCTAAACAAAATTTTGATTCGATAATTAATCGAGCTATGGTGTTTAATTAGCGATACCTTCAAATATATTCTTTAAAGAAAAAATTAAGTAAGCAACGTAAATTACCTATTTTCTAAAACGTGCTTAGTGTAATGATTCATTCTACAGTCCTTCTATAAGATAACCCCTGCTGTGCTTACCTGCTGTTAGAATTGTAAATGATACCCTTAAGCCCGCTTCACAATGTGCAAACTTTTGTTTACAGAAATTGTGGTGTCCAAGTTTTAAATTTCATGAGTGTACATTGAGATATGAAAGATTCTTGACTTTAAAACATTACGATCTGAACCAACAAGTCTTAATCCTTTCAGCACCATGTCGCCACCAATGGGATAAACCGCGAGTCAATCTCAGTGTCGCCATATGTGGCGACAGATCTATATTCTGTTTGCCAGCTAGTTGTTTATTATTAGCCTGAGATAGTGCTCATAGGAATAGGCGGACACATTCGAAGGCATAGTTGGGATACGCATTCTGATTTCATCAGGTGACCGCGTGGTAATCTTCGATAGTCGACAGTGTCTTCTGTGTGTAATAAGTATACGTGTTTTACATTGTTTTTTTAGACGATTTGACTGAAATTTAAATATATGAGTGATTCGAGTTCTAATATCGACGATAGTGTCGAGGATCCAGATTTTGCGATTACTGGTTCAGAAACTGTCGATGATGATACTACAAGAAGTGAAGAAGACATTAGTGATGATGAAAATGAAGCTATTGAAATGGCTGATATTCAGGACCCTTTTTAGGTAATGCTTTCCATATAAATGCTTGCTTACATATCTTATCAAATAAACGTTTTCTACAGTGACTTTGTAAAACCTCGTGCTAATGTGAAAGGTTTTAGGGAACTTTTATTTGTCAAAATTGCAAATAAAAGTTTGGTCAAAACTTTCATACTCATTTATTTTAAAATGAATGTTGCTTACATACGTAGTTGTACTTAGTTATTCATCTCTATACTCATGTATTCAATTCAAACCCGCAAGATTATGTTTTGAAGCCTTTAGAACCAGAAAAATAGTGGACAATTTGTGTAAATGGACCAATAAAAGGGTGTGTATGTATCCTGAAAGCAAAGACTCATTAAAAGTGCACGGCATAAATTGGAAAGAAGTTCATGCATCATAAAATACCCCAATATAAGGGATTATTGGACACGATCTTTTTTGTTTGGTGGACGAAGGGTCTTTCAATAATGAGCCGGAATATATGTTTTTCTATAATTAAGTTGTTCAGTAGGGCAGAAGATTACATAAATGGACCACCTCTGATACGAATACCAATGCTTTTTTGCGTTTCTAAGAGAAGACACAATGGATCTGATTGACATAGTTGAAACGTCAGCTATCGACGAATGCCTTCTACTCTACATTTCCGTTAGTTCATAAAAACGAAAAGTGCTCATTTTTGGATGAAGCTCTTTTGTCATTGTCTAAGTGATTCCAGATTCCGTAGCTATACATATAACTTCTCTTTGTACATTGGGAAGGATATTTATAATATTCCACAAGCATTTCAGAATTTCAGAAAAAAATCGTTGCGCATCTTTTTGAAAATCTTTTGGACCAAGGGCGAGAAATTATTCTCGATAATTGGTATGTCTCAGTGAGACTCGCAAATGGTTTGTTGGAGCGGAACACGAATATCACAGAAACCATTCGGATAAACCAAAGTGTACCCAAGGAACTCCTGTCAATCAAATTAGAACCAGGACAATCAGGTTTTTATAAGATTATATTATTAGTAGTAGGATATAGAGATAAGAGAGATGTCTATATGCTTTCTACAAAACTGGTGGCAGGATTAGTAGAAAAATCTACCCGACCGACAGCATCTTTAAACCTCTTGTGCTTCAGAAACCACATCACATAGAACATTATAACAAAAACTTAGGAGTTGTAGATCCTGTCGATCAAGACATTGAATCATACTGCTGTACGAGGAAAAATTACACATAGTTTAAGAAACTTGGACTGCACATGATTCAGAGAATGGTTCTGAATGCGAAAACATTTTACAACATTGCCAATGAAAAAGATGACTCGTATTTTGAGAAGCTACTATGTAGTGAATTACTCGAATATTACAGTCCACAATACATGAAACTAAAAGAAAAGTATGAAAAGGACGATAAGAAAAGAAGACTATGTGTTGTGTGCTATTCTGAGAATAAAAAAAGATAGTATACAGCCAATGACTACGCTTCGTTGCAACAAACGACCCGCATTATGCAGTGATGAAGACTTGGAAATGTATCACAATAACATTGATGTGTGATTTCTTGTTCTACCTTGTAAATTTTATTTTGCAAGTACTTTTGTTAGAGAATAATTTTTTTCATTCTAGTATTTTATTTTTGCATTTCCATTTCATCCTAAATGCGCTGCCCCTGTATTCTCCTAGTATTTCATGTTATGAAAATAAAAAATACAGATTTACCTAACTAATAAAACCACAGAACTCCTATTAATATCTACAAACTTATTCTAGTGCCCTCTTGCTCCGCCTATAGTCATTTGGTATGCTCCATTTAATTTTTCTGTGATTTTCTTCAAGAATAAATGGATAGATCTCATTTTATGATGACAATTTTCAATCTTATGAAACACTGTTACATTTCTGCTTTTTTGTTCCTGTGTTTCATCAATATACATATGTCTTATAATATTTGAAAATTATGGTATAATAGGACCTATTAAAAGATCATCAAATCTAATATATCAATGTTGTTCTCATATTTATGCCTGGTGGCGAAGAGGTCAATAAAATGTTGATAATAAAAAGAAACAGGGTGTCATAGATGAACTTTAATAATTTATGTTTGCTGTTTTTGAATGTGTGAACGTAAAAATATACATAACATATGTAGCCTTCTTTACAAAATAGATCAAAATTTGTGATACATTATGATTTCCCATATTCGGAAGCCACATACTCAAAATTTTTTCATTCAAAAACAGCACATTTATTGCAAATTGTAAAAGTTCATCTTTGACACCCTGCATCTCTTTTATTATGAACATTTTATTAAGGTTTTTGGCTCAGATCGTAATATTTTAAAATCAAGAATTTCCCATATATTTATATAAAATTACTTACTGATCACCTATGTATTACATACGAACTCTTGATACAAAATCTCCCACAATAACGACAAAAATATTACATTTTCTAATTTTGGTAAAATTTCTTCTAGGATTAGACCGTATCAAAATGATAACGAAGTTGCCAACGTTTTATACGATAGTGTAAAGGACTTCATCAGGTAGAGAAACTTAAAACAAACAAACAAGAATTTTAGGTAGACAACTCAAAGTCAGGTAATCATCTAGTCAACCATTCCAGATTAAAGAAGTCTAAGTAATTAGAAATAAATTTACGTACACATTTATCGTCTGACCTCATGATTGCCCTTCTTTATTTACGTGTTTTGACCATCTTAATAAACAACATGCTGACATCAAGTTTGCTATAAAAATTGAAGAAAATCATTGTCTACCGTTTCTTGACGTACTAGTTAATCGAAAACCTAACGGTTAATTTAGTCATTCGGTGTATCGTAAACTAACTAATACTGACAAGTACTTACCACAATTCTGCTATTGAATCTGTAGTATTTTGAGCATATTTTATATGTTAATCCGACAATCTAAATTTGAATCTATACCATCTATACCTATACCTTGAGAAGAAGAAGGTTTTTTTTACCATTTTAGAAACAATATCAGTCTTTCAATCTTCCATAGACAAGGTTACTGATCGAATAGGCAAACTCTTTTGCACCAACGTCATCAACCACTAAGTTAGCCACTACTGTTTTTTGCTAATTGTGACTATATTAATTCCAATACTGAAATAAAAATGCTAGATAGGTTTAATAAAATGTACCGAACAAGTATTTTACAAAACAATGATGTTTTTAATAACGAAAAAACTATCTATTATTAAATTAAAGTATACTAAACTATTAAATGTTTTATTCACTTCTCATAGCATGTTACACACACGTTCATTAGATGATATATACATGCCCACTAATTACAGCTAGTACACCATCTCCTTATTGTTTTATCGGGCGTTCTACCACAATAACAGTAGCGATCTCTGGATTCTTGACGTCGATTTTACAGATTTATTTTCTAATAGTAGATTAGTTCTTCGGCGGATCTCTCTAAAACTATGTGATATTTGAGATGTTCTTTTTTATGTTTGGATTTGTTAGCGTTATATAGTATACAAAATACATTGATCGTCAAAAGACAACCATTGGTCATCTCCTAGTATTACGTGCCACATTGTTTTTTTGGCCCAATTGACCGACCTAATGTACACCATTTTTTTGTGGTTGTAAAATGTAAAAAACAGTTTTTTTTCTGGTAGCGGTATAGTTTTCTTGAAAAATAAAATAGCGAATAATTTTTAATAAAAACTCAAATTTTCTTAAGCGTACCAACATATATTAATTTTTTATTGAGTAATATTCCTTCGCCAGAAGTACAGTTATCTCCAGTGATGATAAGTGCCTTTAACTGGTTCCACCATTCTACTGACGCCATTATGGGGACTATTACTAATTTTATATGATCCATATACACATATGCTTCTAATTTCATTGTATAGCTGTTTTAGCATCAACTAAAGCCATCGTTTTTATCCCATACTTACTCGGTTTGTTGGGTATATATTGCCGGAAACTACAGCGACCTCTAAATCCGAATAATTGTTTGTCAATTGTAATGCATTTGTATGAAAAAAAAAAATGTTTTGAAAGTTAGTGTTCACAATTTTAAAAAAATCCCTTATTGTTGTAACCTTATCTATTTCTCTGCGTTGTTTTCTATCTCGGATATTGTCGAATCTTGCACACCTCAACAGAAAACGAAAACGATGTTTGCTTACAGTTATACGAGGATATATTGAAAAATTCTTAGCCTACTATAGAACCAAACAAAATTTCAATGTCAAAATATTTTATTACTCAACATATTCTCCTCTTAATTGGATACATTTATTACAGCGAACCTGCAACATCTCTAGATCTTCAAAAAAAATGTTTTTTCTTGCTCTGCAAACGAAACCTCCACAGCTTCTATTACCTCCTTGTTGGAAGAAAATGTACGACATTTTAAACTTTTTTCAGTTGAGGAAAGAGGTGATAGTCGGACGGAGCCAAATTGGGTGAATAAGGGGGTGTTCTAGTAATTCAAACTCTAAATCACAAATTTTTGCATGGCAACATGAGATTTGTGTGCAGGGGCGTTGTCCTGCAAAAACAAAACACCTTTGGATAGCTTTCCGCGTCTTTTCTCTTTAATATTTTCCCGTAGAGTGGCCAGTAATGTCGAATAGTAATCTCCAGTTATTGTTCTACCCTTATCCAAAAATCAATCATGATTACTCCATGGCAATCCCAAAAACTGAAGCAAGAACTTTTCCAGCAGATTTTGGACACAAAACTTCTTAGGTCTTGGAGAACCAGAGTGTCGCCATTCCATCGATTGTTGCTTTGTTTCTGGATCGTAGAAATGTACCCAAGTCTCATCCATAGTAACAATTCGGTTTAAGAAGTCTACATCGTTTTCAAATCGAGCACAGATCGAACGCGATGCTTCTACCCTTGCACGCTTTTGGTCAACATTCAAACATTTGGGGATCCATTTTGCAGCAATTTTTCTCATGTCCAAATTAACGTGAACCATATGATGAACGCGTTCGTATGAAATATTCAGTGCTTCAGATATCCGTTTTAGCCCAATTCGACGGTCTGATAAAATCATGTCATGAACTGCATCGATATTTTCGGGGACTGACACAGAAACTGGCCTTCCCGATCGGTCATCATCTTCAATGAAAAATTTACCCTTAACCCTTTTAATAATGGCTCGATACTCCAATTTTTCGATTTTTACAATTTCGGTGGACATCTTTTTTCATTTAATTTATTGCGTGACTCTGGTTTACTTTTTTGACGTCAAACTTTACACTGACACTTCTAATAAGTTATTGTTCGTTGCTATGGTAACGCAATATTTTGTTTATGCAAGGAACTGGTCTAGGCTAACTAGATATCAATACATCCTCGTATAGCACGACCCATAATTGGTGCAAATTCTTTCGAAAACATCTAAAACTACTTGTGAGGTCCAATAAATCAATTAAGATTCTTATTTCGGTTGCATCCGTATATTTATCATTTTATTCTCTTCCAAAATTTTTACTAATTGATAAAAGTATTTGTGGAGGTTGCGATGACCGACAGAACTGCATTATGAATAAATAAATCAAATGTTTTTATTTCCGATTTATATTCGCGAGCTTGATTTCTGGGCATATATTCGACAATGTTATGTAATTGAGTTCTAAGAGTTTTAGGTGGTCAGGATTTGCGCCATTTTGTTTCTCTGGTTTTCCTTAAAAAATAAATGGCAAAACCCTGATCTTTTTGATCGTTAGTTTCACATTACTTCCAGATTTATGATCGCTTTCAATTGTTACATTTCTTCGTTTTGATCCTTTTTGTGTACTACATCACGTCTCATTTGTTCCTCCTCATCACTCTCTCCGTTGAACCACTGTAGCCAGACGGCTAGGTTTTTGGCTGTATTTATTTGTTTTTCTTTTCCTTGCAGCTGACATCACACTTAAACGCTAAATAGTATTACTTCTGCATATAAAAGAAAGTTATATGTGCTTACCGTAAAAGCTATTCACTTTGGACACTCTCTCAGTTAATTATACTATATTGCAGATAAAAGATATGCACATAAACCTTTCGCCCTTATAAACATTAACAATAAAAGGAATAGCTTTTCGAAAGCTTACAAAAACAGGAACGCGGTTCCTCGAGTCGGTGGGTCGTTAAATTCGACACTTTTACAACTGCTAATTGCATTTGTGCATTATGAATCATGTTGTTGCCATATACAGGGTGTTTCCTAAGTAATCTAAAATATTATATGGGGCGCTTCGTCACTCAATTTTAAGACGAAAAGTTCATATAAACATGTGTGATAAGTCTTGTCGTTAATGAGATACAGGGTGTTTTATTATTTTATTATGTAGCTTAGTAAACGTATCTGAACATGGTAAACGATTATTAGGATAACGCTGGGCATACATACGTCTAGCCTCTAAGGCATTACCATTCGTTAATCCATACAAAAAGTGCATATTAGCCATTTCGGCATTAGTAAACACAGGCATCGTTGTTAACTTAACACAAAAGATCGTATTATTAACAATTTATTGTTCGTTGTTTGCGTTAGTTTTAGGTTTGACATAGTTGTCAACGTTATTCCAAAGGCCACTTAGAATAAGCATGTTTTTCGAAAACCAGTAGCATCACCAGGAAAATTAATTTCAAATACAATCAGAGCTGATTTATTATAAACAATTTAACACCCTGTATCTCATTAACGACAAGACTTATCACACATGTTTATATGAACTTTTCGTCTTAAAATTGAGTAACGAAACGCCCCATATAATATTTTAGATTACTTAGGAAACACCCTGTATAATGTAATTAAAAGATACTAAATACCAAACCAATCTAAACTTAATTCAATAAGAATAATTATCAATTGCTAGTATATGGTTGACACTTGTGCCCCATGCCCCATGCAACGAAGGTTTTAACACGTTAACGGCCAGAGCGGTCCCTAGGGACCGCTTAAGCTGTTTGCTTTACAGCATGGGAAGGACCGCTCGGCCCAGTAGACTAACATAGACATAACAATTTTGAATTTTAGTACTTTTCACTGTTTTTGTAGGGAGTTTTATGAGCAGAAATGGAATAAGTAATACAGCGACATTTATTAAACAAGTATAAATGTTATACAAACTAAAAATAAAACAGAACTTCCTTATTTCTACATTATAACTAGGACAAGATCATTACAGAGATTGCACTTAATAAAATCATATTTATGCGCAACGTTGAAGCACTCTAAACAATAATGTGGCTGCTCATGACAGTCAGCACAATAAGTAGACACTTTCTTTACATTGTTCTTGTGTATTTCTCTTTTTAATTTTTTAAGATAACAGCCTTTACAGTACCTTTTTGTTTTGTGTGAAGGGCCATCTTTCTTTTCCAAATGATGTACATGTTTTCTTAACTTTTTTTGCACTTGATTTTCCTTGTTTTCATTTGTTTGGTTTATGCCGTAGATGTCTTCTGAAAAATCATTTCCTCGTACACACTTTCACGGAAATCTGTTATGGTTATGTTGCTTTCACAAATTTTCTTATACAGATAATGGGCATTGACCATACAAGTCCCAAAAAGTATTTCTATTACAACTTTCCGATACCACTTCATCGATTTACGTAGTGCTGAATTGTAGCTAGCCATCTGATCAGACAGATTTATTGCACTTTTTCCTGTATTGTATTGTAACACAGCCAGCGGTTTTTTTTAGTTTCTTGGCGTAGTTGAATGTCGACCATTTCATCTGTGTGCTTAGTTGAAAGTAACAATACATCTCTTTTGTTCTTCCACTTCATAATGGTAATTCCAAGTACATTTTGCTTTTCTATTATTTCTCCCCGTTTCAATTTTTTGGTTGTTACGTCTCTGGGATTTCCTCGCCTGTTAGATCTAAGCGTTTCTAACAGGTGCGTTTTGCGATCAAGAAGTTTATTTGCTAAATCTAAACTAGTATACCAGTTATCTGTTATTACTGTTCTTCCCTGGTCTAGTATCTTTTCAGACATGCCATATGTGTTTTAAGGGGGGCGTATTGTTTAAAAATTAAACGACCACGAAATGGGATTAAAGATTCATCTATACAAAAAGTGGCACCCGGTGTAAATGCAAACTGAAACTTTTGAATTAGCCGATCAAGTAACGGCTGGATTTTATAAGTACGATCGCCAGGAGGACACATTTCATTGTCACTAAAATGCTACAATAAAAGAGGGAGTTCAAAGCGATTTCTACTCATTGTCTTAGAGGCTACAGCATCATGGCAAAAAAGACGTTTTTTCTCCAGTAATGTCGTATCGTCGGTTTCCTTACTAAACCCATGTAACCTATCAGGCCTAAAACAACAAGTTGGGTCGCATATAAGTTAGTTTGTTCAACCATGAGGGTAATCATCAAGAAAAACAGAGAAGAATTCAAAAGGACTACTATTTATTAACGCTGCTGACAATTCTGGATTTATACCGCTTCTTTTAGTGTAATCAGTCAGAAAAGAAAGATGTTTACCATCTGGGTTTTTCCATTCTGGTTCAGCAATATTATTTACATCACTAAATTCTTCTGAATCAGACCTACTACATGGCTCAAGATGTGAACCAATATTAGCTATCTCTGGTGATTGTTTATTATTACTGCTAGATGCATCTTAGGTAGTACAAATTATATGTAAAATAAACTGAGTGTTGTAATACAAATATCACTTGTTATCTGTGTATCTGGTTAGTCGTTACTTGGTATATAGTCGGAATCTTCATACGAATCGGATGTTTCATACGGACTTACATTTGATTCAAGTTGACTGTCGTTCTCATGGTCGTTGGTATCTGTAAATTATGAAACATAAGACAAGCAAAGTTAAATAAAATAATACATACCGTTCTCCAAAGTTTTAGCAAGTTGTGCCAGTCTCAAATTTCTTTTTGTTCGAGCACTAGCCATTTCAGCACACTACACTTACGAGCTCAGACTATAAATATTGTTTACGTTGACACAGACTTACCACAAACAAAATATAAAATATCTTCGCACAGCTTACTCCACACATGCAATCAGTTTCAAAGAATGATTAGACATGCGACTTGCGCCGAAGTAGCGCAAAATGCGTCGGACCGCTCGGGACCGCTTCATTTAGGTAATACAAATTTAGGTTCAGGGCCGCGGCGGTGCCTACGGACCGCTTTCAAATTTTTGAAAATTTGGGTACACACACTTGCCAAAATAATTTAATACTATGTTTTTAAAGTAAAATTACGATAAAAAAGAGAAAACAAAATTTGGCCCAGTTGATAAATATACCATAATCTTTATGGCCGTTAACGTGTTAAACCAAGGTTTACATCCTCTCATATTTTACCTTCCCTAAAGGATAAGTTTCCTACGCTTTCTTTTCAAGGTGTATATCGGATTCCTTATTGATGTAAAACAGGTCGCTGTATTAGTGCACGTCTTTTGGAGAAATTTTGAAAACTTCTTTTTTTAATAGAAAAATTAGGGAGAGTATATAATCATCACGGACCACAACAACTCCAATCGTTACCGTAGTTTTAAACTTGCATCTTTGTGCATTCCTATCGTTAACCCCACCCAGGTGATGATTCTTCTTCTATAGTTTATTTTTCTAATTACTTAAACTTTCAAAATTGCTGCTAAATGTAAAATCGGTGTGGTGACAACAGAGATTACAAGGTGGACAAATGCAAAAAACAGATGTCATCTAGGTCTCTTTTTTTTGGAATCACATTAAGTACGACATTATTGTCTTTACTGTGACCTTAATAATATAAATTTAGTAACCAATCAGATTTCTAGGATCAACTTAATATAATTTCTAGTCTTTCATAAACGAACGTGAAAGTATTGTAAGCTTATTTCCATACTATGAGATTAATATTCTGTGCAATTTAAATTAACCGCAGCTTTATTCAGTTTGTCACGAGACCTCAGCAAAATTCTTCTGTTTTATAACTTTACTGCGAGATGTACACTCATGAAATTTAAAACTTGGACACCACAATTTCTGTAAACAAAAGTTTGCACATTGTGAAGCGGGCTTAAGGGTATCATTTACAATTCTAACAGCAGGTAGTCTCAGCAGGGGTTATCTTATAGAAGGACTAAATCATTAAGTTTAGAAGGTATCCGTAGAATGAATATATTTGAAGGTATCGCTAATTAAACACCATAGCTCGATTAATTATCGAATCAAAATTTTGTTTAGGAAATGTTTACAAAATAAAATTAGAAATAATTTTGATTTAAAAACGTCTACAAGCAATAACTTTTAAATTAAATCAAAAACTAAACATGGTTATTTGGGTTGACTGATTATTACTTATTTTTAAATAAATCTAACCTACTAATTATTGTAAGTTATTAAAAAAATCATTAAACTCTCTATTCATAATATTTAGTCCTTACAAAATGTATATTTTATGACGTTTCATTTTTTTCTGTAGTTAATATAAAAGTGAAAATAAAAACTAAGGCAATTCTTATTGTCAACGTATATATTTAGTTTTTGACAAGAATTTATTACATAATTATAATTAAGATACCAAGTTATAGTTTAAAATTAAATGAAAACTTTTTTTTTAAATAAAGGTATTACTATATAAATAAATATAAGAAATCAATAATGGGTGTGACCTCCATTATTATTGATACATTCTTGGAGGCGTCTGCTCATTGACGCTATCAAGGTATCAATATAATTAATATTAATCGTTTCCCATGCGGTATCAATGGCTGCAATTAGTGCATTACGGTTTACTGGTATAAAATTTGGCCCTTGTTGTCTTCGGATAACAGCAAGTATTCGAGCCCAAACATTTTCGATAATGTTAAAATCTGGGCTTTTGCTGGCCAGGGTAACAGCTCCAAGTTATTTTCTTGTATCCAATTGCGCACAACCCGCGAAGTATGAATAGGGCGTTGTCCTTTAACAACAAAATACATTATGAAAATGTTAATTCAACAGATCCCGAACTATTTTTGGAGAAAGTATAGTGAAATAAGAATACTTACTTGTTGGAAAATATAATCTTCGTCTGGATAAAACACTTCGACTGAAGGTTTCATAATAGTTTCCAAAATATCTAAATACGCAGCAGAATCAAGACGTCCATCGATAGCCCAACAAACTCCTGGACCCCGCGCGCTAACCCAACCCCACACATTCACAGAAAAATAACCACTTCGTTTTTTAGGACATATGTGATTATTTTCGTAACGAGTTCCTTCCATTCTAAAACTTTTAGTGGTCCATCGTTGCGGCTATTGAACGTTTTTCGTCGCTAAAATCACTCGATTCCAAAATTCCAAAGGTTCGTTCACATATCGCCTTGCAAATTCCAGACGACGTCTCATATTTTCGTCACTGAGAACTTCTTTCGCAGCAGCATTATACTTCTTTTTATTCTCATCTCTTTTAACCTTTTTGCTATAGCCCTGAGTATGTAGCAAATGGTTGTTCTGTTACGTAATGAAACAACTCGAGATCTTGAGCACGTGTAGATACTTTAGGTCTACCACTTCCGATGGCTCTTTCCAAAGTGTGTTCAAGATTCCATTTTACTCGGTAATGCCCTACGGTGCTTTTTGGTATATCTAACATACGTGAAATTTCACGCACGCTACGGCCCGCCGCTAATTCCGAAACAATCCGCGCTTTCAAATCAGCACCGAGATGAGGTGGCATTTTCACAACACTTGAAATTTTAAACTAAAATGGAATTTACATTTCTTACTTTATTTATTGGTTCACACTACCCTTCTCAAACAGTAGGTAATTGTTTATTTATTACATACTTCTAATGACCAATGTAACAACCCTTAGAGCAATATGACTCAAAGGAAGTAAATTAAACAAGCAAGGATATTCTATTGTTATTGAAACTTATTCATAAAGTAAAAGCCATTTCCTTATAATGCTAATGGACAGGATTTTCTTTTAAGTATTAAGATTACAATAGAGGACTTATAAACTTTCGAAAATATCTAATTATAAATATTTACACTGCAATTGCGCTTTTTCCTTAATAATTTCTTAGCAATAACATACACGTTCTTGGTTTTTAAGTTGTCATAAATTTGATATGATATAAATTTGTGTTTCTAATATTACATCAAACTAATCTTTATTCGCCAAAAAATTGTTGCTTAAGTTGTAAAGCTTCGTACACACCTGAACAACAAACCGAGCAACAAACATAACAACGAACCGAAAGTCAAACAGAACGACAAACGATCTTTTATGATTTCCACAATCCGAACAACAAACGGAACGTTTGTGCTGTTCCCATAATTATTTTCAGTAGTTTTCAGTTCATATATATTTATTATTGAGAAGAGAAAATTGCGGAAAACAAGAAGATAGTGCCAACCAAATTTTTACGCACAAAGAAGAGTAAAAATTATAATTTACTTCGTTTTTTTATTTTGGAAATTTCCCGCCCAAATGATGCTAATAGGGACATCATTTTTTTTGCATTCTTAAACACTGATTAATTTAAAACATTTTTCTTCTGTCAACTCCATAATATTACCTAAAACACAACAAACCCACAAAAAGGAGGACAAAATAAATAATTTAATTCTCCCGCATAAGTTTGTTCGCCGTTTTGTTTAGATTCGTCCAAACCTGCAAACGCATTCGCGCGCATTTTCTTTGATGTCGGAGAAAAAACCGACAAGTTGCGGGAACGCCGCAAACCGTTCGTGGAACAATCAGGACTTGCGAATCTGTTCTAAAATTCGTACGTAGCACCGTCCAAATTAATGTTCCGATTGCCGTTCGGTTCGTTGTTCTGTTTGTTCCTCGGTTTGTTGTTCAGGTGTGTACGAAGCTTTACAATAAGCATATTAATATGAACTATATCTTATGAAAGGAGAGTTATGTAACTATAATTAACGACTTAACGTTACGTTAGTAGATTCCATACTATTTACACATATTTTCTTGGAACATTCGATAATTAACTATCGGGATATGATGACCCTATACTTCGCAGGTTGTGCGCAACTGGATACAAGCAAATAACTTGGAGCTGTTACCCTGGCCAGCAAAAAGCCCAGATTTTAACATTATCGAAAATGTTTGGGCTCGAATACTTGCTGTTATCCGAAGACAACAAGGGCCAAATTTTATACCAGTAAACCGTAATGCACTAATTGCAGCCATTGATACCGCATGGGAAACGATTAATATTAATTATATTGATACCTTGATAGCGTCAATGAGCAGACGCCTCCAAGAATGTATCAATAATAATGGAGGTCACACCCATTATTGATTTCTTATATTTATTTATATAGTAATACCTTTATTTAAAAAAACGTTTTCATTTAATTTTAAACTATAACTTGGTATCTTAATTATAATTATGTAATAAATTCTTGTCAAAAACTAAATATATACGTTGACAATAAGAATTGCCTTAGTTTTTATTTTCACTTTTTATATTAACTACAGAAAAAATGAAACGTCATAAAATATACATTTTGTAAGGACTAAATATTATGAATAGAGAGTTTAATGATTTTTTTAATAACTTACAATAATTAGTAGGTTAGATTTATTTAAAAATAAGTAATAATCAGTCAACCCAAATAACCATGTTTAGTTTTTGATTTAATTTAAAAGTTATTGCTTGTAGACGTTTTTAAATCAAAATTATTTCTAATTTTATTTTGTAAACATTTCCTAAACAAAATTTTGATTCGATAATTAATCGAGCTATGGTGTTTAATTAGCGATACCTTCAAATATATTCTTTAAAGAAAAAATTAAGTAAGCAACGTAAATTACCTATTTTCTAAAACGTGCTTAGTGTAATGATTCATTCTACAGTCCTTCTATAAGATAACCCCTGCTGAGACTACCTGCTGTTAGAATTGTAAATGATACCCTTAAGCCCGCTTCACAATGTGCAAACTTTTGTTTACAGAAATTGTGGTGTCCAAGTTTTAAATTTCATGAGTGTAATGTTTATCCGTACTAATAAAGACATACATAGCGAAATGGGTCAAAATAGCAAACTATGCGTAATTTATGTTATTTTTATTGTTCACTGTAGGCTTCTTATGGGAAAAAAGGTTTACCGATGTATCCCAAGCGACTTTTTGGGCATTATCTACGCATAAGTATATACGCCCATATAATTAAAATCACATATATGGGTAAAAGTATATTGACGAATATATTCAAAATTGCGTAGAGTTAACACTTTATCACTTGACGTTGGTCCTCTTCAGGTTCTCAACTACTTGTTCAATAACAGCATGATGTTTGTACGTTTGCAGTTGTGAACCTTGCCATCATCACATTGGTATGTTATTAATCTACGTATGCAAAAAGGATTTCCTGTAATTTTTTATGCAAATCTAAAAATTTTAATATTTACGTATTTTTAATGTATTCAATTATGTTTACGTGTAGGTACGTACAATGCGTATGTAAATAATTAACAACTTACAGTTTATCCTCAAATTTTTACTTATAATATTGTATTTGCTATACGTATTGCTCATAATTAACATTAATTATATTTTGTTGTAACCATACGAATAAATAAATTAATTTTTTTATACATTTTTAAGACATTTAAATCTACTATTTTTCTTCTGATCTAAGTGTGATATGTTTAACGTAGTTTTTAATTTTATTTTTGATAATGTTCTGTAGGTGGCAATACTGTTTAATTATTGCATATATAAACTTAAAAAACTAAATAAAAATGTTGTTAGAATTTTTACACAAATCTGAAATACTAGCACTGAAAGAAATTAAATGCGACTGGTAAAGGTGCAGTATAAGTAGATGTTTTGATCTTTTCTTAGTAATGAGTTGCCCCATTTAAAGGAAAATAAAGCGAAAACTGTACAGAATTTACAATAAATTTGAACTGAATTTAAATGTTTTCATTGTACACATAACTTTAATTGCTTCAATAAAAACTATTCAAATTTCCATTAAGGGCATAATTGTAATACTTTACTTGACAATGACGTCATTAAGTTTATCACTACCATCTAGGGAATTTTGGTTTCTTTATGCACATAACAATGAACCATAAGACTCTCTAGAACCTATTAATAAATTTAACTCACTATTAAAATTATTTATGTAAGAGAAATTCAATTAATTTGTGTTTAGGGAATTAAAATTATGTACTGGGTGTCCCATTATGAAGGGAACCGGCCGTATCTCAGAAGCCAATAATCGCACAGTTTGGGGAAAAAAATATTTTTAATAAAAGTGACTAAGAGAAATTGCTGCAAATTATTTTCAGGTTCGTAAATTGACCGCTAGGATGTGCAATTGTTACTTCAAAACAAAAAATTAGTAATATCTCCAAAAACACTTAACTAATGTATGCCATACAACACTGTTTTAACCCTTAATATTTTCTGAACAAAAAAGCTTAATTAAGATAAAAAATATGTACTTGTCAAATAAAGTAATGGGGGAAGCTTAGAATTCAATTTTGAAAAATTCTAATAACTTTGGTTTATATTAACCGATTTTAGGGAACTTAGTTTAATTTGATAAAGATATTTATACTTAATTTTTTGCTTTACAATCCAATAACAAAAACTTTTTTCGAACGAACGTAGAGGGTATTTAAGTATAATAGTTTAAACTTTTTTACATATTTGAATAGAGTTAAAAGTTTCAAAAACTGGTTTACTTAATATCTTTTTAAACCCGAAATATTTATGTAAATACGATTTTAAACATCGTTATTTTGTGTCTTTCTTTACATGTTATTTAAAGTTTCGATAATCGTCTTTAAATCCGAATTCTTTGGTTGTTTATATACGAGAGTAATTATTTATCCCATATTGACTCGTTGAATTAAAAAACAGAGTGTCTTTTAATTATTTTTACATGTTCACTTGCCAAACGCCAAACTTGCAAGTTCTTTAATTCCATCTTGAGCCATCCGGTGTTTATTGACGACTGTCCATAGTATTCTTCTCTGCAGTTGAATTTACACAAAATCTATTTTATTATTAAATCAAATTACAAGTCAGTCCTTAGCAATCTTATCTAACTTTAATTTGATTTGTATAGAATAATCATTATAAATTTAATATTGATTAAGTTTTTGATTCAGAAAAAATATTATTTAAAATAACACTATCAGTACAATATATACTGGGAAAGTACGGCCATTATAATTAAAAGTAGCAGTTCTAAATATTTTGAGCATAAAGAATTAAACATGACCGTTGCAAATTTAGGAAAATGCGGCCGTCAATGTAATGATTTTTGGGCAGTTTATCAAAGGATCAAGAGTTTTCAATAATCTAAAAAAAACATTTGTATTAATTGAATTTTAATTAAATAATTAATATTTATTTGTATTTAGTTATTTATTGTAATTGCTTATTCGTATGGTTCATTTTCATTATTGAATTGTGATGTAAGTGTTATGTATGGTGCCCCAGAAGATCAGTATAAACCTGTATAGTATGTAGTTAAGACTGGTTTGGTACTAGTCCAATAACTTTTTAAATTTAGTCAATACAAATATACCCCTTTTAAGTACGACTAGAACTAAGACAAATCTATTCATGGACAGTAGGTTTTTTTAATAAAGCAATAAGTTTCACCGTTAGAACGTCTTAAAAATGATCAATTGCGGTATATTTTAGACTCAATTACGCAAACCTAAAGGTCTTTTGATGATAATTCAGCCGTCCAAAGATTGATTTATTTGCTACAAGCTACTTGCTTCATATTTATATTTATTTATTGTTTTTATTTGTTATTTTGTGTAGTACAAAGTGCTTGTCGGCGAAAGAAATGTTCTTTGTATTCGCTTACAGTCGTCGTTTCTGACGATACATGTAAAGATTGTACCGGCTTGTCTTGTGCTTATTACTTGTTTCTGTCGTGTTTACATTGTTTACTTTAGCGCTGGCGAGATAAACTTTTTTAACTATGTCTTTTCACTATAGAAACTTGAAGTCATACGAAAATAACAGAAATGGTACGTTCATTGTTGGTTTGGCGCATAAGGGAGGCTTTTTCTAGAGCGCAAATGAAAGCAGTAGCCTTGTCGACTAGGAAAAGATTGGACCAATGATAGTCATCAGTTTGAACAATTGAGACGTTATTGAATGTTAGAACGTTTAATGTGTTTCACTTATATGTTTTATTTATATGTTTACAAATATTTCTAAGTTAGAATTTTTGTTTTGTTTTTATGGATGAGCTGGTTTTGAAATCTATAGATACAAACATACCGGCTCGTAGTTGCAATTTAGTTACATTTTAGTAAATATTTCCGATTTAAAAAAGGTATCAAGCTAGAAATTAAAACATGAATGACTCTATCAATGAAACTAAGTTGTAGCGGTTGATGTTTACAAATAAACGACTGTTTTAGATGGAACTAAAAAAAAATAAACAAAAGTACAGATCCGTGTAGCGTATTAGGTTGTTAGAAAATATGTTATTTAGGTAGAAGCTGCCTTCTCGGCGTCGTCGTAGAGTGGGGGGGGGGGTCCTTAAGGAGTTTGAAGAAAATTAAACTGCTGTCCTAACAAGGCGCCACCTGCTGGGTAAGAGAGAGAAATAAAACCGACCAACAGGAGGATCAACAGGTTTTACTTAATCCTAGATACACTAGATCGAACAAATGGACACAGTAATTAATCATAAAGTAAGATAGACAATTTATAATTTCTATAGTAATAGGATAGTGAGAAAGGAGAAAAACTGTAGGATGTCGTTACGTATTTTAGCAGTAGTCTCGCTTAATTAATAAGCAATCTATACGAATAACGCACCGGATTTACAGTTAAGCTTTAGCAACACAAATCGTAGTGTTAACGTTCCAATTGAGGATTGTCTGATAGGAACACTCGTACACTGCGTAATTTACACACCCAAATTTATCTGGTAGAACCTGTAACGACACTGACGCTTAAACTAAATTATCTAACGGGGTAAGTATTTCCCGCAAACCCAAAAGGCCTTTTGATTTTGCGACAATCGTTAAAATTAAAGCGCACAACCCCATATTGAGCCGATTAAAATGACTCAGTTGTTGAGTGTATCACCGAATTGGATTTTACTTAAAACTAAAGATCAAAGCCGTTCTACGTCGTATGTACATGAGCTTCACACGCATTAGCAATAAATAAGATACTAAAACACTAAGACTTAGCTGTATTAGGTAAACAAAGTCCCGAGAGTAGGATGTTTCAGCTAGCAAAGAGATCGATAGCTCCTTAGTTTGTGTAACCACAGGATTTTTCTTAGGGAAGGTGTTTGAAAAAAACTGGAAGGCATTAGGCTCTCTTGTTTAAGCCATAAATCATTGCCACCCCTTAACTCGTAGACGTGGTACCCACAGAAAACCTGCAGCTGTCTGATAATGCTAACCGTGGTGTAGTACTTAGTCGAAAAGGAAGGTCTTAATCGGCCCCTCAAATACCCCAGAAAGGTATCCAGAACAAAACGTAGAGAAAACGTAACGGAACGCAAAGTCTAGATAAATTTGACGTGGCATTTAAAATTTGCTCAAAGAAAAGAGAAAAGAACGGGTACTTATGGTAGTTTTAGACGAATATAACTTAACTTATTGTTATTGGAAATCTTTTAACACATTTAAACTATTTGTGTAATTTTTAATTACTGATTTACGCTAAACGATACCCGTTAAGCAGCAAGAAGAACGTATAAGACAAGATGTCTGCATTTGTCTCGAAAATCTAAATCGATATTTATTTTCAACCAATCGAAAATTTGCAAAATGCGCTCCAAATAGGACTTTCGTCGCAACGTATTAACCGCGACATACGTTTTTTAAATTTATATTCTGTGTAATACGCCACACGTTTTTCTCGGTTTATAAAATAAAACAGTAACAAAGTTCACTAAAATAAGTCTATCTAAACCAAAGTTATGAGAATATATCAAAATTTAAGTCTAAGCTCCCCCCACCAACATCCAATTTCTGTCAACAAAAGTACATTACACCGACTGCTTCAGAACAGGTTATACAGAAAAATGATATAAACCGAACATATAAAGGACAGTAAAGACTTTCCAATTTTGATATTTGTAATAAATCTTTAAAAAGAAGATGATTTTGTAAAATCAATGTTAAATGATGCCACGTAACAGAAAATTATGGGTTTAATAATATTTGTATGCATTTTTCAGAGCTTATTTAGTTAAAAATCCTAGACCGCACGTGTATTTGTGCTTAAACAAGTTAAATTCGACACGAAATGATTAACCAACTGGTTCTAATAAATAGGTACACTGATAAAGTTCAAAATATGCTCAAATAGCTTGAGTATACATGGCGGTTACAAATAATCAATGGAGAAATAAGGTGTATTAAATGCAATATGAATAACCTCTCATGTTTAAGTAAAAAATCCGAACTATCACATTTTATGTATTGTTACGTCGCGTCGTAAAAACGTTACTACATATGAACTTTTAAGTTATTTTTTTTATAAAATTTTTGCGCATAAACAAAAATTTGCACCAAGAGTAAAATCAGTTTTACATACAATGAATAGTTTGCTGGAATTTCTTTGTATCAATTTATTTTGAGACTACGAGAACAAAGATAAAATCATTATGCGAAATTTTTTTCACTATAAGTCATCATGTACTCGTTATCGAGTAATAATAAAATTGGTTTTCGCTCAGAGTGGTCAATAATTTGTTATTAGTTACTAGTAAATAATGAAAAAAATTGGTATTGTCATAAAAATTAGTTTCATAACTATACCCGATTTTTATGGGTATTTGTTATTTCAAAATAAACTATCGCAAACTCTTAGCTTATTGCTCATGACACGATTAAAATGATTAACATTATTAATCATAGCAGTAATGCTTTCAAGTATCACACATCTTTTCGTTTTTCAGATATTTATATCGCCAATAAAATAGAAATAGAATTTTTGAAAGGGACGGATGAAAAGTTTCGTTTCTTTGATAAATACAATTAAATACATAAGTTTGAAACAACAACCCTAGAATAGTATATTTCATTAGGAGTCCAGAAAACGAGTTTTTCCCGTGCGCGCGTGACAAATTCCAGTGTGAGGCGAAGCCGAACACGGGAAGTCATGCAAGCGCGGGAAAAGCATTTATGGACGTGTAATGAACGATACTTTTCATTATACCTCTCTGGAAAAAAAAAGCAAAAATATACACATTATTACAAACCTTTATTTTTAAGTATGAACGAACAAATACATACAACATGTATCTTTAATTTTTATCAAATGAAATATTTATTGTGCAATTTGTGTTGTTATAAATATGCAATCCGTTAGTAGCCAATTTATTTTGTAAAATTGTAGTTGATGAAGTCGAAGGTACTGTATTAGTATTTATTTCTTGATCTGCTCCAATAACAATGGTTTCTGATTTTGACGTTGGATTTTGTACCTGACTAAACAATTTACGAGAAACTTCCACCTTTCTGTTTACCGATTCTTCGATATAGCCTTCAGCTACAGTCGAAGAATGCCAACCACCATGTCGTTTTAGAGTAAGCAAATCCCTCCGCTTTCGACTAATATAGATGCTGATGATCGTCTTAGGCCGTGTCCTGTATATTCTTCAGGATTTTGTAGGTTCAGATACTCTGCAATGTGTTTTGTTACACCACTTATAGTGTGACAACCTGCATGTTGTGCATAGCATCTACCATTGCGGTATGCAATAAATAATCTTCTACTATGCATACTTGTAGGTCTTAATTTAACGTATTTACGATATAAACTGCACGGATCAAAAGGACATCCTTCCTTTGTAATTGTGAAGCTTCTTGATTTGTGATTTTGCCATCTCGAAGGAATACCACCAAAAACGGTCATTGTCTTCTACGTCTTCCAAAGTTAAACGAATCAAGTCATCTCTTCGACATGTCCGAAAATACCAAATGTTAAAATTACTTTAGTTAACAACCACTTTTCATCTGGTGCTTCAAGTATGAATTTAGTGACTTGATCTGCAGTTAGTACTTTGGACTTTTTCGGTGTGTAACCAACACTTTGTCGTTTGAGAAACGCAGTAGTTTTTGGCAAATTAGTAACATTAAAATTTTCTTTACTGCCAAACAACTTTTTACCATTGAAAATCGACTCCATAAAGTTGAAGTTTCATAGATTTTGCTTTGTCGGACAAATAAACGAGAAGAATATCATCACTTACTGTGTCAATCTTCTTTGTTGACGCCACTTGCAAAATAGACGGTACTATTCTCATATCTTTCGCAGGACCTCTTGGGCAACAATCCTGCACTTATTATTGCCGCTTCACGTGATATTTCTTCTTCTGGAGAAATCATTTGATAAATACTTTGAACAATAATTCTAAACACTAAGAATTGTCACATCAATCACAAGCGTTGTTTAGTGTTGCTATGGAAACTAAACAAAAGTGAACAAATGTTTTACTAGTAGCGCACGGAAGTTTTCGTGCGGGCGCACTGAAAAGTCGATTTTCGGTGCGCCAAATAAGCATGTAAAGATAGTGTTTTCAGAGAGGTATAATGAAAA
>JALBCR010002489.1:235000-484596 GCA_030710515.1 Abscondita cerata | reverse complement strand
TTTGTGTGTTTGGAATGAATGCCCCATGTAGTAAAGTTTTTCCACAACAACTTTGGATTTTTTTATTAAGACGGATCTGATATTGGACGTATGCAGCTTTTTCTTTTTATGGCAACTGATAAATAGTTTCTTATCTGCCTGTAATAATTTAGATGCGCCTCTAGTTTAGTTTCTATAAATTTTTTATAAGCTGTTTTCTTGAACTTAATCATTATTTTATGACATCAGTTATATAAGGTCGATAAGTATGTCGAAGGCAAGTGCTCTTTATTGGTGCATGTGTGTCAAATAAGGCAATAATATTTGAGTTAATAAAGTCAACTTTTTCATTTATATCACCCATCTCCTCAATATGATTCCAATTAACTCCCAACGCATCTTTGTGGAATTGATTATATTCAAGATTTTTATAATCCCTGTATGTTATTGTTTTCGGTGGCAAATTTTTAATAGCATAGTTTAATTTACAGTATGTTAGCATATGATCTGAGACCTCATGTACATCAATGTTTTCACATTCGATTGTGGCAATATTTTACTGATGCATATGATATCTATCAAAGATGAAGATGTATCTGTTATTCTAGTTGGTTGAGTAACTATCTGTTTCATATTGTAAGAACTAAGAAGATTTAACAGTTTCCTCGAATAAATGGTATCTTTTGTAAGATCTACATTCAAGTCACCAACAACTATTAAATCATCCATCTCTACTGAGATATTGGAGAGCGTCAGTTCCAGTTCATTAAAACATGAATTTGAAACTTTCGGTATGTATACTACCCTAGACCTACTTTGCTGTTTGCGATACTAAGAGATAACCATAACTGCTCTATCCTATCTGTAACTACAAAATCCGTAGGTTTAACTTTAAACAGAATATTGTTTTGCACATAGCAACATACGCCCCCACCTCTCGTTATTCTATCAATTCGAATTAATTCATAGCCCGGTAAGTTAATATCTTTTGTTGAAATATCTGGTGTTAACCAGGTCTCAGATATCGCAATTAAATGAAAACAACTTGAATGACAATACTCACAGCATAATCAAAGCAATATAAATTCTCACCTTTTTTTCGAAAACTTTCAACTCATAGTTGATTGAAAAATAGCTACAACACAGATTTACATAGACATATACTTTTTTCGGGTTTTGGAAGTAAGTTAGTAAATGTAATAGCTGCAGGGGGTCCACCAGATCTAGCAAAATGTTTAAAGTGGTCTATGAG
The DNA here is from genome assembly GCA_030710515.1 of Abscondita cerata. Lineage (NCBI taxonomy): Eukaryota > Metazoa > Arthropoda > Insecta > Coleoptera > Lampyridae > Abscondita > Abscondita cerata. The sequence continues at coordinate 483,365 of JALBCR010002489.1, read as the reverse complement.
AAAAAAAAGTATGGGAACCACTGCAGCCCCACAATCGTCGAGAGGTTAACCCTTCCAATTACAACAGCATGTACATAACGGTTTCAGAAGACATCACACCAATCATGGATGTAAACAATGTCCAACATACATAAAGAAAAGTAATTCCAGAGAATTTGACCGGACAAAGAATCTGTAATAATTAGAGAAACCCAATGTAGCGAACTCTCGTCATTTGGTGAAATGTAGGTCAGTATGCTCACCTGCAAACGTTTATTTTAAACAACATCCAGCTTCATTTCTAATTACATTCATAAGGTACTTTACATTCCCCAACAGGATGGTTATAACAATTTCAGGTTAATCTCTCACACTGACTTATGTTTAGAATTTTATTTTGCAGTTCCTTTTACAAACAACGGACTGTCCTCGTTGCCAGTCAAACACATTGAGAAAGAATGTAAACTAGCACAATTGAATTTAAAAGTTGACGTTGTCCTATTAAACTCGCAGTGAAAGTAGACAGTGCCGTAATAAGGAAAGTAACACGTATTCAGGAAAATTTTAAGGAAAAGTAAATGCGAATAAACAAACAGTAACAAACTCAAAGAGAAGGCAATACTGATTGTATTGTTTTTGGTAGTCCAGCTATTACGGTAATACATAATTGGTTGAATACTTATATTAATAACAATTATATTAGTATTTCTTATCAAAAATGTGCCAGATGTTCATAGATTACATAGGTCTCAAAACTTAAAGATTGGTAGGTTGTAGGATCCTATAAGTGGCGAAAAGTTCTCTAAAAACTATTTCGGCTAAAAACATACACAAACACATTTACAGCAAAAATAGATGAGCTTCTGGCTTATGCAGTTATTGTTGGAAAAGTCATAAAAAAGGCTATTTAAATATAAAATAAAATGTGTGGTGTTACATTTAAAGAAGTGGAGATAACATTTTGCGTTTCACTGTCGTACACAAGAATAGTTGCAATTTTTAAAGAATTGAAACGTTAGAGCAAAGAAGATGTGACTTTTGTATAAGTCAGAAATGTGATTTAGTTATCTCACGATGCTCTCTTAAAGTTCATCTGTTTTTAACACAAAATCTATGTCTATAAATCTGAAAGTTTGTTTGTTTGATGGAGCAACACGTGATAACTACTAAACTGATCTGTATAAAATTTTCTATGTTATGTTTCTAATTGATATTGGCCCAGAATAGGTTTTTAAAAAATAATAATTAAGATTGCACCACCACAAGCTTAGATATGAATAGATATGGTGGTTCCATTAAAAAAATGCAAGTTTATCTATTAATTAGGTCAGACGACAAAAACATAAGAGAAGAAATGTGGAGATATCAAACACCATGTATAAACAACAAAAACATTTTTTAAATTGATTTTTTTGTCAAGTAGTTACTAACATTCTTTTGTGGTGTTATTCCCATAGAAATAAATAAAAAGCAACCTAAGAGAGACTGTAGAAATCATCAAGTTCCTATTTACAGTAGAGCGAGAACTTAACACTTAGTTTCACAAGATTGACTTAAAAGTTCAGATTGAACTCACAATTTTATAAATCAACCTATGTGAATTATTGTGACAAGATCTATTTGAGACTCGAAGTGAAGAATTTTTATTCAAAAGCTGTACTCATTAGTAAAGTCTTAGATTAATCTTCGGTTTGTAAATACTTGAATTTTAAAGTTCGTTGTAACTTTAAAGCTTAATATTGAAAGTAAATGTATGTCTGACGGTGATAGAATTCAAAATTGTGCATATTAATTTTTATTAGGTACTATTACACTTTTCAGTTGCGGCAATGGTTACGGTAACTTCAGCTCACTAGATTAGTGAAGTATTAATTTTTTGTAATAAAGAATCATAATTTTCCAACAAATGGAAGCAAACGAAATTGTGATTCAAAAGCGTAAGATCGTTATCAATGTGTTATTACGCAATTAATCCACTTTGCTGTAAATTAGCAAGCGATTTTCGGTAGATTGACACATTCACTTTGAAAAGTATTCTTCGTTTACCTTTTTACGTTTAAGATAAATTATTATTATTATTTTAATGAAAATATGGAACCGTTTTTAATTTAAAAATAAAACAATAAAAATAATAAACATTGAGTTTAAAAGTTGCATGAAGTTATTTTAGAAATAGTACTTCATGAACATTTTATTAACTCATATTCTGACAATAGTATATTATTTTACTAGAGTTAAACAATATAATTGTTGAGCTTAAAAGTTTGCTGGCGAGGTGTTAGCCGAGACAGCAAATTAAGCGAAACAATTATATTTTTTAACCCAAGTGAAATATATTATTTTTCTTCAAGCGTTTATTGCTAGTTTTCATGTGTTATTTTCAAATTTTCGAGATTCTCGAGTCTTATAGTGACTTTTATTCTCGACGAATCAAGTTGGTACTTCACTGTTACATTCATAATATGACATAACCGAGGTACCAACCTCTAAATAGTTGTGGAAACAAAATAACTGTTTTGCTTTTAATGTCTAGACAGTAAAAAGAGTTTTTAGCGTCTGCCAGTAGTTCAATAATCTGACGTTTTATTGTCGCTTGAAGAAAATATTATTTTCTATGATGCTCGCAAACTAACTGAAGTTTAAACAAATAAAACTTTTCAACTTCTATATTCAATGAGTTTTGAAAATGCATTTAATTTCTCAGTAAGGGTCTTTTGACTTTGTCATTACATTCGTATTAGTTTTTGAATAAACATCTGCTGGCTGTATTAAATAAGCTTCGGTGCTATACGATCGATATATACAAATTTCAAATATCAAAGATATGTATATATTGAGAGGGAATATTTTGGTTTTATGTATTTTTTATTCAACAGTTTCAAACACAAGAACGATTTAAAAACTGCTTGTGTGTTTTTTGTGACAGTCAGCAATCGCCCTTTCGGTTTACATTACATACTAGTAAAAATTAAAAAAAAAAGAGTCTGAATTTATAGTTACTCTTGTTTTCATTAGAGACTTTTATGTAGGATATGATGAAAATGAAATTAGTATATGTTAACATTTACTCAGGTTGTGTATTAAGTACGTATAACAAATTGTATCAGGCTAGTAAAATACTTCATATTTTTTGAACTTTTATTTACATAACCCATAATTAATTTCTTCTACTCCTGTATTGTAATTGATATATTAGAGTTTTACAATCTGTACTCTAATGATATTCATTGTGATACAATTTATTACGACACAGATTTAGAACCAATAGAATTGCGACATTACGTAATTATCAAATGTTCCATGAGTAGGATATAAGATCAGAACCAATAGACATACACAGTTGTCTATTGCACTTATCTGCTGTGCTGTGGCAACGTGTATTAGGAAATTCCACTTGGGCTCATTTCCTAATTACGTTGCTCGGGTCTTAATAGTAAGCATTACATGTTCATTGCATAATATACTATTTTCTACTTCTGTATTGTAATTTATATATTAGAGTTTTACAGTTTGTACTCTAATGAAATTTATTATTTAGAACCGATATAATTGCGACATTACCTAATTATTAAATTAATGTTCCATGAGTAGGATACAAATTCAGAACCAATAGAAATACACCGTTGTCTGTTGCACTTATTGACTGGTGCTGTGGCTAAAAGTCAAACATAAGTGCTCAATTATAAAATTAGTGCTTCTATTTAACATTATGAGGTCGTAGAATAGTATATATTTCTCACGAGCTTTATAATGGCATTTCGATCACCTGTGATAAACGACGTTTTATCTTACAGGTGTGTTATAAAAATCAAAGAAATTTAAGTAAATATCCGCCTATAACATTAGCATGGTTCTATGTATTAGTTTTCGTAGTGACCTGTGGTTGCTATAGTTATCAAATAAACAGTCTTCTTGTTTTCCCCAATTTTCTCAAAATTAATAAAAATGGAATTTTTTCCAAAAAATATCTAATTGAACGTGGAAGCCGCAGTTTCCAGTTTGCTTCCGGTAAAGTCAAAACCTATCTACTAAAAAGAATATGATATATTTCTCAAGTGGAAACCGGTGTCAACTTGGAAGAGGTTTTATTGGCATATGTTGTTCAAAAGGTAACTCATGTACTGTATGGGTATATTTATCCATTAATACAAGTTGTATTTTATAGTCACAAACATACAAATTGTCTTCTCTTTGGGCGAAGTATTCAATGCTGAAAGCTGCGCTAAATTTACATGAAAATATGGACATGTGACATGGAAATTAACTGCATTCTTAAAACAGAAACATGTTGAATACGAAGAAAAAAAATCATTGATTTTTTCAAGAGATGAAATCGATAAATTACTTCTTAACGCGTCTGATAACACGTTTTTATTAGTAAAAGTACGTATACATTTTGACGTGTCAGTATAGTTATTTACGAACCAAGTTCGGGAAGAACTTTTCCTACATGAGCGAGTGCTTTAATAGCGCGAATGCTAGAATAATCTTCCCGCAAGAGGTTTGTACAATATTTTTTGTATTGAGCAAATATTTGCTACGGTTAATTGAAGAAAAGTAAGTTTTGCCGGCAGCCGAAGAGTAGGGCGTGGGTGAGAAAAAGGATCCACCGCTTCTTCAGAACTGTCTTGATTTAATCCGAGGGCGCCATAGTCCTAATGCGTGGATACAAACCTGCTTCCGAACTAAAGAAACAGACGCAACAATCAACCGTAACAAATTAAAGGAGCAATAAATACAATAAAGAGAGAGAGACACAAGTAACCTACAAAACGTTATATTTAATAACACACCATAAAGAAGAAGGAACAGAGCACAATTTAAATATATCCACTTACAACGTAAGTTAATTCTACGAAGCGTATTCGTTTGTACCCATATATATAGTCGTACACAAAAGAAGGAAAAAAATATAAGATTAATAGCAAGTTAATAATTTATGCGGTACGCCACTGGCGTTATTTAATCTAGACAAGATGGCGACGTAACCACACCCGCACAATACGAAGGTGTATTTAGTGTTCGCAGTTGCAATATTTAGCGTTAAAAAGTATCGGAGAGTTAGGTGTTTCCCCAAAAGAGCGCTCTTCCGTGGTCTTACCCTTATACTCTAAAATCCCCAAGCAATGGTGGGTAAATGAAGCAAGTTCGCGCCTTTACGGTACACATTCGTTTACAGATTGGGCAAGTATATGCGCCACAACAAGTTAATTAATTATATTGTAGTGAATTAACAAAAAAAAATATAAATACGTGAACAAATACGTTTCGAGTTCCAAAGATTTAACTGCACTTAAGGTGCCAAGACAAGTTGTACTTATTTAGGTGTTACGCTTGAGACGTTTTCGGTAGCAGTGTGACGTCCCGGAGATGGTTTGTTTTCAGCGCAGAAGTATAATTAGAAAAATCTGACCTTATGTTGTAGATAGAGGTTTACGATGTTGACACACACAGGAGAAGATACAGATATGTGGTGTCGGTTCCAGCTGCGGCGACCCCTAATTTCGGTAGGATGTCCCGTACTTCAGTAATCTTAACAGCAAACCCCAAGTATGCGACACACGCAGCGACAAGACAATAAAAGGTAGAAAGAGATCCCACGATGAATTTAATCAGCCAGGTAATTGGTTTTGTTTAGGCCAAAAGAACCTTTAAAGCCGAGTAATTTTAATCCCGGAGTAACTCTAATCCCGGAGTAACTCTAATCCCGGAGTAACTCTAATCCCGGAGTAACTCGCCTTATCTGAAAATTATGCACGGTGTAACGTTGAAGAAGCCATGAAGAATATTTGTCGTACCTGAGTGCAATCGAGCGACCATTAGAAGAAATTAGTACACGCATCCGTCCTAAGATAAACTTCAGAAAATCGAGTAATCAATCCTTTCCCCAGCTAAAAATATACCGCTATACATTGAAAGTTTGCAGGGTCCTATACATACCACTAGAAAATTTGACGGAATTACGATTAAGCACTCAGATGAAGGCAAATTTGAATTTCACGTAACACGACGTGATAGTAGTTGTTACAAGGCGGAAATTGAAGATCAGCCGAAAATGTATTGGCCAATTAGGACAACGCGGAAGTTGAATTCTGGGAATTAAATCCCCAAAATTTTCGTTAAGGAGCGAACACGGAGAAATGTCGCGTTTACACCTCGACTCCGTGTATTGTGTGTTGCCTAACTCACAGTGACCGTTACATATTCTCTTAATAAATATTAGCAACTATTTTACTTTAATGTCTAATTAGAATATAGTTAGCAGAGTGCTGTGAGTTGACGTTTTTAGTTGTAGTAATTTACATAACGGATAGATGACACTATACATTTTTAATAACTTTGTGTAGATTTTTCAAGGTTAATTCTTGTTTTCATTAACAAAAATCATTGGGAAAATGATTTTTAGCAATTAAAAATTATATTTGGATTACGATGTTATTATTTTAATGTCTGTGAATGCCAGTTTTTTTTTAATTTTCCCGAACTGATGCGGGAAAAATAGCTTCCTGATTGGCTACACACTTATATCAAATGTCATTTCCCAAGCGGCGAGTACAAAAAAGCAATTGCTGGCGGCTGTACTGATCCATGTTTCTTACACCAAGCCCCACAAGAAACGGTCTTTTACTCTGTTGTCCACTGGATATGGAATTAATCCTAATCCTAAACTTCGACGTCTGTCAAACACAGTGAATAATTGAGCAATTGTCAAATCACATGGCGTTCCATTGCCAACTAATGCAAGTTACGCGAAGACAATGTGATTTTTAATCATTATTGCGATTATTTTAAAAAGTTCACGAGTTAACTATACTACTATGCTATATCAACTCGAAAGAATTTTAATTGTCTATCAGAATTTCAGGGAATATACAGGGTGTTCTATTTGAAAAAATAAAGTTTTGACCTTTTTCGTATGTCACGTCGAAATCATTAATTTTAAACCGCCCTGTATAAGATAAAATAAATTTATTTAGGTAGCTGTTAAATACAAGGCTTTTACAAACTGCATCTAAAATTTCAGCTTTATATGGGTTCAAATAGCAGCTAAATTTAAATTTTAGTGGGATCATATTTTGAAAGAAAATAACCTAAAATAATTATTATCTCACAAACCGGTGTATAGGGAACTATTCAGAAAAAATTATCAGTAAGAAATTGCGATTCTAAAAATTGAATAATATATATAGTGTTTCATTTAAAATTAACAAGTTGTTACTACTTTTGAGTAGAAGCGGCAACACCGCCTAAATGAAAATATTTTAGAAAGATAGATCGTGTCTATTTATGGCAATAGCCAAATTTTGAGATTACTCCTATGCCCCGTTTTCCATAAACGTCTAACCTACCATCGACCATCAATGACCCGTATGTAGAGGACTCTCTGCAGAATAAACTTAGTATTGCGAAAAAAATGCTTGTAGATGGATGTAGCAGTTCTACAAATGTAAACCATGAAATTGTGATTGTGGAACAAAACAAAGAAGTAGCTTTTAGTGCTAATAAAGAAGTGTACAACACGAATTGTACCGTTACTGCTAACATTTATAAGAATTAGAAATGTATTAGTCCTAACTGCACCGTGTATTAGGAAATTCGCCTTCGGCGTAAGCATTGCATGCTCATTGTATAATATACTATTTTTGATTACTGTAAATATACAACACCGGTCGAAAACATGTCAACGTTCTTGTTTTTCACAACAAACTTGTTTGAAATTACAAATCTCCTTGAAATTTTGAAAGTTGTCACGTTGTGAAATACGAAACAGAAGCCTTCAAAAAATCAACTAGACGTTTTTACAGAGCGAATGGGTTAAAATTGTGTTATAAGAAATGAAGTAGGGTTCAAAACCGAGGCAAAAAACAATTAAGAATTATAAAATATATTTTATAATATCATGGTCTAAACACAATAATTGAAACGCATTAAAGTCTACAAGTGAGTGTACTTTGTATATACAAGGTGGTACCAAAAGTATGGCTACATAGAGTTAATTTTTAAATGGTAGTATAAGGAGGAAGCGTATACAGGGAGTCTCATAGGGAACCGCCATTTACCGTATACGGAAAAGTATAGGGCAAACTCAACTAAAATATTTTCTTCTTCTGAGACTTCCGGTTGTACCCAAAATCGACATTAACTTCGTTATTTTAAATGGAACATCCTATATATTATTGCATTTTCGGATTCTACTTCAAATTTTAGGGACACTTTGTATAACATTCCCTGCAGCTAGGAGTTATAAATTTCGAGATTTTTTTTTTAAGTAAAGAGTACTATTTGAACATCTCAAACACAATAATAATATAAAATCCGGAGGTAATAGGATTAACAGTGACATTAGAAACATTTTAACAATCAAAACTAACCCTAAATAAGTGACATAATTAATTTGAAGCCAAGTTCAATCTGTGACTAAATTCTGTTGTTGCTAACTTCGTGCCATATCATGTCAATGGGTAATTAAAAGGTGATTTAGCATCGTGCCAACACATACGATAAATGGTGTTTTAAAGGTGGCAGTAGAAAAATTATTTAAAAACGATACTATACTTGTTTTGTTCGAGCTATATAGTGTGAACTTAACAAGAAGTCTAACGATTCTTTTAGATTAAATAGTTTTTTATCCACGTGTAACCTATAATCAGCACATTAAATACTTAATAATTGTGTAAAATGCTACTTTTAAATAAATCATGCATAACAAGTTAAAATCGTGTGTAAAAGTACAATTGAACTTTCATTATAATTATTTTGACATCGATGAAATATTATACAGGGTGATTCATAAGTGGTGACCAAAAATGAAATTCCATGTTCTTTGAACAATTTTAGAGAGGGTCTGTTGTATAAAAAAATTTCCTATAATGTTTCATGAAAAAGATACAGGGGGTTACAGTTGAATTTAAAAAAATTAAATTTCCCGATTTTTTTAAAAAGTGGCTCATATATTTTGCTGAAACTTTGCATGTGTAGGCTGTTATGGAAGGCGCCTATTCTACCATTACAATTGAATCGGCTAATCCACCAGGGGCGCGCGTACACACATGTCATTTGTTATTCAAGAAAAAACGGGCACGCCAATGATAATTTTGTTTTATTTTTCATTTCTTGAATCATAGTTTCATTCGTGAACCAAATGACTCTATTGATAATTTTCTGTACGACACTTATTTTTCGAGTTATCAATGAATCAGGTAAGTGTTTTAGAGCAAAGTTCATGGTTTTTAGCTAGTCGTTGTTTGGTAGAAAATCGCAATGATACACTTTCATCAGGCTTATAGTAATTTATTTATTACAATAAATGTTCAAAAATGCCTCCATTGGCCTGAATACATGCACGACATCTTTAAGATACAGGGTGTTAAATTCAACTTTAACACCCTGTATCTTTTTAATGAAGCATTCAAAGAACATGGGGTTTCATTTTTTGGTCACCGCTTATAAATTACCCTGTATAAGATACTGACATGTGGCTCGTATTTTAAACTGCGGAGTGAAATAAAGCATATACCGAGTGAACCTAAATTAAATGTCTATTTTTGACAAGCAATTATGATTATAAGACTTTGTGGTGTATTAAGTATGATTTCGATGTACATCTTACTCTACAGTCAATCATTGAATAAAGTGCACTTTGATATACCTACAGTAATTTACAATTAAACAACGGAAATCGTTTTTAAATATAGGTTTTTATATCATTTAAAACATACTATTTTAACACAACATTATTAAGAAACGTTTGAAAAGTGTTATTCACATATATATTTTATGTGATAATACTCTTATTTTTATATTGTTTTTTTTGTCTCGTCACCTAATTTTAAAACTTTGTAAATCAGTTTTAGCTGTTCTTATAGGTGAATATATAAACTACCCGAACCAACTAAAATCAATGACTCTTTAACCAAAATAATTTAGTCATGTAAATGAGCCAAATCTTACAAGTTTTTGGAAAAGATGACCGTAGTTGATTCGTTAGATGGCTTACTAGTTTTTGTATAAATTCTTGAAAAAGAATTTAGATTGGCGAGGTTTTAAAGTTAGAACGACTATCAATATAATATTCCATATTAATACTCACATATTAATCAGGCGCGATAGAGAGCTGGAGCCTGATTTTGCTCCTCATTAGGTTTCAACAATAGCATTCCTAAATCAAAATTGTCGCCATCCAATAAAACTTACCGTATACTCATCCAGAAGAAAATAGAATTGTTAGGTATTTTTTATGTAGAGTCTAATCTGGTTAAATCATGTCTAATGTCTTCCAAGGAAATTATTTACATTTCCTTCGGGATATGTTACTGAAAATTAATATTTTAAATTTAAATAATTTAACATTGCGGTTCTTAATAAATAAAATTACACTCTAACACATAAAACTAATTAGTAAACAAGATTTTTTAAATTAAAAATGATATAAAAAATTTTTTTTAATCTTGTTTACTTATTAGTGTATGTGTGTGAAATTTTATTTATTAAATACTTAATGTTAAATTATTTAAATTTAAAATGATAGACCACAAATGTAATTATGTGTATTTTTGTTTAAATGCTTGACCTACACGGCCTAATAAATTAAGCCTTAATAAAGCCCACCCTTGCTGGCGAAACGTCACAAAGTGTATGTTTCTTTCTTTCACGCGTTATTTTTGTCTTTTCGCTGTTTCTTGTGGTGTGAAACCTTTCTTGGAGGTACCACTGAATATAAACACAACTTGAATATTTAGACATTTATTTTTGTATACAACCGCTCATATGCGGATTCAGTTGAACACTGCCTTGCACCCCTTCAGGTATGGTGCGTGATTTGTTGTGCAGGGAGAGGGGCGATAATAGGAAATTTTACTGTTAAGTTTTAACATAAACTGCCACCTCGCCTTGACAAGAAATTGAAATTGAATAGATAAATATTTGTATATCATTAGTTGTCAACAACTATTTAAATACTAAAAACTAATACATTTGAATTAAACTTATAACCAATTCTAATGCTTACCTTCTAACGGAATAACACAAATTTTATTTATGGTTTTTTTTTACTACACCTGTAGACGTTTTTATAGTTACTACGCGCACTACGTTATCAGCTCCAGGATGTAGTTCTGCTACCCTTCCCATTCTCCAACTGCATGGAGCTAAATTGTCATCGGCAAGTAACACGAGATCTCCTACTTTTATTGGTGTTGATACCCTTGGCCATATTCTTCGGGTTTGTAACTGAAGATATTCGTGGTGCCATCTTTTCCAGAAGTGTTGAATCATCGATTGAATTTGTTGATAATGGCTGAGACGATTGCTTTGGGAATTAATAAATACTTCTTTTCGGGGATTGCCGTTAAGCTTCTGCCTATTAGTAAGTGAGCAGGTGTCAAAGGGTAGAGGTCATTTGGATCGTCGCTAAGGGGAGATGGGTCTGGAGTTGAGTATTGCTTCAATTTGGGTTAGTAAAGTTTGGAATTGTTCAAATGTCAGTATTGAGTCCCCTATCACCCTTTTTTAGATTTGCCTTTATTGATTTTACACCAGCCTCCCAAATACCTCCAAAATGGGGAGATCTGGCGGGAATGAATTTCCACGTTATCCCTTCTTTTGACGTTTCGTTGAGAATTTTATTCGAGTTTGATTTTAGAAAAGATGCCAACTCGGCAAGTTCACGATTGGCTGCTATAAAATGTGTTCCGTTATCGGATATGATACAAATTAAAATTCCACGACGTGCCACAAAACATTTTAACGCTGCTATAAAGCATTCCGCTTGAAAGTTTGCTCACCAATTCCAAATGCATGGCTTTGAGTGCATAAGCAAATAAATAAGAAAACATAACATTTATAAGTTTTGTACCCACGTGCACGTCGATCTCTACTTTTAAATGGACCTGCGTAATCAACCCCACTGTTGTAAAATGGAGGGTAAGGATTAACACGAAAATGAGTCAAATTTCCCATAAATATTTGTCCAAGTTTAGGTTTTGATTTAAAACAACGAACGCAGTCGTGTACAATTTTTTGTAAGGTTTCTACCGCTAATGGCCAATAATTTTGTCTTAATGCATGTAATAAAGCTTGTGAACCGCAATGCAAAAGTCTTACATGCTCTCTTTCAGCAATTAACCTTGTAAGAGGATGATGTTTTGGTAGAATAATTTCATGTTTGGAGTCATATTGTAAATTCGAAAAGGTCAACCTGCCTCCAACTCGAAGTATGTTATCGCTGTCAATGAACGGGGTTAAATTTATTAACACTGGATGGTGTGGTAGTACTTTATTTTTTCTTAAACGATTAATTTTTACATGGAAGGCTTGTAATTGCGCTAGTTTGATCAGTGTAATAAGTGCCCTTATCCTTTTCAAATTTCTGTAATGACAAAGTATCATGTATTTGGGTTCCCTAGTTTTGTTAAAAAATCTAAAACAGTATGCAACGACATTTATGAGTGTTTTTAATTTAGAAAATTTTTTGTGATTAAGGTGATATTTTTTGTTTCGGGGAAGGATTTCCATTACCCTTGGCTGTTTAAGTGTAGAAAACTTTATGGGGGAACTTAAGTATTTTGGCTAGTGCCACCAAATTTTTGACGTTATCAGTAGCTGATGCATTAATTCTCTATATTATAGTACCAATCATCGACGTTTGTGAATTTTTGTATTTCGCAAACACGGTTTGCTGCGTATGTTTTCCATCTTGATGGAGATCCCCGTATCCAACCCAAAGTAATTGTTGAGTCGCACCACAAATATTCCCTGGTTATTTTTATGTTCATTGTACTTCGAATTTTGTGAATTAGTTGAGACAAAAGTCGTGCCGCATTTAATTCTAACTTGGGGATAGTTGTAGTTTTTATGGGTGCTACTCTCGACTTTGAAACCAATAAAAATATAGATATTTTATTTTTGAAAATACTACGAATATAAACGTTAGCGCCATAAGCGCTCTCTGAAGCGTCAGAAAATCCGTGAAGCTCTACTATTGTCGCCTGACTGTTTAATACGTATCTAGGAAATATGTTTTTTTTTAGATTGCTTAGGTCATCTTGAAATGTTAACCACTTTGTATGCAAGTTTGTTGGAATTGACTCATCCCATGTTAAACTCAGTTTTCATAATTCTTGTATAATTAGTTTCGAAATGATTATTGATGGTGCTAGTAATCCTAGGGGGTCAAATAACTGAGCTGTAACCGCTAAGATAGTTCTCTTTGTGATTGATTTGTATAATTTTAAATTGTTAAATTTGTAAAGTAAATTATCTTATTGTGGTTCCCACTTAATACCTAATGTTTTTACCGTATTATCGCCTAATTGTACAAATTCGTGGTCTATATTTTCGGTAGAATAACCAAAAAATTTGCGAAGCAACATTGCTACCCCATTTTCGTAATGTGAAACCCGCTGGTTCCGAGATGCCCTTTAAATTATGTCGTAACTGAGATAGTTTTTGTATTGAACTTGATCCTGTGATCAAATCATAGATATAGAAGTCGTTTTTAATAATATGCGATTCGTCGGGAAATGTTTTTTCGTGGTGCAGTGATAGTGATTATTTTGTAGATGCCTATCCTTTGTATTTACAAGTACTTGTCTAAACATTTTTGTAATATCCGCAGTCATTACATATGGGTGTAACCTAAATCGGAAGATGATTGAAAATAAATCGCCTTGTTGTATATGACCTGTTAATAAAATATCATTTAATGAAGTACCGTTATCAGACTTGCTACTTGCATCGAAAACAACCCTCATTTTTGTGGTGGTTGAATTGCTTTTGACACCGTGATAAGGTAAAAAGTACGTTGCCTTAGTTGATTCGTTAATTTTGATCATATGATTTAGTTCCTGATATTCGTTTATAAATTGTGTATATTGTGATTTGAGCGATGGATTGTTTTGTAAAGTGCGCTATAAAGAATAAAAACGTTTTAGTGCTGTATTCTTAGAATTACCTAATGATTCGAAATTTGTCGTAATCAGGATTCTAACTACGAATCTGCCATTCGCGTCACGTATCGTTGTTTGATTGTAAAATTCTTCACAATAACATTCCTCGGTGGAAAGTATTTTATGTTTTTGAATGACTTTGTTTATTTCCCAAAATTTGGACACCTCATCATGAAGTTTATTTAATGATAAATGTGTTAGTGTTTTTGAGTTGGAAATTCATTAGAGGTTATTCCCTGCGATTACCCAGCCTAGTTTTGTTTTGTGCAGAATGGGTTTCCATGGACAAAGTTGGTGTTTCCCTACGCTTAGTAATTCCCAAAAATAACTCGATCCGATTAAAATGTCAATTTTGCTAGGTTGATTAAATGTAGGATCCGCTAATAAACAATGCTGCGGAATTTCTAAATTGATTGCATCGAAACCTATATTTGGAATGTTATCTGTTATTTGTGGAATAACTACACATGGGAGGTTGCATGAGAAACTGTTATGACATGATGTAATTTGAACGCCTACTCGTGTGAGTAATTGTATTGATAATTGATTAATACTAGTTACGGAAGTATTGGTTTTATGTTGTTGAAGATTTAATTTATCACATAATTCTTGCGAAATGAAATTTGACTGCGAATCAGAATCTAAAATTGCTTTGACAACAAATACCTTTTTTGATTTATTTGTAAACTTTACGCATGCTGTTGATAATAATACTTGACAATAATTTAAAGTTGGTGTAACAGCAGCACAATTTGTTACGGCTGAGGTTGACGGAATCGCCAAATTTTCATTATGATTCTTAGTCATGGAAAGTACTGATTGTGGCTCGGGTGCTGGGGGATTAGTATTTAATCCAGTGATTGGCATATGTAACAAGGTGTTATGTTTTCTGTAACATGTCCGACAGCAGCCTCTCCTACACGTTATGGCGCCATGCCCTTTTTTTAAACAATTTAAACATAAACGTAACTCCTTAGCCTTTTCAATTCGCTGAGTGATTGGTAATTGTGGGAGTGTGTTGCATTGATATATAAGATGTTATAAGATGTTGATTTTGGCAAATTACACAATTGAAATCGGAAGGTATTGCAAATGATTTGAATGTGTTGTACTTGCGTCTTTGTTGAATGTTGACAGGTTCTACAGTACCACGATTTATTGAGATAGATTCTAAGACTGACAATTATTTAAAAAACGAAAAAATCTTTAATAGTAGGGAGGTCATCCCTTGCTAAATATTTTGTGTTTAAAAATGATTCCCACTCGCGTGAACTATTAAGATCTAATTTAGCCAATAAAATTGGAATTAAAATCGCATCCCAACTATCACCGGTTGATCCAAAGTTTTTAGGCAGTTTAAGTGTTTTTGAGCTGAATCATTTAAATTTTGAATTGTCTTGTGGGATTCTTTTGTAATGACTTGAATGTCGAGAAGTTCCCTTACATGATTGTACACGATGCGAGATTAGTCAAATGGTACACTGTGCGTCGGCGACATTTAACCAGGACGTTGTGGTTTTTATTCTCTCACCTTCACCTAAAGAAGTCCTTCTAAGGGACAAAAATTTTATTTATGTTTTTTTATATTCTCACATACCGTGTGTCCCGTATAATCTGAAGCATTCTGTTTTACATGTGGAATTTGAAAAGTCCGATTTATGTCTTCCAAGTGTTTTTAGGATATTTCCACTATCTTAACAATGTCTACTAAAAAACATTTTGCGTAATAATTTCTAAAATTCAACCAAACATAAAAAATATTAGAAAAATATTTAATAATATGTTGAAATAATAAAGAACTAAATAAAGAACTCTGACATTAAATTTGTAGTAACTCTACTAGAAAACAAATTTAAGTACACCGCGAGGTTTGGTTAAATTTTAGAAATTATTACGCAAAACGGTTTCTAGTAGACATTGTTAAGTGTTCTGATAGTGCGAATATCCTAAAAATGCTTCGGGGATATATAAATCGGACTTTTCAAATTCCTCATGCTAAACAGAATGCTTCAGACTATCCGGGACACACGGTATACATGAAACAAGTAAGCGTTAACTTGTTTCAAGTTTATCGTTTTTCAGACTTCACCCGGTACTTAATTCATTTTAAATGAATGCTATAAATGAGTTGGAAATTGTAGTGGGTGCAAATCTTTACTGAAATATCATTAATTATATTGTTGAACGTTGGTGAATTGGCTGAAGAAGTATCACAACTTGTAAAAATAAACTATTCAGCCTAAATATAAATCGAACGTTATTGCCACAAAATTGAAACCAAAAAAATTAATGCAAAACCATTTTCCGAGACGTAACTTCAAAACATTTAATATATTTTCCTTGCAAGATATTTTGTATTATTGATCGATTTGTCTACCGAAGTGTTTCTATATTAAGCAATAAAAAGCATTCGTAGCTGTCTATAGCAGTCGCATTTCAATTTAAAACAAAAACATCTTTGTTATCATCATTTATACCCAATCCGTTCTTTATTCTAATTTTCAATTTATTCTACATCTTGTTTGTATTGATTCCACTATATTTTCAAAATAAAATTGTAACAACCAATTTCATATACATCGTTTTCGTTTCTAGAATAATTACGGATGTCTTTCAGAAACAAATTACACTGTCGTGTCTTTAAAATATGTTGAAACGTTTAAATAAAATTTATGTGAATCTAAAGCCTTCTTTATTTTTCAGGATTTGTTTCTAGAAAGCATTCACAACCAGGTTTTATTAAAAAAATGAATAGCGCAAGATGGAATGTCATTTTTATTAAACGTATACTAAAAATGTGTAATTGCATTTTTACTGTAAGATGGGGGCGAAGTTACGAGTTTCATAAAGTTCAACTTACACAAGTAAATATGTTTCAAAAAAGTGTCAAGAAGCTTTAAATTGAAACGATGAAAATTGAAATAAAAATTTAATGGATGGACGTCATAATTTAACTTCGCAAATATAATATTAGTTTACTCTGTAAAATGATCTTCAGCTGAAACTTACACTGACACTTGTCATGTTAATCTTCACTAATCCTATCTTACAGCTTATATATCTGTCCAGAAAATCCCCTAGATATTCTACTCCAATTCCTGATTCATCCCTTAACAACTGCTGCCAAATTGACATGGATAATCTTAGGCGATGGAATAACTTTTGTTAAAACAAAAATTATAATTTCAGCATTAAAATTATTATTCGATTTTCGAAAAATCTACCGATGTAGATTATTCAAACTATACTGACACTTAATTCAGTATTTGCATTATTTATACAATTCTCACTTTGTATGTTTTAAACCGTTTATCTTAATAAACTAATCGTCTCTACCTACCTACACGATTGAATCTTATGTTTCCGTGTATGCGGGCTGCTTTAAGAATCAAAGATTTGAACGGATGCAGCCTGCAGCCAGGTGCTAGTGGGTTTATCTTACATCTGTTGTCTACTCGACATGTGGTGGTACGACCACTATAGATTAAAATTATTTCTTTTTTCAGTAACGCTAATTTATTTAAATTTAAATTAACAAACAATTTCTTAAACCTTACAGATTTAGAAGCTCTTGAAGCGGAATAATTATCAATATTTAATATGGAATTAGTGTAACATAAATTTTGGTAGTAATAGATAAAAAATGCAAATACAATGCATATATGTACATTCACAATTTATTCTGTAGATTCTTTCTTCAATATTACGAAAGAATAACGTAAATTGAAAAATGTAGACTTTTACGGCCTGTATCCATATTTATACTATGATTTTTCGGACTATTGAACCGAGGTCTTTTGGAACTTCTTCCTCTTCTTCCAAACGTTTTGATTACTGCTGCGACAAACACCTTCAGTGGCGTGGTCGTAGCCCCGTAGCATACTTGAAAAGAGTTCAATAGCCCGTAAAATCGTAAATATACGTAAATGTATAAGAATACTTAGGAGGGTGGGTCAAGACCAGTATAAGCTATCTGAATATCTGAAATTAATCACGTTATAATTTGGAAATGTTTAGAGATAGATTGTGAGTAATAATGTAGTTAATAAAATATTTTGAGAATTGTATACTACCACACCAGAAGGCATTGTTTTAAATGGAACACTCTGTATATTATTGTAGATTTAAATATACCATTAAATTTTTTAATACTAGTTTATAACTTTTATTACCTACAGTTGTATTATATAACTTATTAAGGACTACATTTTAAACTATTTTTAAATATACATGGTGTTCCAAAACAAATTGACATGCCAAAGATGTGTTTTTTTAATGGAACACTCTGTATATGATTGCATTTTTGAATTCTACTAAACAATTACAATACAATTTATATGTACACTTACTTTTATATTTAACGCCACCAGCAACGAAAATATATTTATTTACTTACGTAAACAAAATTAAGCTTTACTTTTATATTTTTTGACTTTTTTATATTATTATATTTTATAGACACCAATAGATGTATACGCATTGTACCCAAATAATATTGAATTGTATGATGATTTCAATTAATTATTGTTAATTTTGTGCATAATAAGTTTGATTTGAATGAATGAGATTTCATTGTCAATGGATCAAACGCTTGTTGACCATTCTGTGACGTTATAAAATGGTTCGTTTGAAATTAAAGAATGAATACTATATGATTTTTTTTAATTCATGGCAAGTTAATTAAATGTTTAATGTATTACAATTAAATTTACACAATTTTATCGCTAATTAAGAATGAATTATTTTCATCCATTTAGAAATTGGCAAAATCGCTTAGCAATAACATTTAAATATCACTTAGAAAAGTGAAACAAAGTTTATTACGTTCAAAATTAACAACTATTCCAAATTGTCTTCTAAAAAGTTCAAAATTGGAAATGCAAACATAGGTTAACAATTAACATTAATTCTATTAAAATAATAAAAAGTGGATATTGCCACCTAAAAGTTTTTTATGGTGTGCGAAATGTAACTTGGGGTCGTGTTTGTGGACACCCTGTATCTTTTACAAAATGCATCTATTGGTATTATAACGGTTTAGCAGCTTTCTTTGAGAAATAAATTTGCATTTTACACATATGTTCGGATAGGCAACTTTTCATCCACTGCATAATAAATGTACTAAAGGAACCTTGGGCATTATACATCTTTACCCAAATTTAAGTTTAGATGGAAGTTGATGTTGATTGACTGATGGCACTGTCATTTTCCTTGTTTGTTTTTCGGCTCATTCTTGAATATTGCTCTGACATGTGAAAACCTCCCTGCGCTCCACATATTCCTAAATAGCTTTTGTAGCAATTTACTTACGTGTGTGAATTCCACTTGAGATGGTGAAAAATACAAATAATGTCTAAACACGTTGTTACATGCAAACCAGATTTAGGAAAATTTTGAATCAAATACGTAACATAAAAAGGAGTTGCACAGCAGCTCAGCGGAACGGGGTGGTTCGTGAGATGCATTTCCTTCGTGAAATAAAACGCTCAAGTAAAGGGATTTAAAATCATCAATAAAAATCCACAAATTTGTCAAAGTGAAGAGGGCACCAAACAAGGATACGACGTCATCTGTGCCTCCAGCCCTTGTTTACCGGAAGTTTGTCAGAGTGAAATACTTTTTGATGGACTTACCTGAAAATATCATCATAATCTGTTAAAGTCAACAAAAACCGCACAAAATCAAGATCAAATATAAATTAAAAAGGCTCGTTGCAATGTAACATTAACAAGATTTATTGCATGAAAAAAACATACATTAAAACAAAAGAAAAAAATAAACACTATTAACTAAATAATTAATAGGGTAACCCCGTGATTAACGACGTTAGAAGATATTTAAATTATCACGTTATCGATATTTTTCATTCAGAAAATACTAAATTTAGTACATTAAGTGAAAATGTTTGTACATTCTTACGAATTGATACTAAAATAATTCAACCGTAATACTATTTAATATTATGTATTTCGTTTTAAAAGTTTAAATATTTCCACTATAAAATGTCCACTTTTCTCGAAAGAAATGGCATAGTACACAATTATTTCTAATGCGTATTAAACCCGAATTAAAGCATTAACGGGATTCTACACTTGGATTCGCAAACACTCCGCGTCAGTTAAAATACCAAAGAATAATAATTCAATACAACGAATTTTATCAAGCCTTTCTCAATTTCGTTAAGAGGAATACATACTAGCAGCGCCACCGCTACTTTTAAAACAGCTTTTAATTTTAAATGTTTGAAGTAAAACTTAATGTTTTATGAAAGACAAAACTTGGGACTTTGTCGTTGTAGTATTACTTTTTTTTTCAAAGTGCTTACTTTTTGTTTTTTTTTATGTTTGAATTTGCACATTTTACCATACCATAATTTTAATAAAAATAAATACAAAATCAAAGTCTACCGCAACCACGACAAAGTCCCATCTTATTTCTACCGATTTAAATCAAAACATTGCTAATAACTTGAAAATTTGAGCCAATTTTATATAGACCATTCAACGCATTAAAATGCTTACTGATAGTACACGATTTAGCGGTGGCGCACTACTACATTGAAATATTTAATGAAATAACGTAATAAATACCTTAACTTGCTTCTGATGTAACAATACACTTTTCTTTTGGTTATCTTGGCCTTTACGACGATATTATATGTCCATCAACACAACCTTCTGGCCTTCACGCTACCCTATTGTGGTTGTTTTGATTGCTCCGAATGATACATACATAACATAACTTTAAATACAAAATAAACACAAAAAACAATATGAATTTTAACAAAATTCAATTTTTCGAAAAATAATTACGCAGAAATTCCGTTTTGAATATGGTGTAAAACAGTTTCTTGCTGTAATTGGAGAACACATTACAGCTCGTGGACCGCAGTGCTGCATCTGTAGCTTGATGTTTTTTTAATCCTGTTACAAAATATTTACTTGCTCAACCCTTAGTCTATCGTTCTCTGGGGTATTCCCCCATCACTTCTGATCTTTGGCTAACTTCTTCTGTAATTCTTGGAATGTTACTATTTTGTTATTCCGGATTGTGTTTTCAGTTTCCGCCATCTCATTTTGTTCTTGACACTATCGATTCTTAATCAGTTGCATAGAAAGAGCTTTAGTAAAATCACTCTTGTTTAAAGAATTTATATGCTACATTTGTTTTAATTATCCCAAAAATACTGACAAGAAGTCGATGTTTCCAACTGTGTATCCACACAGGCTAATCAGGTTTGTCGAATATGATTATGGATATCAACAGCGAGTGCACCGTCAAAGTATTCTTCCACTAGTTGGGAGTCTAGGTACCTCTTTTATAACCGGTCTTCACTCTTTATCGATTCGTCTTTTTCTTTCTGGAATTCCTTTTATAGTAGTTCAGCAACTGCCAATAACTGTATGTACTTTTTGTATTTCCAACCCATACCATTAGCTTGACGTTATGAGCCACTACCGCAGTTTCAGCAATAAATGCTCTTCTCATTATGTCTTGACAACGTGTTATTATTTCTGCCATTGGGTAATTACGTATTGCAGTTTTGACAATTCAAGTATAATATATATTCTTTCAGACAGTTCTGTTACAGTTTTTACATATAATAACTAGCTGTCAGCTATAACAATTATGCCACTTCCATGCCAAGGAAGGAATGGTAGTAACAGTTCCTGCTCGTAATTATGCTTGCCATTGTTTTTGGTGTATTTCCACTCTCCCTTCCTTTATTTCCAAGCCGATCATTGTCTGATTCAACATCTTCAATTGTTTTACACTGACATCTAATGACTTTAGGTTTCCGGTTTATATTAATTACAACCGCCATGCCTCCTACTTCATTATGTAAACCTTTTCCATATCAGAAAAGCATGGATTCATCCACATGAATTTTATATCCGGGACTGAACGTATCTCTCCATTTGAACATAACCATATAGACAATTGGTCTTACTTTTCTTTACTTTACATTAATATCATCGTTATCATGCATAGCAAATGCTCTGCACTGACGGATTTCTTCGAATCTGTGTATACACATTCCAAATCTTTGTCCAAACGAAGGTGCTGGAAAAATCTTCTCTTGCTCAGTAGACCAATAACTTCTACGAATGTGAGACACATTTAGAGTTATTGCCTACAACAATCAACAATCCAACAACTTTATAAAACTCTCCAATACGACAATAAGAGAAAATAATACAAAACATTTCCGGACACACAATCACACACTAAAAATTGAATAAGGAATTATTTACTTATAATTTGTAAATAACTTTCCTAGCAACTACCTAATTGAATTTCAAGTGCATTAATAGGCATTTTTGTTGTGTTTTTATCAATATACCACTTTTCAAAAGCAATATTAGTGCTTTTGAACGGTTCCGAATTCAAATACGAAAAAAGTCCACGATTTTGTTTATCAAAATGCACATCCGAACGGCCACACGTGCACCAACGAGTATCATACTTGCTAGTATTATAATGATATTATGCAATCTTGTACTTGTTAAGATAGTATTCACCAGAGCTCGAGTATAACTCATGTCTTAAAAGCAGTATTAAAGCGAAATACGTTGCATTGAAAGTATGGACAGACATCCCAGCTAGCATGGTAACGTCATAACCACGTTGAAGTTTGGTGAATGAAGACGTCGCAAAACTAAAAATGTGACGTTATATCGACGTCACAAAGACGGTCAATTGTCACATCGAAATAACGTCATTTTAATACGTATACTTGGACGTTTAAGGTGACGTCATTTCAACTAGTAATATTAACGAAACGTATGCTTTAAAATAGGCTCTCTTTTGTATTTAAATTAAGAATAAAAGTCATATATATTTAAAACAATAGTTTTACTCATACAAACATGTTATTAAAGTAATATAAAATTCTATACACCTATGAAATATAAAATACAAAAAATACATATGAAAACGTAAATAATAACTATTAGTATACGAACATTGTAATAAAAGATAATTTAAGTGTAGAAGCCTATAAGAATTATATAGATATGAAAACGTATAGTAACTATATGTAATTATTTGAATAAAAAACAATATTTTGAAATCCAAAATAATAAAATGTAATAAATAAAAATAATTCTAAAATTAAGGTTAAAAATAAATCATATGGTGTGAACCAGAGGAAATGAGACATATGTATTCTCTTTGTCTGTAGGATATACAATACATTTAGCAAGTATATCTGTAATATACCACATTTGCAGTCTCGGAGATAAATTTTCTACTACATAAATATATAGTAGTTTTGAATCACAAGGATACATGTAAAGAGATTTAGATGATAGAAATTGTTTTCCAATTATGGCAGTTCTATTGTCACTAGTTCTTAGAATATTATGTATTTGAACTACCACTCCATTAATAGTAGTGCAATATGAATCGGCAGTAGAATGTGAACAAATCATAAATGTAAAATCGTTAAATTGTAACTTCTTTAATTGTTTGAAATTATTGCAGCCTAAAAAGAGCAATGGTCCATTTGTGTGTTGCTGTGCAGATAGTTCGTTACTTTCCTGTTGTAGCGATTTGTCAGAAACAAATGAAAAATTTATTTCGTACAATCGACGAAAAATTTGTTGTAAAGGTTTAGTTGGTGAGTGTACTAACCTTTTTAAGTGTCCCAGAAAATTCTCAAATTTAATGCTGAAAAATTGTCCAGTGGGCCAAACAATTTAACATCCTCAAACAAATGACATAGAAGGTGCACAATGTATACATAATATTCCAAACCGTACAATGCTTCACAATGTAATACAAAGTGATTTAATAAATTTTCGGCGAAGTTACCATATTTTGAAATATGTTTTCGGAAAGTAATATTGTAATACCGCAATGAAAGAGAAGGTAGTGTTCATAAATAGCAATGTCAACTTTGTTTTTTAAAACTAAAGGACCTAAATATAGTAAAAATGTTCTGAGTTCCGTGGCTTTCCAACGAGGCAACTCGGAAAGCGGTCTTGGCTTACGGTTAAATTCCACTGGAATACATTTTTTAAAGAAAGTAACTGCTCAGATATATCTTTTACTATTCTACCACTTAGTCTGACTTTTAAAGGACCTTCTAACCATGTGTGTAATAACTTTTTGTACACCAAGGCAAACATTATGCATATAATCTATGGGACAACGTGTGACTAACCCAATTGGAAGACGAAGCAATGGGGAATTCCCTAAGTGATGGTCTTCATCTAATTGGAGTCGAAATGACAAATCGGTTCTTCTTTTAGCTGTTGTACCTTTCAAAATAACTCTTCCGCGATATTCGCCGTGCTCCGTACATTTGTCACAGCAAGCGTAACCGTTATGCGATTTAACGCATTTAATGTACGCCCTTGCTGGGCTGTCACAAACAAAACTATGGACTTCCAATTGAATTACATTATTATTAAATTCAAATCCGTTACTTATTCCTTCACATAATTCGTTTATAAATTCGTCTAAAAATATTGATAAAGGATTGGGTTTTGAAGTACCACAAAAAATGCCTATTACGAATGGTTGACTATTAAAATTTTTGATTTGACCTAAAATTGGCCATAACTGAATAAGTGAATTTTTGAAAAGAGGAAGGCCGTCAATGTTAAAACAAATCTGTAGTTTATTTAATTTTGCTGTAGAATGATGTTGCAATAAACAATTTTTAGACCCTTTATTAATCCAAAGTGGCAGTATTCACCATTCGTTAATGATTTTGTGATTACATGGATCGGCGTTCTTAATAAAGTTCTACTGTCCAAAGGTAACTCTGGATGTGAAGGTGATAAAATATGTAACAAATCAGAAACTGCTATCCGTGGTATATTATGTTTTATAGTTGCCCAATGCCTTAATTTTAAAGAGATGTCTCTTTCATAGACATTTTGATGATCACCATCAAAATGTAGTTGTTCAGCACCAGTAAGTTCATCATTAATGTTAGTATTATCATTACATATTAGTTGAGTGGCATTATCGATGAAGTGGTTACACAATGTTACAGAATAATCTACACTATCATAACTTGGAAAATGTTCATTAGAATTAATAACATTCACTTTTGTTTCTGTTGTTTTAACTGTAGGTATATCATTATTCAAGACATTACAATAGGAGTGATCAAAAGTAGAGTTAAGACTGTCTTTACTTTCTTTAATACGTCTATACAGCTGTCTTACACCAACTACCTCTTTCCTCTTTCGCGTAACTTTAGACATTTAAAAAAAAATACACATACCGAACTAGTAGTTCCCTAAATAACATTTGTCACTTGTCGCTTTGGTTGATATTTAACTCGCTGTGGAGCATATTTTAACCAGTCTTTAATAACTTTTTCGATTGCTGTGGTTGACTCAGATGATGTTTTTCTAGCAGCTTCTAAAATGGAAGAGTACTAGTAAAAATTAACCATAAAATAAAAACTTACCAACAACTAAAACTTACCAACAACTAAAGCTTTCAATTTTAAGTCATTGAATGCTTTCTTCCCTAATCGAGACCCAAAAACTAAATTCTTTAGCAATATTGTTTGATAGTAAGTATCTAAGAATATTGTTCGTAATATTTATTAACTGCCTTCCACCAAGAGTTGATAAAACAAGCACTAAAATATTGTATAATAGATAGAGTATTGTATAATAGATAAATTACTCACAAGTTTCTCAAAATTATTGTTGTTTGTAAGATAGTTTTCCAATATATTAATGTCTTCGAAAGAATTTATGGGAAATTGTACAGGAATATTATCTGGCAAAGTACTATCCAATGTCAATTTTTGTTTACATTGTTGATTCAATAGTGCCAAAATTTGTTTATTTTGTTCTTGTAATTTCAAAAGCAGAGAAATTGTTAAATTCTCTAAAATTGATTACATACAAGTTTAGAAAAATCTTGCATAAAACAGAAAATATAATTTGCAACAAATTAAAAATTAGGTGAGAAAATAAATGCTTACCTGTGTTACTGGGGCCTGGTAAGCTATGTGGAGTAGTATTAGAAGTTATTTGCATAGAAGCACGTAAAGTGTCATTTTGAGACAGCATGCTGCTAGTAGGTGTTCCTTGTAAATTTTCACGGGAGTAAGTGATAATAGATGGACTATTTGGTATTAAAACATTGGTTGAAGAATCAAATGTTTCTCCTGATAAAATTATACAAATTATTAAAAGCCATACATAATTCACTATATGGCTACATACCTCTTTGTTCAAAATTATTATTAATTCTTGGGGGCCTTTTCATGCATGAAGTTTCTTCACGAGTTTCTTCATCTGATGATGTATCTACTACAAAACGCCTTTCATTTTTTTTTTAATGAGATTGTAAAAATGAGGTTGGCTTCGGTATACAAGTTTTTTTCTTCGGAGGCTCTTCACAATCAGAAAGAACATCAGACGATGCAATATCTGAACTGTATTGTAACTGATTTAATTTCGCTTCAGATTTATTATAATTAAAGAGAGGCATTTATGCAAAACGCATTTTTCGCATATTTTGCATATTTTATGCATTTTTTTATTTATTTGCATATTTATCTAAAACCTCTGCATATGATGCATAAAATACCGAAAATGGAGTTTTTGAATTTGATGAGCCGTACTATACTTGGAAAACCCTAAGCTTGATTTTAATCTTTTGTGTCGTTTTATTACTTTAAGGGTCTCTAAGAAGCTACTTAACGGTAAGCAGGTAGTCCGCAGATAACAAGGAGTCAGAAATAAATCCTAATACTTTCACCTCACTATATTCTCTTTTCCTATTGTGTTTTTTATTTTCATAACCTGTTGTTCGCCCGATTATACCTGGATTTAATAAAGATGGTCAAAAATACCCACAATTACGGCTAATTACAACAGATAATGATAAAGGGAAATCCCCAACAAATTCGACATTACTATTTGCGTATAAAGTTTCAAGTAGTTTTAGTTGAGATCTTGATGACAACAGGTTGATTTATAGATTTTAATATAAAGTGAAAATGCCTAAAGTGAACGGTGGTGTAAACGTATGGATTAAACCGTACAAAGAAATGTATATTGACATGGAAAAAGTCTACTGCTCGGTTTGCTCTAAAATTGTAAGTAAAGAGGCTTTTATTATTTTTGTTTAACGAATCGTGTGATACTCCGCTGATGAGGGCTTTCTATGTAAATTCTTAAAATCCATGTCTATATGGTGGAAGCATACTTCACTTTTTGGCCAAATTGAGTTTTTTATATAAAAATTTTAAAATAATTCAGTTCACGTTTTGACAAAAGCAAACAAGTCAACGTCTATTCTATCACAGTACAGTGAAATGAAACTGGTATTTTAATATAAGTCAACCCGCTTCAGAATGATTAAATGTCAAAAGCATATATTATGTAACGATATATGTCTCCTTTTGCCTCACGCTGTATTTTCTATTGATATTGTTTTAGCTGCTACTAGCAGATATTGTGTCATACATATATCGTTTCATTTTAATGTTACTGAAGAACAAAAACTCGAAGACAGGTAACTAAAATTTTCAACAACCTCTTTTGAGTGCAGTATGCCATGCCATAAAAATTAGGTAAACTTGTTTAAAATTCAGGTGTTTCTGTAAGTAAAACCATAAAGTTTGCCTAATTTAGCTTTGCTTTTTTCAGATACCATGTGAAAGAAAGTTTCAAATAGATCAACATGCAAAAACTTCTGCTCACATAGCCAAACTGGAAAAGTTTAAAACGGGGGATGACAAGGCTCAATCTTCTTTGTGCAAATTTCTTCAGTCTAGCAGCAAAAGAGGAAATTAGACGACCAACAGATATTTAATGAAGATTTATGTCGTGCTATGATAGCTTCAAATATTCCTCTGTCCAAGTTAGGCAACGATAATTTTAGTTCATTTCTTCAAAAATACTGCAAACTAAATGTTCCTAGTGAAAGAACACTAAGAAGAAATGACGTGGGGTCTTTGTATTCAGAAGTTATAGAAGAAATAAAACAGAAAATTGGGAATAACAATTTCTATATATGTATTGATGAAACTACTGATTCTGTAGGACGTTATATAGCCCATTTGTTAATTGGTGTTCTCAACGACGACATGTTGCCGAAGTCTTATCTAATTTCGTCCAAGCAATTAGAAAAGACAAATGCTTTAACTATGGCCAGATTTGTCCAAGAAGAACTTTGCAAGTTTTTTCTGCCTGCAGTCGTTCCCAGTGAGAAACTGTTACTCCTGTTATCGGATGCAGCACCTTACATGATAAAGGCAGGACAGAATCTTAAAATATTTTATCCAAAGCTAACGCATGTAACTTGTATAGCACATGGTCTAAATAGGGTTGCTGAGGAGATAAGAAAAAAATTTCCCGATGTTAACAAGTTGATCTCTAGTATTAAAAAGGTATTTCTTAAAGCACCTACGAGAGTGCAGATATATAAAGAAAGATTGCCCAACATCCCTTTGCCACCTCAACCTGTAATAACTAGGTGGGGAACATGGCTAAAAGCTGCAATTTTTATGCAGAACATTTTTCCGGAATAAAGGACTTGATTTCTGAATTGGAAGATAATAGCTGTCAATCTCTTTTGGAAGCAAAAGAAGTAGTGAAAATGAAGATATTAAACAGCAGCTGTCATTTATAAAGTTCAATTATAGTTTTCTTCATGAAACACTAACTCAGTTAGAAAAGTCTAGTGTACCACTTTTAGACAGCTTACAATTAGTAAGAAACTCTGAATCAGCTCTTAAAAATGTCAGGAGTAAAATTGGAATAGAAATTTTTCAAAAATTTAAAAACGTCTTAGAAAAAAATAGCGGCTACAAATTTCTTTCTGAAGTGGGTGATATTTTAATGGGAAATTTTAATTCGTCAATTGACTTGGATCCTGGAACAATTACAGATTTAAAGTACGCTCCAATTACATCAGTTGATGTGGAAAGGAGCTTTTCCGTGTATAAACATATGTATTCGGATAAGAGACAAAACTTTTAACCGAAAATTTTGAGCAACATCTAATTGTTTATTGTTTTACAATTAGCTTGGGTTAATTTTTGATTGTAATTTTTTAATAAACTTATTTTAAATATAAAAATATATTTTATTTTATTGCATATTTTTAATTTATTTGCATATATTCGATAAAGTACATGCATATATATGCGCATATTTGTTGTGTTTTTTCATGCATATTTGCCCTTCTCTAATTATAATCATCTAAAAACAAATTATATCTTCAAATTAAATATTATTAGTATAAAATTGTTTGTTATTTACCACATTCAAAGAAACACTTCTTAACTACGCACACTTGCCAATAATCCTCTACTGGAACTTCGTGTGCTTTTAGGGCTTTGTTATATAGATTTTGGGTTTTATACGGTGGCCAAAAGGTATGCCTTTTCCGAGGTGTCAGCCAACTTTTAGATATAAGTGCGATACCTGCCCTGTCACTGTCATCAAATTGTACTCCTACGAATGTCCCCATTATAATCAGCAACTGTACAAATAAATAAATATTTTTTGTCACATTTGACAATCAAAGCTTCATATAAATAAAACTGTACACATATATAGATTTGAATAACATGTACAATTGAATTAATCATTAAAACTGCAATTAATTTTAGCATCATAGATTAATGAGGTTAGGTGTTTTCTACAATACTTACCCATAATAAATGTAATAACCAGCAATAACAAAACATTCAAAACGTGTATGTGTTACATACAGCACATCACGAAAATCTAAACAGTAATAAACAGGCCGTATAGGCGTTATACACGCTAAAAGTACCTATCGTTTGCCGCGCATTTAGTACTTATTGATGTCATACGTCAGTGTTTGCATGTTGGTAAATTTGTTATTACCAACTAGTGACAATAAATAACCTAGAAAAAAAAGAATTTGGTGCATGTGATACGTGCATTTCAGAGTTGTAATTTAACATATGTAACGTTGTTATGGCTTAAAAATAAAAAGAACAGGCTAAATAGAATTTTTTAGTTTGGTTATTATAAACGTTAAAAATAAGTAAAATCGACGTCTTTTGTTATCTGTTTATAATTGGTTGAACAATCACGTAAGATTCGACGTCGATCATTCGTTGTTCGACTTATCTGGTCACAAAAAACCTAGTTTCTACGTGGTTTTGACGTTATCATGTTAGCTGGGATATTATTATTTTCAGTTTCTTTTCTACTACATAATTCTCAAAAGAGATAACTAAATCTTATAAGTTAATTATTCTTGCTTTCTTAGATGAATCATACTCGAGCTCTCGTGATTACTACAATAAAATTTTCAACGAATTGAGCTACAGGAGTCAAATAAAAATGCGCTAAAAGCTTGAAGTTTAACGAATCGAATACTTTAAATCCTGCAAGAAGTACTAATATTCCTCTTATTCAATAAAAACGAAAGTACTCACCGAATCATTTAGAGTCCTGCTGGTAGACCCTTGTACACTCTATTATTGAAAGTTCGGTTAATCATTCCTCTGCAGAATAAAATTTTAATATATTATTGATTTTTACATGTAGATTTAGCGCCAGTTTCACCAAGATTCGTTATATAGTGTCTTTCACTCAAAGGTTATATTTAATCATTGATTAAATACAATCGTATCCAAGAAATAAACATCGCAACAATTGTGTTTGATTAATGAGCAAATATAATCAAGCTTTGGTGAAACTGGCCCTTAATTATATACACATTACCACTGATTATAAAATGTTTTATTCATCACTGATATAATTGTGAAATCTTTATCCACACATTTCATGAGCTAAATTTTTCATACATTTTTTTGCAAAATTAAAAGCACTTCCTCAAATTCCTTTGTTTTTATTGATGATTTCATTAGGTATCTATATATACAATTTAAGTTAAAATTTGGAAGAATTTTAGTTAACATGTTTATCAAAATTGCTTTCAAGAATTTGATCTGGTGAATGTATATTTCATAGAAATAAATTTTGCTTTTATGATTTTTTAAGGTGAAAATAGAATTTGGATAAAAATTCGGAAGAAAGCTTAGTGAAATGGTTGTCAAACTTTTTATCTTTCGATTTGACTCAATTGTAACCGTATTGATTGTTAAATTTTTATACATCGATTAGTTCGTACAATATTCTTTTCGAAAATTATTTCCTATAAATGTTTTCATTAAACGTTTGATTTATTTGTTTGTTCATATAATTTGTTGAAAAATCTAAAGCTTTTTAGTGGTGTGATTTTTCAGTCAACAAATGTATGTGTTGATTAGCGAACGTTGTTCCGCTAAAACAAATAAGATCGCCTTTTTTATTTACACAGTATACATTCTACATAGTTAAAAATAAAAATAACATTATTCTGAAAATATGTTATTAAATTATTTATCTGAATTTGAAATATTTTTTCTTGCAAACATTTTCTCCATATGGAATGTTAATATACGTGCAATTAACCGTTCCGAATAGATTAACTGTATTTGTTAAAAACAATAATAAGCTCTCGCAAAAGTTAAAACCTTACGAATTTCATGGCTAACTGAGATTAAACGTAAGCATTAATGTTGTAGTTAATGTACGAGGAAACGTTCATAGAAGCGCAAAATAATTATGTGCTTTTTTGCTTTCAAGACACGGAAGTCTGTTAATAAATGCAGCGATCACTTTTTGCCTACGGTGTAACAGAAAGTCTGCTTTAAATATTTGCATTTCATCATACGGTCGATTTGTTTTCCCAAAGGTGTTAAGCCCTTTACGAGCTTTTGTTAAAATATTCATTAGCTCTTCGAATATTCCACCCATCTTTGCATGTAGATCACACAGACCAAAAAATTAAATAAGCATTCTTTGTTTTCCCTATTTTCTGTTTCAGTAAATTTTATATAATTTATTAAGCGATCGATTTATAAGCAACTAATACAGGCATTTTTATAATAACTGTATAATTAAAACAGATTAAAGAATAAGATTAAATATACGAGTTTAACAGAATCAACAAATGCTTTTAAAATCGTGTCTGTTATAAGATAAATTGTATTAAATCACAGTCTAGGCACGCTATACAGGGTATAAATATAGACACCGGCCGTATACAGGGTGTTAATATATGTATTTGAAGGTAATGCAAAAATAGACAAAAAAATTCCTGTCATGTCCTTCTAAAGATTACAAACATATGGAACAAAAGAAAACACCAAAAAACTGCACAAAAGACTATACTCGAACACGTGTTTCCTTTTCCTTTCTTTTTTTAGTGTCAGTTTGCTAATGATGATAGCTTAGCTACCGAAACATGTGTTCGAGTATAGTTTTTTGTGCAGTATTTTGGTGTTTTCTTTTTTGTTACAGATAGACGCTGCAATTTAGTGTTCCATTCCTTTAACACAGATGGAGTTTCAAAACATACATTTAGTATATGATCCAAAAGATCTCAAAATATTTTACTACGGTCGATGACAAAACAATTACAGCCCGGATCTGTGTTTAGTGTCAATGAATCGTGTCATGATTCTATTAGAATCAAAACGTATGATATTAAAAGGTTTTCCAAGAAGCTAATATAGACCTTGACTATTACAAATTGGACTTCAAATATCCTGTTTGTATAAAAAAGCTGAGATGGAATATGTATCATGTTTGTCGACTGAAACAAACAGGTTGTACAGAAAATGCAAATAAAGAAACTGGGGATGCTGTACTATCATCTCTAAATAGTGGGAGAAAAAAGAAATAAAATTTATTAATAGAAAATATTAATTTCGTACATTCAAATCGTAAAAGATGGGCACTTTTAAATAAATTAGGTTCTACAAATCAATTTGCTCAACTAAAAATATCAGCTGGTTAATGTTTCAAACTCAATAAAAGTAGAGAAATCGATTGTCACAAAAATGGAAACGTGTCCAAGAAAATTTACACCTATTTCAGAAGGGATATCCAGATCTTTTACTTTAGAAGAACTAAAGCATGCATTAAGAAAGACAAAATTGCACAAAGCTGCTGGTTTGATGAAATACATCTAGAATTTCTGAAAAATTTGGGAAATTATTCTTTGAAGGGGCTACTTATGTTTCTCAATGATATTTATAACACAGGTAGGTAAGTTAAGAAATGTAAAGGGGTGGTAATTTTTTGGAAAAATGAACCTCCTACAGACCCCACTTCTTATCGTGTGATAAGTATGCTAAGTGTAATTTATAAGGTTTTGGAAAGATTAAGTTTTCAATGAATTAATCGAAGAGAAATTACCTATTAAGCAAACAAAGTTTTGTTCCGGTAGAAGTTGTTGATGAAGTGTTGTCATTAACAACGTATATCGAAGCTTAATTTCAGAAGAAACTGGAGTTGTCTTTTTAGACTTAACTGCTCAATGTGTGGAAAGATGGCACACTTTTTAAATTGTTTAACTTTATTCCTTGTCGCGAAGTTATTTTTTGGTTGAAACTATATTATTATATCGGAACTTTACAGTTTTTGTTGAAGATAAAAGCATTACATTGAGATTTTTAGATAATGATCTACAGGGATCTGTTCTTGCACCTTTTCTTTTTAACGTATATGTCTCTAATCTTCCTTATTTACAATGTCGATAATGCGTGTACGCCTATAATATGGCAATTTCATTTCACGATTTGGATTTTTTTGGAATTTGGAAGAAAGCTATCTAATGATTTGCGTTTTATGCCAAAATGTTTCAAAAAATGGCGATTATGCTCCAATCTTAAATAGACAGAGATTTCAAAAAGTAGGAAACTCAATTTACGTTTATCAAATAATACACAGTTAAAGTATAATTTTAACCCAGTTTATCTGGGAGTAACTTTAGATATGTTTTTGATTTACAGGGAACATTTAGAATAAGTCAAACAAAAATGAATACAAGAAATAATGTCATTCAACTTGGGGAGCAGATGCAAAGACACTTTGCACAGCTGTATTGGCATTAGTTTACTCCACAGCAGAATATTGTGCTCCTGTTTGGATGAATAGTAAAAAAATAGATGCACAATTGAGTTGTCTCATGCGCAGAATTGTGGAACCATTAAGTCTACTCCTATCCAATGACTTTCTGTTGTCTGTAATATCACTCTATCGAACATTCGAAGAAAAGCTGCGTTAAAACGAGAATGGGATAAATGCCATCTTAATAAAAACTTTAGAATAATATTGAGAACCCCCCTGCTAACGGATTTTACTCAAGGTGAAGAATGGAAAAAGTTATGGTCTGGAGTTGATATTTTTAATTAACGCCTTATTGATGATCGAACAATCGAATTCCTGGGCTTGGATAAAAAAAGAAAACATTGTTCAAAAGTAAATCGCATATAAGAATAGACCATTCAAAATGTAACTCCATGCTGTTCATGATTTCTAATTCACAGAATATTGTGGAGGATTATCCATTAACGAAGTTTAAATAAGGGTTTATAAACATTCATAATTTAACCCATGAAGCTGTATTATGGGTTAATAATTTGAAGGACATCTGAAGTTAAACAATATTTTGTATCCTCTGTCATTATTATCTCTTTTTCCATTATTTTGTTTATTATTTTCTATCCTACCACTGTTTTTCATCATTGTCGTGGCTGATCCATTATATGTCGTCGTGCAATGGCAGTGCTGTTACACTTTTATGTTATTATTTACCTTCTATTATATTTACACCCTTAATCAGTATTACTACGTATGAATACTAAGGATCACGGTTCGCATGTTTTTTGGTGGTTTTCCTAAACCTTGAAGCAAATACAAAACGAATTAATTCACATTTGGATACGGTTTCGACAGCACACAGTACAGGCTTACACTGATCTTCTGGGGCACTATACATTACATTTACATCACAATTAATAATGCAGTTCTTGTACTAAATGTCAAGCGACAACGGTCGTCAGACTAGGGTTACATTTTAAGGCAATACCCGAAAGATTCGAGAAATAAATTGCCCCGAAACTTTTTAATATCACTCCAAGATTTACCGGAAGCTGGACCATTGAATAGAATTACTGAAAATGAACATCAAACAACAAAATTTAAAAAAATGTCTTTTATCAAATCTCGCAATGTCAATTATTCATCTGAAAATAAATTTACAAAATGAGGCGACAGTGAGTAGTGAGGTCACCACTTATATAAATGCAAATGAAGATGAGGTTCATAAAAAGAAAAAATCCCTGTCCTTCATGTAACAATATGTATAAAATGACAGAGTCGTGCAAGTACACATTCGGAAGATTCATTCACAAGGATACAGAAATTTTATAGTTGAGAAACATGTTCAAATATGATATGTAAACACTGATACTGGCTCTGCTCTAAATCAAACAAATATTCTGAAAATCTGAGGAAAAATCAAAATTCAATGATCTATAGTGAATTCATACAATGGCAACTAAAATTTGATTAAACAGTGTAGGCAACTGAAGAAAGTTTTAATGATGATGTAGAAATGAAGTAACCATTGAAAACATCAATTCGGCAACGTACTACTAAGATGCGACAAGAGAACACATGATGAATAGGAATTTGTTGAATATTTGTATTATAATCAAAGACGCAAAGCTGTTCGACAAGTATTAGACAATAGACATAGAAATATAAACGATCAGATGTGCTCTATAGATCTACACCAAATACATGGTCAAAGCATTTTTGGGAAATTTAATGAAGGACTGTGTGTAATTACACCAAACATAACATTACAAGAATCAATTGACGTCAATAAAAATTATAAGATAAAATAACAGAAGAAGAGATTAAAACTACAATAAAAGGAATTTCTGTAGATACCTCGGTAGATACTGCCCCAGCATTAAATGTAGCAACGAATTACAAACAATTTTGCCAAAAATTGCCTCAATCGTGTTAAGAAACTGTTGTGCCAAAAGTTTTGCGTAATCCCCGCACAATTTTTGTTTATAAAAAAAGAGACTTAATGGATTTTAACAACTGGAGACAAATTTTTATATGCTCTGTTGCCCGAAGAATAATTGAAAGAACTTTAGAAAAATATGTAACAAAATTTGTTCTGATTAACGAAAACCAAAGAGGATTTATAAATAAGCCTGGATGTCATATAAATACTGGAATAATTGAGGAAACTCTAAAGAATGCCAAAGAACAAGATGAAGATGATACATTAATTTGAGATATTGCAAAAGCATAAGATTCTGTAGGCCACAATCATATTGAAAATGTTATTTTGAATTTGGAATTACCCTCAAAACTTTAAAAATTAATAGTGAAACTTCAAATACAGTGTGTGTCTCGACGATAGCATGTTAGACGAATAATGAGAACGATAAAACCGATTTAGCTGAAAACTTGTAACTTTATACAATTGGACGTGGTCTACTTACTGAAAATATTTTCATGGCGATGTCACTTTCGGTTATACCGGAAGTGGATACCAACTTTGTTATTTTAAATACAATGCCCCAATTTTTTATTTTATTTTTGGTTTTCATAAAATTTCCACTAACAGGTTTGGCACACCTATCTCTTAACATTATTTAGAAAAAAAAATTATTTCAAGCCTTAGCAACGAAAATTTGAATCTACTAAAATATTATTATTTCATGAAACATAAAAGGTGGCAGTTAAGCGAAACTTGTACAACGGTCATTATTTATATTGGAGTATGTTTTTAATATTACACATTTTCGAAATTTATTTCTAGGGGAAGTCCGGGAGTAACGGTAGTTAAGAAATTGAAAATTATCAAGGAGTCAATTTTTTTAAATTGCAAGTGAATTTTATTATATCCTCATTCGATGCAGAATTTAATTACACTATCCGCTGATATATCATGTTCCTATACCTAAATTGAATGATTATCATGTTATGTAGTTTTTTTTATATTTTCTTTTCTTTTGTGTTTTCTGTTTTTTTCTACTTTTCTGGAGATGTTGTAGTAAATTAGTAGTGTGCTTTGCAATCTGTTTTGTTGCTGTCGTATGATACCTTCAATCAGTTGGCTTTTTTATTTTACATCATCTCCAAAAAAAGTAGAAAAAAGCAGATAACACGAAAATTATTCAGTTAAGGTATAGGAACATGACATATCAACAGATGGGTAATTAAATTATGCATCGAATGAGAATATAAAAAACATAGAAGCAATTTTAAAAAATGGCTCTTTGTTAATTGTAGTTTTCTTAAATAAAAAATAAAAATTAGAGCATTGTGTTTAAAATAACAAAGTGGGGAAACCACTTTCGGTATAACCGTAAGTGACACGGCCATGAAAATATGTTCAGGAAGTAGACCATGTCCATTTGTATAGAGTTACAAATTTTCAGCTGAATCGGGTTTTTCGTTCTCATTATTCGTCTAACATGCTATCGTCGAAGCACACCCTGTATTTAATAAAACATATATAGATTTGGGTCTCCAGAAATCAAAAGGTATCAACATCAAGACAGGCCTATTTCAATGAGTTCCTCTCTCTCCAGTTTTATTTAATATGTCTATCAATCATATTGTTAATAAATTATTCGAATATGAAGTAGCAGGTGCAAGCGGTTATCGTTTTAGTGACTTGAAGCCATTCACAATTATGGGTTTTGCAGACGACACAGGTTTAATTCCGAAAAATAAAAATTACGCTACTAAATTGTTCGAACTAGCTGCACGAAGATTTGAAGAAATTGGTTTAAAATTAAATGTTCAAAAATTCCCTACCATTGTTGTAGAAAATCGAAACGTACGATTTACTGAAATTGAGTTGTCTTCTTCTGTCTTTATTCAATCAATTTCTGCTGATAAGAAAATCAGATATCTTGGAGTTACATTTTCTGATTGTCTACAATTTATAAAATTAGTTTAATTAAGTAGTAGTTGAATGCTCACCTATATATATATATATTAACTAAATCTTCATTGTTACATTGAGATCAAAAACTCACTGTTCTAAATCGGTATATTCTTCCATCTTTGACATATCCTTTTCAAAATTCAACATCCCAAAAATTTATTTAGAAGATTTGAACAAGATTATAAGAAGTTGAGTTAGAGAAATTTTTGAACTGCCCGACGATACTCCAAATTAATTTCTGCATTCAAGTAAAATATTAAAGGATTGGAAATTCAAAATTGTTTTTGGGAAAGATATATTCAACAATTTAACAAATTCAATTTTCTGGACAAATTTAACTCTTTATTTGGTAATTGCAATTAAATTTTGTTTGGACATCTTAAAATTAAATGATTTCGACACATACTACAGGAAAAAAATACCTGTATAACAAAGGGATTACGGTGCATTCTGCAAAGAAAATCCTTTGTAGAGTGGTGCGCCTTACCAGATAAAGTTGTTCTATACCAAGAAGTCAAGTCGGCAAATGATTGGATTTATAAGAAAAATGGTTTGAGCAATTCTGAATGGAAAGACTGTCTAGAAATTAATTTTAATGTTGCCTCTGTTCGAAGTCTCCCTGAACGTAATTCTAGTACAACCCGTTGTAGATGCTCCAACGAGAAAGGATCCCTTACGCATGTACTGGGTTATTGTCATTTTAGGGAAGCACTAAAAAAGGCATAACGAGATAAGAAAAAGTTTGGCGGATAAAATTATAAAGTACATGAAGAAGTGTTTGTGGTTTCAGAAAAAGATTGTGTTAAGATGTTTGGCTCATTTATTGATTTTCGTAAAAAATTAATTTGACCAAAAAGTTAGAAAAACACAACAAAATGTTAAGAAACTGGATAGCTTTACTGCGTCATCATTTATACAGTCAGAGACTTAGAATTAATTAATTCTCTTTAATTTAATTCAATTAGGTGTTTCCAAGTACGTCACGACTACGTTACCAGAACAGCTGATTGGGGACAACTAAAACGTGTGAACTTACGACATCTTCGTGGTTTTTACTGTTTTTAGAGGTTTACGAAGATTTTGGACCAAAGTGTTTTTAAATATTCAAAGCGCACATTTATAGTTTGTGTTAAGTGAGCATATACCTAAATTTATTAATTTGACATTTTACTAAAAATTGTAATAATCCAGCTAACTTTTATTTGTTCTAATAAAGAGTAGGACCATTACTTCCGCTTCAATACATTTTTTGCCACCTATTTCACAAAACTTGCTAAACGTCCATTTCGAACGGTACAAAAGTTGTCCGCAATCAGCTGATTGTAGGTCACTTGGAAATACCTTATTAATTAATAATATCCTAATATGTATTTTTAATCAATTATGTTTAATGATATACTGTGTTTCATGGCAAACCGAAAATGTTGATCAGTGTTTTAAAATAAATAAAATATAATGAGAAATTTATCATACATTTATCACTTGTTTAGAGGTATTTTGAACAAAGTTGTAACGAATTAAACTCAAACCACTATTTGATGGATAACTAATCTCTATTTTTTAATCATTAATTTGTTATGTTTCATTGTAGATTATTACAATGTAAAATCTCTTGAACACCATTGGTAACACAATGATAACGAAGGATGACTTTATGCTCCAACAAACTGGGAATTCAGGAAAAATGTCACTTCAACTCCTTGTACATACCTCGACAGCTAAAGCTCCAACGACACAAGTCTACAGGATTTTTTGTCTGAATTACCTATACTCAGTATACTATTGGCACGGAGTAATAAACCTGTCAGAATTATCGAATCTCCCGTATTGCAGTGGCGTAGGTACCTGATACGTTTGGAAAATCATATTTCTAGTAGGTAATATTATAATAGTAAAATCTACCTTGATTATGATTTATTACTCCGCGTCAATAGTATACAGACTATAGATGCCCTATCAATTTGTAACACCTATTCTTTTACACCCTGTATATTAAATTAAAATATAGTATATTCTGATTATTATAATATTATAATAATATCTCTTCGTATTAGAGGTAAATTTCATTTGCCCAATTTACTTCGGTACACACAAACAATTCGTGAGAGGTTTCTGATTTTAAATTACTAGATTAATAATAAATTGTGTTTATTTATTTAAAAAAAAAGTGAATTCTTACTGAAAAAATTTTGGATTGTAGAATACTAGAAAGCGCCGCCTGTATGTAGATCTTCAAATTAAAACAATCTTTTTCTATTGTTTAAATATTCTAGATCATAATATAATGTTTTTATCGAAATGATGAACAGAAAACGCAAACTTGTACTAAAAAAAAGATAATAAATATAAATAATCATGGGCGAGTATTAGGCACATTATCGGTAAAATAAAAGTTGGTAATACCGAAGAAATCGTAAATATACGCTTTCAAGTTTAATAAAACTTTTCTTGAACTTAAACTTTCTTACGTAGGGTATTTCCTATTTTAAAGTAAAATATCTTGAATTTTATATTCTCAAAGGATACGCAAGCGATATAATAACAAAAAGCTTTTCAAACGACACCTTAAAGATTTTTCTTTTCTTCATAACATGTGTTAACATTAAACGAGCTTTGCTGAGCTTATTTTGTGTGACCTTAGTTGAAGATGTTTACTTAATAAAGTCGTCTTTGTTTAAAGAATTATTCCTGTTCCTTATTGATTATACCAAAATTTTGCTGCGGAAAAAGTCTATTTCGCAAAGCGTTACTTAATTAATTTGAAATTTAATTAAAAGCATAATTAATATCCTATTTAAAAAACACACTACATACAGGTAAAAGAATAATTAATCTTAATATAAAACTGATAGGAGACCTTTTATAATGAATTTGGGTAATTTATGACGTTTTCATCTTCCCATTAACTATAAACCTTTCAATCAACTTGAATAAATCATTAATCTTGTTTATATTTTGCATCTTTCATTTGTAAACGTTTGTTAAATCTTTCAATTTAAATTATTGCACGTCGTTTATATTTTATTTTGCAGCTATTTTAATATACATTTTCATTAAGATTAAATTTGTTTTCTTGTTTTAATAAACCTTAAGATATAATTAAAAGTTGTACAAGTTTGGTTAATAAGAAGTTAAATCTGTTTGACAAATAATAGAGTCCCAAAGGGAACTTAAGTGTTACTTTGCAGGTTAAATAAACAAGGGTATTTATCAATAGACTATACCGAATATATTTATGTGTATTGTAGTAGGTGTAACTCTACTTGCATTCACCATTAGCGCAGGCTCATTTTTCATACACTTTTAGTAGAAAATTATATGAAGAACCACTAACCACCAAATTGTGAGTAAACCTCCCTAAACGATATAATAAACTAACAACCTACAATTACAGTTTATGTTGAATTCGTAGTTGGGCTAATTAGTTATTTGTACTGGATTTATTT
Organism: Abscondita cerata; assembly: GCA_030710515.1. Taxonomy (NCBI): domain Eukaryota; kingdom Metazoa; phylum Arthropoda; class Insecta; order Coleoptera; family Lampyridae; genus Abscondita; species Abscondita cerata. The sequence goes on along the minus strand of JALBCR010002489.1, from coordinate 442,207 downwards.
TTGGTTTTGAATTAATTTGAACACTCATATTTAAATTATTGTTGAGGTAGGTAGGTAATCGTTCCTCTGTCCTTACTTTTGCTGGTGGGAAAAGCAAAACACCTATAATTCAAATAAGATTGTCCTAAGGCTTTAGGGAAATAAATAATAGTAAACTTTTGTTTGTATAATAACAATAATAATAATTTACACCAAACACCAGTTCAATGGTAATAACAGAATAGCAAAATATAAAGTCATATGAAATTGAGTAACCACTCAATTGACAACACAATTTTCAATCGTATCACGTTTCACATACGTTGAATTTTAAAGGTAGTTTTCGTCGACACGAGCCAGTCTAACGTAGTAGAAGTGCAAAGTTTGCTTTAAATTTTTAACTTGGTGCACAATTTTACACTCACGTTTTAAAATTATTTATCACCAAAATTTTAGAATCTTATGGGGAATTACACAAAATATTACTTGTTATGAAATGTCGATTATATTTAACTAATTTAATAACAGCGAGGACCTTGAGCAGCAAACAAAACCTGAACTGAAGCTGCAGAGGATAAGACAACCTTCATAACTTTCTGTTAAATTGCGACTTAAAGCTGTGTCCATCCGTTACAAAAAAAAAACAACTTATTGAAATCAAAAAGGAAAATATTTATTTTTTTTTTCCAGGGCGTTGAAGCACACTAGAAAGAATTCAGTATTATTTTGTTATTTTAAAACATCCTCGTTTTCGAATAAGGAGGAGCTCAGCAGATTATCCTAAGAAGCATTAATTCTGAATGATAGTTTTCAAAGGATGAGTGCAGCTTTGATCAGATTATTGAATAGTATATTGCAAAACAAATTTTGAAAAGAAAATATTGCGTCGTGAGTCAAAGGCGAGTGGCTCAAGCAAACGGGTGTGAAATCTAACTTTGATAAATATCAAATTAATGTTTATTTACTCAAAATTTCTTAGTAGGAGTTGCTGGAAACTCTATAATATTTTGTTCCACTATTGAATTAGTTTAAACACTTCCATCTATTTTCTATGGCATGATTGTGAAGGAATAAACTACACCTTTTCTTAATATTCTCTTTCAATTTCGGTCATTAACAACATTCGAGATTGAATCTCTCATTTAATTAAATTCTAAAATGATGGTTAAAACGAAATTTTATTTTGAAGATTGTGTTGTAAAAGTAAAATTATTTGGTTTTTCATTGAGAAAAACTTTTTGATTCTGATATATTCAAATGCAGTGGAATATTTTAGGGTGTTAATGCTACGTGAATGTTATTTCAAAAACGATCGCAAACCATTAAATAAAATATGTATGGTAAGTCGTATTTTGTAAATTCCAAAGAGACTATTTTGCAAACATTCGCCACGTGTAACCGTGGGGATGACGGGTTAATTCAGGCGCGCAACCTGAGCCACAATGTTATTGATTTAAACCGCCCGCGCCCCCAACCGCGCGCACGGCTTCCACGGACAGCTTTATCCATCCCCTTAATCAGTCCCCAACACCCTCAGTTGATGGTCATTTCGTTATGCCTGATTCCGATTCAATTGCCACTTTTAGCGAATTTAGTACATTTATACTGTTATTGAATTTTATGGAGTTATTTAAGCTAGTTTTGTTGAGCTACCGATTACCAGATTTGTATTTGTACTCTCAACAGGTGCTCTTTTGTTTCTCAAATACAATTACAATTCTATACTCCAGTTTGTTGCGACACTAATTGCGTTATCGTAATTATTATAAATGCGTCGTTCTCCGTTTCAAAGCGTCATTTTTTTTCAATAGCACTTAAACCACAATTATTTTAATGCGAACTTGAAGCCACATTACTCGATACCGTGATTAATTTTGAGGTAAGCGTTATTAATTATTGAGGTTTTACAAATTACTAGCGTAAATTATTTTTGATGTTTTTTCGATAAGCAGAACCTGTAATTGTCGAAAATGCATTTTCATAATTTATTTAGTTTTTAATTAAGAAAATCTTTAAAACTTGGACAACTTTGAACAGTATAATAATTTATTGTTAATTGTCTAGTTATTTACTCCAAAAAAAGAAATTATCTAACTTTAAATAACATATTTATTTCTAAGCCATGTTATCAAATGTAAATTATTTTTATTCTATTTCTTGTTTCAAGAAGGTGCTAAAATAGTTTAGTGGGATGTTTCAAACTTGAGTGTAATTCATTAGTCAGTATTAAACTCGTACTTCAAACTGTGATAAAACAACATTTACATTTTTTAATTGCAATCATCAGGTAACATTCTAAATTTAATTTTACACAACCACGTCATTGTTTGCCAATTGCTTCAAAATTTGAATAGTTTTTCACGTAAAAGATTTTAAAATGTTAGAAATGAAAGAAACTTATGTATTTTAATTTGTATTGGTTCATAACATTCCTGTCTTTTATAAGAATAAACTTATGTTATTTTTTCTATTTTATGATTAATATTGTTATCTAATTATGCATAATTCCAACATTAAATTTCATCGACTTTAAAGATTTCTGTGACATGTTAAAATGCTTCGTAGGCTTGCAATATAAAATAGGCTGGTTAAAATGTAATTGCTGTTGGGATGTTGGTCAAATAAAACAACAATTTATCAGTATAATTAAAAATGATGTATATGATTGCTCCGGCGAAACACGGCATTGTTGCACATCATTAACAGGCAGACCTGTTTGATTTCACGAATTTGATAGTTTCGACGTTGAAAGTAGTAGAAGTTTCAATATAAGATTAAATCCATAGGTATAGATAAATAATCCACCTTCACTTGACACATGAAAGCCAATCTTTAAACAAAACACAATCAACAAATTTTAGGTCTTTAGAAATTATTTACATTAAAACCACTAATCCTGAAATTATCATTAATGTCACAAATTACTAATTAATGTCAATCTTTAATGAAATATCATTGCAATCCAATTTATACTATAGTCAATATCAATTTAATTTGAAATTTGTACAATCTGTTGACGTTTTCACCTCCAATTAACTGACTGTACAAGTATCGATCTAAGCTATTCGCGGGATAGGATCAAAATTGTTGCCCGCACATAACCGCGTAATCTGAGTGCACTAGCGTGGTGTTCCATCGTTTTTCGCACAAGAATGAGCCGCGAGAAAAAAATTCCCCTTTGCAAGCCATAACTCAAAAAATGTCTCTCCAAGTAATTCGCGAGAGAGGACCACAAATGTTGGGCGTACAAAACTGAAAAGAATGGGTGTCTTTCAGAGACTTCTGGACTCGTGGATTTGTTACTAAGAACACCATTTTCTACTTTATATCTCCAAAAATAGCTGTCGAGATCCCAAAAACTTAGATTAATATTTAGCATGGACCCCCTACAAACCTATGTAGTTGCTCGATTATTGACCACTAACCCCCTTTTTCAGGACAATTTTCTCACATTGTTTGTAATTGACCTCAAATAAAATGTGGATAGTATTTGTTTTCTTATCTCATTCAATAACTTTGGTTACTATGTTGTCAATGAATAATTTTTGGTCCATCATTTTCATATACGATTTCAGTTTTCAGATAGAAATTTTTTTTATATAAAAACTAGTTTTTATTAGTTGATTTTTATCTATTTAGGCAAATGTACAGTCAATGGATTACTTTTACTCAGTAATTCAATTAATCAGTAAAATAAATCAATCAATTAAGCATTCAAATTGTCAGTTATTTTGTTAACCAATCAATAAATCATTTAGGAGTAGGCACATCAGTCAACAGTAGATAAATTCAGCATTTTCTTTAGGTAATCAGTTAATAGTATTTAATCAGTTAATTATATTATTTATCTAAAAATTAAACAATCAACAGATATGTAAGCCGACAATTATCTACCACAACTCTCTACGATCTGTTAATAAATTGATAAGGTCATTTATTCAAATTAAAAAAAAAACAGTTCACTATGTTACTTAAAGCCATCAATTAATTTTCGAAAATACTTATTAGTACGTAATCGGTGAGTTGAGACAACAAATAACTAAATAAAACAATAGTCAATAATTTAGAAGCAAGTTTAAAATTAAGCAATTGTTTACTTTAATTAATAGTAATTAATTAGATACAAATAGATACCAGGTTCTCAAGCCACTGGTCAAATCAACAATTATATATACAATAAATTAGAAATCAATAGCAATCAATAGTGACAAACTGGACAAATTATTTACCATACAAACGATACATCAACAATCAATAATTAAAATAAATTGATTGTTGTAGTTGGATGAAAAACAAACAAAATTAATAAAAAGTTAAAAAATTGGGCAATAGATCAATATTTAATGAATACAAATCAATAAATTACAATAAATAACAAAATAAAATAATAAATCAAACATCAATGTTTATTAGAAGTTGGTTACTTATTGTCACCAGTTTGTTGATAAAAATCCTAGATTAGTTGCACTTAATTAGTTAGTCTTTGGCATTTTTTCTTATATGTTTTAAAAAAAAATAAACATAGAGCAAAAACTAATAAATCGTATGGTAAATCATTATTAATAAGTGTAAAAAGTCACTTACTTTACTGTAAAAATATTTAAATAATTGGTTTAATTAATTAAACATTTGGCAGTTTAGTCAGTCATCTAAACGTAAGGCATTTGGCCGTTTCTCACAAAATCATTCACTATATAAAATGATTTACTGAAATTCACACACTACATAAAAACTCGACTCATTTACAAATTAATCAAACAATAAAATAAACAAATTAAACAGTTAATCAGAAGATAATTACTTGATGCATCAATTAATTGATGACAATATTAAACAAAATAATAAGTTTAATGATGTAACAAACAATCTATCAAACTAGTCAAGTAATTAAACAATAAATTAATTAACTCAGGTTTGTTACTTTCCACAATAATTAGAGAGCAGAGATTAATTTGTGTTAAACGTTAACAAAAAGATAAAAAATACGCACTAAACCAAAAATACAATTTGTCAATCAATAAATCAGTCAACAGTCTATCAATTAAAAAAGGAGTCAATCTTTTGTTTATAAGTTACTAGTGTACCTTTTAATTCGCAATGATTCACTCACGTAGTAGTTAGTTGATTAGCTAGACAATTAATTAATTTACATATCTACTTAACATCAATTAATATGCACTTTTAAGTCGGTTTAATGAGAAAGCAATTATTTTCAGTTAGGAACTCATTTAATGATTGAGAAACTGATTCAGTCTCACTTTTGTATTAATAATTTGCCTACGCAATTATGACTTTTTAATTAATCAATTAAAAAATAATTTAAACCATATAGATAATAAATTAATCACACTGTCAAATGTGAATTCTGATCAAGTAAAAATTTCACCTGCAAAAGATGTCTTGGATATGAATGATTAACGTTCTTGAAGCATTGATGCATTTTTTAGTGTTCAATGCTCAACCCTAATTAAATACAATATATTCAATTAACATTCAACCAAATTTAAACTAGTTTTTCTTACTAAAGCTCTCGCTCAAAAGGAAATCAAAAACAAATAAGCAAATTTGATTGCGTTAATCAATGTCTAACTTTTTGAAACAACCATCAACCCCAAACATATAATTGAGTTTAGATTTATGAACCTCTTCGATTCGTCAGCCACCCTCTCCTCGTCCTTCTTCAAAATATCAATGCTATTGAACAGCACCTCATTTTGTTGTTCTACAAAGAAATTTAGATACAAAAGTAGTTAATGGTGGGGAATCATTAGGCAGGAAATTCAGTGGAACGTACTGGTACAACGTCTTAAAGTTGTCTTTGTGCACGTGCAGCTGCAACACCGTAGCGCATTCAAAAATGTTTTATTTGCATTAAGGTACGCACCATCTGAAGCAGTTCCTTTTGCATCATCGGTTTAACAAGGTGAATATCTTTTCAATAATAGATGCGGAGTTTATGAAGTGTACTCCTTTAAGCCTTATAGGCAATGCCTCCTACATTGTAATTATTTATCACATATTTTACTTATGCCTCAATTTTTACCTGCAAGTACACCATGTGTTTTTTCAGACTTCCAAGAGAAATCTTGAATAAATGGCTGAAGCTGTATGTGTCTAAATTCATAATAGCCACAAAACCTTCAACCGAACCTTTTCTACTAAGTATCAGCCTGCGGATGCTGTCAATATAACCTACATGGTCTAAATAGTCGTACTCACTGGGATTCGAAGTCACTCTAATATATAAATTGACAACCATCCGGGAGGAGTTTTGGAAGAAAAAGATATTGTCTATGCAGAAATTAATCAGGTTTTTTTTCTAGCAAAAAAAATACGTACGATCCTCTCGCGACAGTTTTCATGCGTTCGACGTCGACTTTTACGAATACGTCTGAAAAAACTTTTAGAGTGAAATAGTTATCGATATTCACCTTCGGCTTTTCAATGTTGTACATGCAACTTCTCAAGAAGAATATCAGCTCCAAATCTACAAGCTACTCTGTCATGAATTTCAAAAAAGTTCTTGATGTACTACTTGCCGTGCATTGGAGGTAAATGTGGTTGCTTTTTTAACCATTGTTGCAAGCGTTGGATGTTTTCCCTCCTCAATTTTTTGTTGATCTCGTATTCCCTTTCGACGTCGGCATATATCCACGACATTTTGGATCCAACTGAATTGTGAGATGTAATTTTAGTGCATTATAATATAAATTAATTATATGTAAATTATTGTATAATATTTTACAGGTTTATTATTGCTTGATGTGATTCTGCGCATTGAAATTTCTACATTTAATATTGATCTTAATCCTAAACAATTTTGTATGCAAGTATATTGATTGAAATATCATTATTTTATCATTACACCAGTTCGCGAATCTTATACGATAACCTTTCGTGACAATCATGGTCTAAGCTTTTCCTCCCTCCAACCTGTTAATATTTATACAGTTACTGTTAAAGTACAAACAACCTCCGTATTTTACTCAAAGAAAATTGTGTTTTCTCAGTCAAAATTAATTAGTTTAGTAAATTGTCACTTCTCCTTATTGACAAAATAATGTATCATTCCTTGGTTACAAGGTTTACTCATAAATATTTAAATGAAATCTAACAACTCACCTAGGATGGAAAGTAAGCGCATTTACAACGCCACGTAAGACACCGCTGAAGGTAATTGTTTAAAGAAAGGCCATGACTATTAAATTCCTCTTAGATCTTTTCACTTCAACCGTGCTAAAGTCAAGTTGTCTGGGGAAACTGCATTAAATGCAAGGAATTCTAATAAATAAATGCATACCATCGATCAACGAATTATATATAATTTAGTCTAAAATTTGTGAGTGGACAACTAATGCAGGTATGAACTTATTCCACGCACCTCGTGCTGACGTTGATATATTTTTTTTAGTTCCTTATAATTTTCTCCAATATTATGATCTCGACAGGACCTTCTTAAGTAAGGAATACTCATGTTAATGACCCTATCGTACATTGTTAACCATTAATAAGGGGAAGCTGTATTATTTCATCTTAACTTGACGACATGTTGTCGATTATTATCGTTCGCCTAGTTATACTGTTTACCATGCTGCAAAACCAAGAAGCTGATATTCCCGAGTTTTATTCTATCCCGATTGAACAACCAATCAAGACGAAAATTACAGACAGCAATGTTAGGTTTTTCTAGGTTTTTATCTTCCACAACCAGTAACCTGATTTACCAGAATAACTTTTGCCTGCACGACAACATCAGTATTATATTATACTAAATTGCTTAGGAAAATGTACGTACGTTTTTAATTATATCTTTCTGTAAGGCGATTTACGTTTTATTAATACCATTAGTATTGGTAATTTTGCTGTCCAGATGATTCTTTCTATCTTCGTTTGACGAACTTCCACCTACGGGTAATTAATTGAAATTGTATAATTTAAAATATTTTTAAATTGCACCCACTGAGAAACCTAAAAGAATGGCCAAAACTGATTTTGGAAAAATGTATTTTTTAAAGGTTCGCCTACTACACGCACAGGCTATACATGGTGTCCCTAAAATGTGTGGACATCACTTAACCACAGATTCCTGGGCTCAAAATAAGATGATTTAACCCAACTTACCTATATCTAAAAGTGCTTCGTTTAGCCAGTATTCTGATTCAAAGTTCAAAAGACATTTTTTTATTTTGCTTATAACAAAAGAACGGTTTTGTCGATTTTGATGATATTTGGTATTGCACTCCTTACAGATGTAGGTCATCTTTTAAGGTGATGTTAGTTATTATCAGTGGACCATTAGTGTACGAAACAGGGGTAACCCGGCAAAAACCACTCAAAAACTTTCTTTTGAACTTTGAATCAGAATACTGGATAAACGAAGCACTTTTGGATATAGGTAAGTTGGATTAAATCATCTTATTTTGAGCCCAGAAATCTGTGGTTAAGTGATGTCCACACATTTTAGGGACACCCTGTATATTTGTATATGGGTGTCACTGTTGTTGTTATATATACAAATGAAAATCTTTCCTTTCCAAATTTTATGTAATCTAATTGTTTTTTTTTATAAATAATTGTTGTATAAAAATTAATAAAAAGATTGATAATTTTTACTTTTAAACATCAAAATAAATTTGCTGTTTTTCTAATAAATTTGCATTTACACATAAACAATAAGGCCAAGAAAACAATAAAATGAAAACCAAAATTACTCAGGAACAATTTTATTCCAATTTTTAAACATACTATCCCTAGGCCGCAAAGGAAAAAGGAAATGAAGAGCAAGAATGTTTAACGTATTTGTACGAGAATCACTTTTTAATGTTTTTGAGCAATTTTCATGTCAGATAATAATTGTGATTCGGGCAATTGTTGCCCATCTAGTAATTTTTTCTTTCGATCTTTTGTTTTTTGGGGAATTATCCTTTTAGGAAATTCCTCTTGTAGTCAATAGTTTACAGGCGATGTCTTTTATTCAATTCCAATTTAATTTAATTTAATCAAAGGGATTTATTAATTGACTACTACAAATATAATAGTTTGATTCAATAATTTCTAAACTTGATTATATAATTATGTTATTTACACTTTCAACTTGGTTACAATATCTTTGACATAGAAGAAGTATAGTCTGCAACACAATGGAATGGTTATTCTGCACCCGTCACCGTCACAAATAAACAAAAAAGAAACTCGATAAGTTAATAATTTTAATCTGGATTCAATCCTTTTTTTAAGTAATCAACAATCATATTCTACGTTGCATCTTTCTTTTAACATATTCAGTACTTATTTATTGTTCAGAAAGTGACACGTTTTGACAAGTATGGTGGACATTTGCCGTCGCCGTATCGGTATGGCATATTCCGTTTCCGTACTTTGGCTATCTCTTGATTGATATAATATAAGTATCACTATTTCCAATAATAAGGTTTTTTGTGACACGTTCAAGACTTTGCCACAAGGTGAAGATGACACCTGACGATCGCTTACTTGCCATGAAATATTACTGGCTAACTTTCCCCATAGCCTTGACTTGGGGCAAATGATACGACGATTTCTTGCTGGCTCTCTGTCTAAATGTACTGATAGTGGATACTTGGAAATTAGTGGAAAATAAAAAAATGGATCAATAAATCGAGTGTGTGAAGAATACTTAAGAAAACCACTATAACATTCAACTACACAGCATTTGACAGAAAACGATTATGACAAATGTTTAGATTTTTGTTTATGGACTTCAGGCAATGTCATAAAATAACATTAACTAAATTACGTATGCATTTTTTGTTTTAAAATCTCTCGTTGTCATTAATTTAAATAAAACTGTAAACTGCGCAAAAAGTGTAACACTTAGGTATAGGATACCCTTATATTTTTGTTAACGTTATGAATTAATAAAATACAGGATGTTCCATTTAAAAATAAGGTCCATATTACATTTTGAATGATCTAATAATTAACCTGTACAATCTGAACACCCTGTAAAGAGATGTTTAATATTTAATTGTGGAGTACATTTATCTACTATTCAACTAATATGTAGTTAGGTATAGGAAACCTTGATGAAAGTGTACCTTATTTTTTACGGACAATTAAAAACGCCATGATACTTAGTGTCACATAAGAAAAAATATAACTTAGATGCGATTCATTTTTTTGGAGCATACTGTATATTTCAACATAATTTTAAAATGCAAAATTTATCAACCTGTAAACTACTAAAGTGACAAAAAATTTTTACTATTTCGCTATAAATCCAAGTCCCGTTGGCGTTGGTGGTGATTCGCTACAGGGCGAATACATTTTTAAAAAGTAGTCTTACGTTTGTGATGAAAAAGAAGGTTAAATATTTTGAGTTTGTAATTTTGATTGGACAGTTAGTTAAGAGGTTGTGGCATCTTAATCCAGACACCTGCAACATTATAGCTGAAAGATCTTTTAAATGTAGACGTCCGGTGTGGTGAAATTGAGATCAGCCTTTTAAATCTGAGGTTAAGATGATGTATGTCTGTCCTGTAATTAATCTTTTAATTTAAGAATTGTGGAATTTTTTTTGTATATTAATAACAATATTCTCCATTATACTCACATTAGAAATATACGTATTAGCGAAAACAAAATAATTAAAATGTATTCTTTGTATTCAGTTAATAATAAACATCTACATCAATAACAATAATAATAACACTAATATCATGAAGAATTTATTGGAAACGCTGAAGAATTTTTAATATTTCGTTAGACGTAAACATGTTTTTCAAGAACAGTAGAGTACAAAAATGTGGTTATAATTTTATTACTTTATTAATAACAATAAGAATAAAATAAAATTAGGATTTCGTGAAAATGTAATCCCAATATAAACAAATACTCTAAAATATAACCCAATGAAAGGGAAATTTAAAACAAAAGATTATTTTTATAAATTTTATGAGCGTAATAAAAAATTATAACATTTTTGTCAAATAATTGTTTTGTTTTTGTACTGTAAAAATCTCATTACCAACCATGCATATAATGAGTGAAACTTAGCCATCTTCACCTAGTCGACAAAATATTAATTTGCCAGCAATAAATAGAACAATTTGAGTTTCAACGTTTGAAGAACATGCTAAATACTATTTCCAGAACTTACATAAAATCTTATTAATTACAAATATATGTCTTTTTCTAAATATTTAACTTTATTTCCTACATCTAATAAATATACATGTCACGCTTTATAAATAAAGATTTCCTGAAAAAGAAGAATTATTATAAAATTTAATTATATACCTTAATTAATAAAAAATTACTACAATCAAATTGTATTCATTTCACTACTAACTACAGTAATAATAAAAACGACTATAATACTCGTTAAAAGTTACGAAGTAAAATATTTCGGTTAATAATAACGAGAATAAAATGAAATTATGGCCTCATGAGATTATAATGTAAACATTAAAAAATTTTATAAAATATAACTTAAAAAGGATGTTTAAGAAGTAATCGTTATTAAAAGCTACATATCAAATTTGTGGAACAACATAAGGGATCACAGTAGAATGAGTAAACAATGGTTTGCTTTTTGTGCATGTTTCATCCCAAAATTTTATTATTAAGCATGTATAAGTATTTGTAATCTACTTATTATATATGTTTGTTATAAAATTATATCTGTGCGCGTCAAATGTTTATCAACATTATGAACTGAATGAAGGAGAAAGGAATAAATTCCTTCCAAAAATTCAGGTGATAAATTTCTGGAGAAACCATCGGACACGTCAATTACTATTTTTAACAGCACTAATTTTGTTCTAAAAATTTTTAATACAGGGTGATCCAGACACAAGTACGGAAACAGGTTATCTTTTTTAATGGAACACCATGTAGATCTTCAACCACACCTTGCACCACTGATTCTTGATATGTAATAACAATGGTAATAGCAACGAGACGTTATTGGTTGTCAAAAATATTGATTATTGATATTTTTAATCGATCTAACGATTATCCTGACGTGAAAAATGCATTTATCTGAGAAAGAACGTGTCGAAGTACAAATTTAGTTATTTTATAAATGACTACGTAAATTCACAAAATACAAATATCAAACGTCAATATTTTGTAAAGAAATAGGTATAAAATATTATACCCGAAAAATACTAGAATTTTCTAAGGAATCGAAATTTGCGAAAATATACTTTGTGTTCCATTTAAAAAAAGAAGACCTTGTTTTGGCACTTGTCTCTGGATAATCCTGTGTATGAAATTTTTCAAACCAAATTTGGGCAGTTATAAATAGTAATCGAAATGTTGGAAGGGTTTATCCAGAAATTAACCTGAATTTTAATCAAATGTGTTGCTTTCGTCGTGAAGGTAATAAATGATGCGATGAAATAGTTAAATATAACTTAACGTTCTAACGTTATCAAAAATAAAACAACATTATATTGCTGATTAAGTGCTCTTGCATATTTAGTGAATTATTTAGGTAAATGTATGTACTAGTAAGTTTCGGTGACATCGTCGAACCAGGACACCATTCCTGTTGAAAACCACCAAGCTACTGCGCAAACGGTTACTCGGAAACCTATCAGTGAATAGGACACCGCGTTTAGGTTACTAATGTTTGACTTTCAGGCATTTTGAAAATGTCCGGTCTTATCCGTTATAATTTATGTTCATCTCAAGATATGGTTTTAAAAAATCCATTTATACGTCATATATGGGTTGAAGCGCTATCCTGTTCGAACCACATCTATGCTGAATTGATGTTTTACATGTTTGAAAACGATAATGGTTTTTAGTGAACTGTAACACTTTAAACCACCCAACATCATTTTTGTAGATGCAATCGTGTTTCTAGAATTTTTCTAGATTTGGTAAACGTCAAATCCAAAAGTGTATTTAGAATACGACGCATCTCATGATTTCAAAGCTGTAATTCCTGTCCCCATGTGGTGGACGGACAAACACATAAATGTATTAAACGGCGTCTATTCCAATAGCTTTGGGTTTTCAGTCACTTTTGCTTACAAGGACTATTATTTCTTTGATGCGAACATTTCTTTGGCGCGTGTTGTTGGCTTTGCTAACTATGCTACAAAAACCATCAACTGGTTCAGATTATTTTGATTGTACTTAATTTGATGTGTGCTTGTTACCTAAAAGATTATACATTTTGTATCAAAAACAGTTTTAGCGTAGCTTTTATTCGTCACCCAGCTACTTGTTTAAAATTCTTCCGGACTTGTCAGAGTGGTTGTGGTTAGAGAAAGTAACACACGCTAACATTAACAAAAATTAAACGAGTAAACTTTTCTTTCGGGCGTAGAAAACAAGCCAAAGAACTGGTAATCAATATATAATTATCCTTAAAGTACACTAATAGTTGACCCAACAAGGAGAAGCACAACATATATAATTAAAGCTACAGCAGCGACTATAGATAAGTATAGTTAGTCTTATAACGTTGCGTATGACTCATTCTCAATAACTGCCTGAATTAATTTTTATGAACGTATGCCGACGTTAGTAGCTATCATCATTATACAAGGGATATTAAACCAACAATCAAAACAAAACGTCAGAATGGGAAATGTCAAAATATTAATTAAGTGTCGACATACGATTATTATAGTCGCATATATTAATTAACATGGAAAAATTAAGTTCCTTGATTCTGTTTTTTTCTAGGACACATGAATAAAAAGAAACAGAACATTGTAACAAAATTATTATATTTAGGGATATACTCATGCTTAACTAATTGTAACTATAAAACACAGTTTAATTAAAGTCATAGTTGTATAAAACATTTCAAGTTAATTTGAGTGCGGGCAACACCCCCTATAAACAAAGCCTGTCACTACCGTTTCAACCTGTCAGTTTTGTGATTGTTTCTTCATGATTTTTTTTTTAATTAATTAAGGGAATTGTGATGTTTACGTGGAAACATTTAGTGTTAGTGAACGTTTTGTTTTTTAGTATTATTTGTGTTTATTCATTTTATGTAGTGTTAGTGACTATAAGTTTAATTTAGTTTTAGTAAATATACTACAAATGCCGTATAACTGCTGTGTTTGTTGGTGTAAAGGACAGTTCTCCTTTCCTTAGAACGTTAACAAAAATTAGTGGCTCCAGATACTGGGAAGAAATGACATTGCAAATAAAAACCTTAACGATTACAAAGTGAACTTGAAAGGTTAGGAATACGAGTATACTGTTTATTGAATTATTAAAATATAGTTTGTGAACTGCATTTTATAAAGGGGGACATTAAAAAATGTTTGCTATAAATAAATTAGTTGTACCCAATACTTGTTATTATTGATCGTTTACCTTAATCAAATTTAAACATTTACTAAGTCATTTTGTACCATTTTCAGATGCACCTCATATGCCTTTTCCAAATATCAACACAAACCTTCCACATCCACAAGAACTTCCCAAAATTGTAAAAAATTAAGACTGGAATATCAATCTCTTAAAATAGTAATACAAGAAAACTGTTCTTCACATGAACTGTATTAGCAAGAAAGAATCTTTACTGCAATTGACGACATAAACAAAAAATTTGAAAAAATCCTCCAACTACCTGGATCTTTTCAAAAAGAAATGGTTGCGTGTTTTTGTTTATAATTGGTGCAGAAGAACTACAACTTAAGTGTGCTCTTTGAATTTTTGAAGAACTCCATGTGAAATATTTTTATGGGAACTTAAACGATGAGTTTGTCGTTTATTTTCTCCTTTAAAAACCACCATCCAGTTGCAAAACTGTATGCGGAAAATGGAAAATAAAATTGAAATTTTCGTTGTGGACAGATTTCAAGTCATCGAAGCCAACTTAAACAATCTAATTAATGACTTGCCAGAAGAAAAGCATAACACAGTGTCTTTTAAATCAAGTTACTTTACTGCAGACTTAAAAGAAACGCTACAGATATTCTTGCGAAAGAGTTTTATTTTGTAATTTGTTACATTCTATTTCACCTCATTGCTACACATTTTTGCGAAACTTTCAAATTTAATTTTACCATCTGCAAGTACCATAAAGGGAGTATGCGCAAATTTTCTGCTGATCCACTAAATGAACACCATGATCGCAATTTCTTATATTATATCAAATGAAATTCCCTTTCTTGCAGCCTTATGAAAAATGTAGCAGTTTTAGTGGATGACGGTACAATCTGGGAAAATCTCAAAACAGTGACGAACGTGCAACTACTGCACATGTGTTTATGATCACAGGAATAAGATCTAGCTACAAAGATGTAGCTCATATTTTGCCAGCGGAAGAGGTGAAAGCTGATATTTTGCATGTGTATCTAAGAAACGAAAGCTTAACAGATTTCAAGGGCCAATATCAAAAGCTCTGAACATATTTTCGATTTCTTGGAAAAATTTTAAAAATGACTAGACCACTGAATAGAAATGGACCGTAACTTATCAAAGTAACACACAAAGCTTTGTATAAATCTACGTCAGGATTGATAGAACTTTCCCAGTATCGTTTGAATGAAAAGCACTTCAGTTGTTTTTTATGTGGTAAATTACAAACGGATAAGCTTGAAGAACGTTTTGTAAAGTATAGGCAGTATTCTGGGAGTCAGTACTTGGTATCACTTCGGTAAATCCTAGAAAGTGAAAAGATAATTAAGATGCAAAGTTTAACACTAATTTTACTAAAAAGACAAAACTTACATCTACAAATTAGTGCAGAACATGTTTTAAATTGCAATTACCTAGGCACAAATGCGGCCTTTGTAGATAAAAATGATTTGGACCTCATCGATGACTTCACTTGCTCTCTTCTAACATTTGCAGGAGAATACGCATCATTAAAAAAGCGACTCGTCTGTGGCTACTGCAAAGAATTTGTGGTTAATCATGAACTGTCTCATGTTAAATATGATAGTACCTTAATCATTAAACGTGATTGAGGTGATTTGTGCTATTTTCTCGAAGATGTCGTGAAAGTTTGTGCATTTACATTTAAAACGTGAAACTGGTTCTGAATGAAGATTTATTTTTGGCAGAGAAAAACCAGCGAACTGTGGTAAAAACAATATCACTTGCAAATATTGCAGATAAAGAGTTGTTCCTTGATCACAACAGCCAAATTCATTCAAAATTGCACCTGAAAAGCGTTATACTTATTTGCATTGCCAATATATTGTTAAACAATTATTGTAAGACAGAGAATGACGTTATGCTAAAAAGCATATTACCTCTTTAAAGAGGCAAAAAATGTAAACATTACAGCTTGTTGTTTTACAATTTCAGTGTCACAAGCAATTAATTACTTACCTTGGCTATGAAAATTTATTTCAAATGCGAGCTTCGCAGTAATAAAAATTGTTCTTTTCAACATTATTCACAGAAAAACTACTATGTTAAAAACTATAGGTAAATAATATCTTCGCACACGTAAACGTCATAGAACTAAACCTAATATGGCGGCAATTTTGAATCAGGGCGCATGCTTTGATTTATAGGTGGTGTTGGTGCGGGTCTTTCATCATAAATTGACTACTGAATACAATATGAACTGTCATTTAATAGCTGACAGTTTATTCTAGTCGAAAAGTGTAAAAAAAATAGTAAACACTTCACCAGCAAGTTAAACTACAATGCGATTTGAATTTTATGTTATTGTTAATATACAAGTACAGAACATTTTAATGTTTTACAATTAGCTACTAATCATTATTTATACCCATATCAATTTATACTAAAATTGTACACAACGAATATATTTTTTAAATGTATTTAGATCCCCCAATATTTAAAATCTTTCCGTTAAAATTGTACAAAATTATACAATGTGTCATGTAGGTATGAGTCTATTATCTATTATCAAGCCTTTTCATCACAAAGAGCTGCGGGTTTATACAAATATTGTTACCCGTGTAATTAAGTAATTATATATATTAAGTTTCGGTGTATTACACTGAGAGTTTCCGTATTTTTCTATTAACATATTTGTTAGTTAAATTCATTGCTGGCATTTATTTAAATTTTTGCTCATTAAAAAGTCAAATTAAAATTTTAAACAACAGTTTTATATGTTTCTTTTTAACATAATCTTAACTATAATTCGTACATTACTTTTCCACGGTTTCCAAGATCTTTATTCTTTTGATTCTTAACTTGTCCACCCTGTACAACTTATAATAAGTAAAGCATAGAAAAAAACCTTCAAATACTACATTTACAATGACGGACGTGTCAAATTGGAGGAACTTTAAATGTAACTACAGTATAGCCACGTTAACATGAACATCTTCAAACGTGAACATCCCCTAATGTGAACAACAAATATTTAAGTATTCTGAAACGTGAACATACATTACGAAAGCAAGCCACAATTTTATTTTAGTAACTAAGCAATTTTTTTTAAACTTTATTATAAACAGTTCTAATGCGACGGTATCGTTTTTTTTTCTACTCATTTTCTAGAATACTAACATTCTGAATTACTTTTCAATTACAGAATAGTTAGATTCCAAAACATCGCACTTGTTACGGAATGAGCACAGGTACGGCCATCTCGTAGCTGTTAACATAACGTTGAGTTGGGGGACAAGTATGACAAAAAATTTCATTAACGATGCTTAATTGTAGTAATATCGGGTATAAATGATACAATTTCATTTTTAAGTTCTAGTATAACTCATTTTTAAAAACATATAAACATAAAATTAACTTCCAAAAAATGTAACCTCCATTAAAATCGATTATATTTCATCAAAGATGGTTGCGCGCTGCAATACCGGAAATAATGTTACCATACGACGGAACAACGCAATAATTTAAAAACAGATTTCTTTAAGTTTTTAATATTTCATTTGTATAAATATTACTAGGGTATACTATTCAGTTTGTTTGAATTAATCTTTAATTTTAAATTGAGTGTATGTGTGAAAATAACAGAAAACTAATACATTATAATAATGTAACACGTATCGCCACCTATCGGTAACTTAGGGAAGTTTATATGCAAATATAGAATCATCTGGGGCTTATACATTCCGGGGAAGATGATGTATTTCTGACCAGAGCGATTCGATTCAATTAAAAATTAAAAATTCATAGTTTATTGTAACCATACAAATACAAAATTTCTTTTAGTTATTGTCAGATTTTCATTCGCTAATCGAAGTATTGCAATCTACATACTACGAACCTATGCTTTTCCATATATGACGAAGATTAAACAGTCATCTTTGTTACCAAGATTATGAACAATAGAACTATGTAATGTAGGGACAGAGTGTTCAACTTAATAAGTTAGTGTGTTCTTCACTACCATTAGCAAGTCAAAAAAATTCCTAAACGGAGTTCTCTGAGGAATAGCTTCATAATTTCATTCAACATGGACTCACAATTAGAGACAACGATGGTGATGGTAACGCAGATACACCACACATTTACAGCCATGTCAACACGTACAAAGTTTTTGAAGCTAGACAAGTAATGCCCTCTTATATCAGGTTGAACGTAGACACCCAAATGCAATTGTAATTACAATTACAATTACAATGTTATTACTTTTAGTTGCAGAGTTTCAAAACCAAGGTGGTTGCCTTTAAACATGCAGACATTATCTTCACTTTACGGAATAAAGAAGGTTTTGTACTTATTTCTTCTTTCAATCTATTAAAATGTTAATGCATAACTTAGATATGCATCACAGAGTCATTTTCTTTACAGAAATACACTGACGTACAAAGTTTTCTACAGATTTCAATAAATTTATTCTTTTCTAATGGGCTAATATGGTTTACAACTTGTTAATGAATATTTATGTCAATGAGTTGGTTTTTTTATTATTTTCGAGGTATCGATGAATTAAACCTTGAAAAGAAAGTTATCGACTTTATCGAAAGCTTATTCTATCCTGCAAATAAAGCTAGTATTTACTTTGCACATTATGATAGATTACGCATCTCTTCAAGTATTTGTTTAAATACACATAAATTATGTATGAAACAATGTTTCAGATCTGCCAATGCATCTTGCAGGAATGCAATCAGATGCCGCACAAAAATTTGTTTATTTCTTTAGGGTACAATGCTTCCGAAGAAACCAATTCAATTATTATCGCATTAATGGTCTGGAATTAGATTAAAGTTGAATAATAAGCAATAATTTTTGAATCATATACTCACCGAAAGTTGCCAACATTTGTAAGTTCGTACACAAGTAAATTTATTTAATAAACGTTCGTAATAAGATAATAACTAAAAAACTAAACCAACTAAACACTATTGCTTGTGTTAATGTTAATTGATAAATCGCAAATAAAAGGTATTGTTTTTCCAACCTTAAACTAACTTCCAAAGTTAACTTAAAATAGAGAACAAAATTAACACTATTAAAAAGTGTTTAAAATTTTTTTATTGATGCACACTTTCTCTGTCGTAGAAAAAGTATAGAATTTGTTATTAAAAAAGGTTCGTAGTTGTAATTCAAAAATTAATAACAACAATGAACTCATTGTCAGTTAGTAAAATTTCGTTTAATTAGTAACCTTTATTAGTAAAGTTAATAAAACTAGCCGAATTTAATGAACATTAACTATTTTACGTAATGATAGTGTTAATGTATAACGTATCCAATTACAAGCTCATAGATTGTTAGGATATAGTTCGAAATCTAGCTGAATACGAATGGTATTACGCTAGCAAAATGTTTTTTTTATATTAACAGAGGCTCCGACAGAAACTCGATGCTTCGATAATTAATTGGTTTCACTAAGGGAATGAATCAGTTTATTGCATGCAGGAAAATAAATCCATTATTAATTAGGTTAATTATTGAGGAACTTAAAAAATTAATGGAACAACTGTAAGCGTAATGTATAAACGTTCTAAGATTGAATAAAAATGTATTTTTTTTTAATTTTGATTTGATAAAAATTTTAAATCTTAATATATTAACAGCAATTAATTAAACTCCGCATAACTTGATACTGTAATATCCAGAGATTTTCATCATATTTAGTTACTTCTAACTTCTAACGGATTAACTGGAACAATGCATCCGATATACGTATAGCTTGTTATACTAAAAGAAGCTGTATAAAGACTAGAAAAATTTTATCCTTATTGTACACTTACTTTTTACATTTTCTTTGACTAGTGCAACATAAAAGGATGTATCTTTCTATAGAAATTTTCTATAAAGGGACTTCCGTCTTGCAAATTTTTGTATTTTTATTAGTACCTACAAGTGCTGTGATATACAAAGCAATATTATGTGTGTACGTATTATTTATTTATTCAAATAAAAATATTATAACTACTAATGTATCCTAGTGTTTGTAACGAAGTGTTTTCGGCGCTGCTGAAAACTTATGTGCATCTCTTAACAATCTCGTCACTGAATAAATTTGAAAATCGTAGTCACTGCAAATTGAGCATAAGTGAAAATGTCTTTTTCGCAATCTTCTAAAATAATCTAAAGAGGATGTATAAAAGATTTATTCAGTTGATTAGATGTTTATTCAGAAATAACGTTGGCATTTGACTAACAACAATCTTATTCAAGATTCGTTCAAGATTTTAACACTCCTTTTTCTCCACTTTTCTCGGGCAATTGGAATTGGTTTGTATTTTAGGAAAATATTGCTTTGTAGAGCACTGTATTTTCAAAATTATCTATACGATTTTGGTACAATTTATTTTGAGAGTTTTTGTGTAATAACGCCGGTATGCTTATATTACCTTTTTATTTTTTATATTTATTCAAAAGTAGTATGTTCAAAGAAAAAAAATATTAATTTCTAAATGTTGGAATTGATTTTATGAGGATATCAACTAACAATAAGTTTCGAATAGAAACGTACCTAAATAAAATTTTCTACAACTTACAATGCATGCAAAGATGACTGAAAATGACAGAGTGTTAGAAAACGACGTATTATAGATTGTAGAATTTACAATTAAAATACAACAATGACTTAGGTATTTTGGCAAAGCGAACATATTAAATGAAATTACAATTTTTTTTCCGAAAAATAAGATATAACTTTATTTTTCCTTATTTCCTTATTTATAATGTTATTACGGTTTAGTTTGCCTTATTATAGGATATTTAATTCATGGAAATACTACTCGAGCTCAGATTTTGAGCCGGTTATTTTTACATTTTTTTTCGTATTTACTTACATTAGATAATTTAACCCGATTTGTTTGACAAAATCACTTGAACTTCTCTCTCGTGATTTTTTTAAAACATCTCTCGTTAAATGGCCAATGAAAGTAAGTACTCGAAAATCAAACGAAAAAAATTTAGAAGGGAAACTAAAGTTATTGTGAGATTTTTCTCTTGATATTCTTATTAATGTTATTTAATGTAGTTAGAATTTAAGCATGTGAGAAATGTTGTATTTGTCTTGCCCAGAACGAGTAAATCAAATACATCTTTATTTTAGAAATGTTTTTCATCTCGTTGGGCATGTATTGTTGTTTGTCAGTTACTAGGGAGGGTGGCATTGTTGGTGGTACCATCAATTAAATCATTGGAGAAAAAAATTTGATTAAGGTTGACAGGTCCACGCGTGGAATTATTTGTGGTGTCTGTTGGTGTAATTCTTTAGAGGGCTGCAATACACCGGTAGGTTTCCTCTACAATATGGGCGTATCGGTTTTTAACGCATGTGAAGAAACAGGTAGGTTAAATAATGAAATTTATCCAGTTTGCTCCAACCAGAGACTACCACTGCATCAGATTTACAAACGATATCCTACATACCTTTACTGCTAATCCAGACTAGGAACGTTTGTCTTTTGTGGATGCAGGTGACTCCATCGGCTTATGCCAATATAATCATCAGTGAGATAGATAAACTTTAAAAACGATGTTCCAGTAAGTCTTGTGAGAAACCACAGGAGGTTTTCATATTAATAGCGGTGCTAAGTACCAATTGTATAAAACTAGGTTTAAGTTAACCGTAGGTTGAACGCAATCGTTGCTATGGCTAGTCCTTGGCTTTTTATTTAACCTACGTTTCAATTAAACTGAGTTTTTTGCAACTGGCTCTTTAGTACAGTAAACAGAGATATATTTTTGACAAAAATAATAGTAGGATACCGCTTGCGCCATGTAATTGTAAATAGTATAAAGTTGATGATTAACATTTAAATGCAAAGAAACGTGTTTTTTTTCAACTTTTTTTCCTGAGTAAAAGTAATGAACCAATGCTGTTGGTATAAAAAGAAAAGTTGTAGAGGATAAAAATAAGAAAAAAATGAGCACCTATTCGACTCGATCAGGTAATAACTTTCCGAGAAAAATCGGAAAAATGAAATATTTAACTTCTTTTTTTAAAATTCGTAGGTCCGTCATTTTTTGAGATGTAGCATAAATCTTTCAGTAAATAGGAGGTAATGATACGTAGTTAGTGTGTGAAAAACCCTGCAACTGTCGGGCATTTAGTTTTTGCAAAATTGCGATTAAATTTTTTAAAGCAATATATTTAATTGAAGCTGAATGCTCGTGTGGTCGTCCGATTGTCAGAAATAAAAAAAAATTGTAAAGTTGAAATACAAAGGAACAAAACGTATATTCTCATTTTTCGATAAAATTATATTTAATACTCAAAAAATGCATGCAAAGATGACTGAAAATGACTGAGTGTGAGAAAACGTAGGAGTAGTGGGAGTACCCGTCCGCAGCGCGCTTATATAAATTGCAGTTCCCTCAAACGACGCTAGCGGACGAGTACCCCCACTACTTCGCCGTTTTCTCACACTCGTTCATTTTCAGTCATCTTTGCATGCATTTTTAGTGTGTTAAATATCATTTTATCGAAAAATGAGAATATACGTTTTGTTTTTTTCTATTTCAACTTTACATTTTTGTTTGAGTTCTGACAATCGGACGACCACACGAGCACTCAGCCTTGATTGAATATATTGCTTTAAAAAATTTAAATCGCAATGTTGCATAAACTAATTTCCCGACAACTGCAATTCCTGAAAGATTTATGCTACATCTACGGATCTACGAATTAAAAAAAAAACCCAAAAATTTCACTTTTTCCGATTTTTCTCGGTAAAGTTATTACCTGATCGAGTCTAATTGGTGCTCATTTTATTCGTATTTTTATCTACTTTTCTTTTCACACCAATAACATTGGTTCGTTACTTTTCACTCAGGAAAAAAAGTTGAAGAAAACGTGTTTCTTTGCATCTAAATGATAATTAACAATTAACTATTGGCTGGAGTACTTAGGATATGTGTATGTTGCTACTGATAATTTTAATAAGGATAGTTAAATAATTTGTTTAATAGATCCGGTCAAGATAGTTAAGGCCAGGTTGAATGTTTTTCTCTTATGGAGATTTCAATGTATAGTTCTGTCCCAATTATTCAGTTATTTCGCAAGGTATCAAACTGATTCAAATATGAAAGTAATTCTCTGAAGAAATTCTAGGGATTGGACGAGACGAAAATAAAATTATGTTAATATTAATCAAATTATAATCAATTAAAAAAATGCACTTTTCAGGAAATCTTTAAATGACTATACACGCCAAAAAAATCAACCAATAGCAAAAAACTTTGGTCATTCTTCTATATGTTTCTTTTCTGAAAACGATAGTGTTGTTTTGTCTGTGATTAATAGTTATCAAAATATTAGTCGTCCAATATAATTATTGAATTTTGACTTCATGCAAAGAAATGTTGTAAGGATTATTTACGATAGGTAATCAGTTTAAACTTCCAACATATTAACGACTTGTTTCGGAGTATTTAACAGGAATATTCTTCTCGATGGCAGCTCATATTCTAAAATTGATAATATAGATGATGTTATGTTTGATAGGAGATTGGACGACGATAAATCACAGATTTTAGGTAACATTTATCAACAGGTCAAGAAACAAAAAAATTTACAACTTTTGTAGAAGAGATGAGCAAGTTAATGTTGGAGATAAGGTGTTGAGACCCTATTTATTATCATATGAGTCTAAAAAAAGATAAATGTGTATTTCATGCTTGCTAAGGACCTTAAGAAGTTTGTATTTGATGCTGGAGAAATCAGTTATGTGAATTCGCATGAATTTCATCGAAATTAATGCCCTGGGAAGAAAGGGAGGAAATGTAACATTTTAAAATTAAATTTTGTTTATAGGAATCAAAAATACCTGTTTGATTTAATTTGGTGTTCTTGCGGCATGAAATGTTATTGTCGAGAGTTTGGTGCAAATGCGGTTATCAAATTTTGATTTGTAGTTTTCGTGTCTTCTCCTTCAATGTTTGTAAAATAAGCAGTGCCTTGCAGATTAAATTTGTCTTTATTTAAATGTTATTTCACATTTGAATTTCAATTGGGCATATTCTTCTTTGGGACATTTATGTCTGTTTTTTTCCGGCTATATTGTAAGAAGGTTTTGCATCGTGAACATAATTCAGCTAGCTCAGTGTTCATCCCTTAAATTATTTTCTGCGACATAGTCGGATAAATCTGGGAAAAACATTTTGCCATTAGAAATAATTGCCGGGAAGTATTTTGGATGTGGAACGATCTTATTAAAGCAATTAAATTTCAACGTGTGTATGGGATTCTGGCGGGTCGATGTTCATGAATTATCCCAACTTTCTTTAAAAATAAAAAATAATAACCTCCTGTCATCTGAGGTACGTTTAGTTAACCGGTACAATGTTTGAAATAAATTTATCTATTTTAGATTTTATTTTTGGGCTTTATTTTTTATTAAACAATTATCCATATATTAAAAATATAAGATCAGTGAGTACAAAATTACAATTATATCGATTCGGGCGACTCTTGGAATCAAAAATGATCCCAAAGGAACGTGAGGAAACGGGTGCTCCTTTTATGTGTACAGCGTCCTGCTTGTTGAACGGTCGGTTAATTAATTTATTTTTTTTTTGTAGTTTTGTCGGATTAATTATGTAGTATTAAAAAAAGGAACGATTTATTTAAGTCTAATATTAGATTAAATTTATTTACGGATTATCAAAATTACTAACAATACTAACGATTATCTTAATTTTAATTCATTACTGCTTTTGAATTTTTCTTTGGAGATATTTTATCTTATTATATCGATTATTTTGTTGTTTTTTTTTATCGTAACGTGTTACAGATGAGGGGTTATCTGGGACAAACTACTGGGTAAAACCTCTGGCACCTTCCGATAATCTTTGTACGTGATAAATTTGCAAATTACTTAGGTTAACATTACAGTTTGTTGGAGTATTTGTAATTTTCTCTGCAACTACAATGTACAGGAAGAAAATTGTACTTTTTGAAATGTTCTAATGAAGCAAGTGCAATGAGTGTACATTTTTTTATTAAACAAAATATTATTTTTCACAGATCTTGCAAGTATAGTTGTAATAAGGTTTCTAACAAATAAATACTAAGGATTTTGTTTACAATTTTCAAATTGTTACACAATTAAAAATTAATTTTCTCCTTACAAGAAGATATGAGATTATGAGGTAAAGACTTTCTAATCATTCTCCTAACACAATGATGAGATTATTCGCCCCAAACTAATAAATAACTATCATGTTTCCTTTTCTAGAATTTCAAAACAATTTTCGTTTATGAATCATATCATCTCTTATTCTCAGTGGATTCTGAGAGAAAACAATTTTGAGAGGAAAAGATGCTACCAAAATTGCAACATTTCTAATTTGCTTCAAATGCTTTCTGAGAGTATCTGGTCCACCAGTGTGATTAATTTTATTTTGCATTTTGTGTACTAATAATTTCATTGTTGGTACTTCTTTATCTACAGCATAGATTTCGTGCACTGTCCTTTTTAAAACTCCTAAGTCGAAATCGTCCAAATGAATTTTCAACGCACCAGCACTTTTTTCTTCGAAGGAGATTTTAAAAGTGTATTCTCAGCTATTTTAGCTTCAGATTAAACATTAGTTTAAAATTGCTGTATATTATAAATCTCGTTGATTTCCCAGTTGCAACAGCAGTTAACTCAGTTGCCTTTTCTAAAGGAAACGCCAACGTTCAAGCAGATTTTTGTTGGTCAAAAAACACAATGAGGTTTTGAATAATATTCCTTGCCTCGGAGTGAACACTCTTTCTTGATGTTCCAGCCATACTGAACGAAAATCTGAAAAACGTAAATATTTAGAATTAAATTAAGAAAGAATGTATACACATCTTTTGTGCAATAAATCAAGAATATGTTTATATCTGTGCGCTGTATTTAACGTATCAAATCTCAGACTAAATATAAGTACCTAGACGAGTAACGCTATATTCGCTTTATACCGAAAAATGAAAGAAATAAAGCACTGAAGGACGACACTAAAATATCACGTGAAATTTGTAAGTGGAAGTGGAAAATACACGATGTGCCATGTATGTTATAGGTTAACAGTGACAGGCCGTAGCATGAATTTAACCCTTTCATGTGCTGAATTGAAGCAGTTTTGTTATTTTTCCACGCGTCACGTGACAGTGATAGCTTCGTCCTTGCACCTCTCTTTCTATTATGGCGACTTCAAAACAAAGGGACACGTTACTTGTCTGTAGGTACTTATATTTAGTCTGAGTATCAAATGATGTATAGCAATGGCAATATTATTACTTTGGTTGCGCGTCACATATGACGTAAAAATTCATACCAATCTAACGTCTAAAATTTTTTTGTATGTATTAATTATTTGACAATTAATAGTGTAATTAAAGTTGCTAAGTTTGTCTTGTGTTGAATGTTGACACAATGTTACCTTATGTTTATAAGCGTCTGAATCTGTCAAAATTAATTTGCGTTGTTTATCTTCGAAGTGCGCATGTGTTAAGAAACACTTCGGATGTAATTAACTAAAAATGTACAAATACTTTTTTTATGTTATGTTATATTAATGAAGAAAGAAAGTGATAAGTAAAAGGACTTATTCAAGAGAACCTCCAAAAGTGTTTTTTTTTATTATAACCTGTGTTACACATAGCATCTTCGGTAGAATCTTAATTCAAAAAAAAAAAATTTAAAAACAATATTTATCGAATAGATACAAAATTGAAATTCACACACAAGAAATGAATAAAAAACCAAATCTTAAGACATCGGAGGAAATAGTCTTAGGTACTAACTCAGAAAACAAAATAAACGACTTACGTTTGCTCACAAATCGTCTTCATATTCCTGTCTCCACTTCCTAAAAGTTTATAGAAACAAATAATGTTACGCCACTGTAGTTCCCAGAATAAATTAGAATAATTGCAGTGTTTTTAGATCTACGCTCAAGAACATTCAATTATCTTCTAGATTATTACCATCATACATTTTGGAATCAGTTCGAAGTTATTATATAAATTAAAACGTGTTAATAGTTGATCTGTATTTATACCAATACCAATTAAAGTAATTTATAAAGTGGTTATGAATCCTTCGGTGTGGGTTCCATGTCTGAGAAATGTTTTCCCTTAAAGAAAATCCTTCTGATAAAGGCGAAACGTTGGCAATAACTCTATAAAAAGACATATCTTTTTTTACCTCCACCTTTGAAAGATCCTAAAAAAGGAATAATTCTTAATTAAAAACGATTTATTTGTGACGAATACATTTTTTGGATTTTATGAGTTTTTCATTACTTGTCATTTTGATAAAAGCAGAAAATATTAATAACTATTATTCTTTATTCGAATGCTGCAATGAAGGAACTTCGAATGCATTTTCAAGTAGTAATGAATTTTCTTTTAACAATTTTTACAAGCAATAAAAAGAATATTTAATCAGTAAAATTTTGGCGTGTGTATTATTTGTTTCACAGACGATTAATCATCCATTATCAGTACAATTAGAGCGTATTTTCGATACACAATTTATCCATTTTTTCTTCTTGAAAGCTTATGCAAATTCGCCGAAATAAATATGATTAATGACACTGACTGATGTATATCGAAGTAATAAATTTTTCGAAAACGAACAATCTAGAATTAAAACATTTCGTTGTTTTAAGATATTTGTAAGTGATGATAATCTAAAGTTTCCGCTGTTAATAAATTATCGCTCAATTTAATTAACAACTCTACGTGATTGCATTACATATTATATCTAATAATAAACAGAAAGGTGTGTAACACGATTACAGCAATATTCATTAAAGCCGAATTAATCTCTTCGAGATTCTTAACGAGTGTTTACAGTTTGGTGGCAGCTGGAGTGGCAAGATAGATCAATACTTTTAGCATTCAGATGGAGTATTTGGTTTTATAAATTCAAGGAGTTGAAAACATTAGATGGTAACGCTTGATATTTTAAACGTCTCAGTTTAAAACCTCATTGACATCCTTAAGATATACGATATATTGGACATAAGAGAATTTATTCGATTTCTACATCACACTTTCAGTTGAACGCCACATGCCATGTAAAGATTTTAATCACCATGTAACTTTACCTGCTAGTATTAACATTTGTGGTTATTTAATTTTATTTGATTACGAATTCTTAACATTTTTAAAACGTTCATACATTGGAACCTATACAGTTATCACGTTATAAAATTTTTATTAGGTAATATAAAATCTTCTAAACGGATTACTGCTATCATGATAGCACTTCAGTTAAACGATCGAACTTAAGGAGGTACTGAGATCAGTTAGTTGTATTAATTACCGTTTTTTTTATTTACTTCCAAGTTAGCGATATCTACGATATTATGAACTTTTAATTATTTTAAAATTTTTAATTTTAATTCAGTTTCCAATGAATTATCAATTTAATTAAAATGCTGTATGTACATAATGATGTCTTTTCTTGTGACTATTTCTATGACCACGCTTACATAGTGTGAATAATACAAACGGGCGCAAACTTAAATGCAATTACCTTTAATTAGTTTAAGTAAATTAATTAGCAAGAGAGTCACCGATGTGTTTTAACTTTCGGAATTTAGTTTTCTCTGATATTTCACAACTGAGAAAAATACCGTGATGTATAAATCATAATTTTATTAAGTTTTTTTCTATTTTTATGAGAGTTTCTTCAAGGGCTTATATACAGCAATTTTCAATTTAAAACTTAAATCTGTTACAATGGTTTTTGACGGTGATTAATATTTTATGTTTTTATCACGGTTGAAAAATTGTCGGTTTAAATATTGTAGTCGATGTACGTGTCATGATGTTTAATTCAGTTTTACGGATCTTCTAGTGAGTTTAACAGTGCATTAATAGTTATTTATTAAACGAGTGTATTAATAAGGGCGATTAACAATAGAGATATTTAAACGCGTGAGCGAAGCGAGCGCGTTAATGTTTGAGATTGTTAATCGACGTTTAATTACATTAGTTACACAACTTATAATTTAATAATTTTAGAAAAGATATGCTATTGTGAACGCACCTTTAGAAAGTATTGTTTTGTGAACTCACCACAGTTTTTTAATTGTATAACATAACCTAACTTCATTGTTTCTACTTTTTGTGAGCTTTGTATTTGATTATCCTTGCCTTTTCGTCTTTTGTATGGTTATTTGACAACAATATTTTAATTAAGCTCACTAAGTTGATGGAGAATTAAGGTACTAAATTCCAATTGTTGCGTCAAAATACAATAGTTTTCATCACAGTGAAACAAAGTGTATACATCTTTTTTGCGAGAACGGATTGGTGCTTATTCAAAATAATGATGCACCTACAAAGACCGAACCAGAAATGGTTGACAATGTTTGATAAATGATACTGATACAAGAAGCCCAAGTACATCTCTACGTTGCCTGTAAACAAGTTGAACTTTTGATAATGACTTGTTCGTTAAATGTTATTAAGTGTTATCATGGGAATGTTGTATACGGTATAAAAATGTCTCAAAGTTTGTGTGAACAAATTGAAGATTTATTACAACTGTAAATTAATGTTGATTCGTTATTATTAAAATTTGCTTTGCTACAAATTATGACAGATAAAATGACAACTTTAGGTATACACATGTATGCTTAATTGCCTATACTCAAATCGTTCATTAATAGAAAATTGGTCATTAATGGGGTGATTAATGAACGATTTTGTTTACGTTAATGTAAGTCATAAATACACGGTCAACGGAAATGAATATATAAGATACTAAAGTATCTGTATCTTACTTTATTAACATTATTCATTTTAAAAGGATTTTTAAGAATATAAATAATAAGCAGAAATATTGGCAATAATGAACATTTTATTATTTACCAATGAATTCACTTAGAATATATTTATAATTCTAATTTATTTTACGAAATAACCTAGACAGCCAGTGCTTAACGTGTTTACTCCATGGATAACGACAAAAAAAGTTTAGAAAACTGAGGCTTTGATTCATGACTGTGGCTTGTTCAAGTACGAGCGATAGTACTGAAATATTACCTTTAAATATTATATTGGCACAATAAGTACCAAACAACAATACATATCGGCGTTGATACTGCAAAATAGGTTGTATGTCAAAATCAACAAGTTTTCAGGAGGTACAAAAATCGGATATTTTTGTTATCTTAAGAGTTATAACTTCAGAAAATATGGAGATCAGACTGTTCTATGTTACTTTTATTGTGAATAACAGTTGTTTATAAACTCAATACTACACACTTTGAATTTTTATAATATAAATTGTCACCTTGGAATTTAAAAAAAAAAACTTATTTAAAGGCTTACAATGCTTGCTTATAATTTTGTTGTGTCTGACCTGAGATCTGACTCCGAGAAGTTTCCTCGGAGTGACTGCTGTTAACTGACTTCTTGTTACATTATCGCTCGAAAAGAGTATTACCTTTTTAGCATTTCATTCTCACTTCTCATCTTTCTCGTAAATTTATGTATTTTTTTTTGTGTGGTAATATTGTTTACAATGGAGAAATCTAACATTCTTCTTCCATTACTTATCATATATATTCAAATCTGTCAAGGTGGCGCCGCTCTGGTGGGTGTTCGTCCGCACGGTTCTCGACTCGAGTTTGTTTCGTTTCATTACTGTAACGCACAGCTTCAACTCATATACTTATCACATTGTCAATTTATAGTAAACCTTCCTACCGTACGCGTGCGTAGCATACTGGCTCATCTAGTATTTATTTACTTCCCCATACTTCCGTAGTACCAGTTTGTTTATTTTTACTTGTCTAATTATATTTGTTGGGTTATTTCAAAATGTATCGTAATTCTCTTTCGTATCATCTTCAATTGGTCAATACATCACCACTGCGGTCTTGACAATCTTGGTTACTTTCTCCATAATTTCACTACCCTTAATTTGTTCATTGTTTGCTTTGTAGTCTTTAGTTTGTTCCTGTAGGTCTTTTTTGATTATGCATTCTTCTCCGGCTGCTGTTCTTGTTTTTTTTACTCTACTGTATATTGTATATTTCTATTTCTTAATTTTTCTAATCCCTTTGCTTTTTCTTTGTTGCCGTTATTTCTAATAAATACATCTAATTTCGTTTTGCAAATTTTTCTTTTAGTTCTATTTTTTTCTCTTAGACTATTAATATTCCATGTGATATGTATATTATTCTCAATTACCATGTTCATTTCAGAATAATGTGTTGATGCAGCCTCTTCTATTTTATTTTGAAAGAAGTCTGAGGAAACGTAGGAAAACTGCTACGAACCTTTTTTGGGAATTTAGAGTTCGAAAAAA
The DNA here is from genome assembly GCA_030710515.1 of Abscondita cerata. Lineage (NCBI taxonomy): Eukaryota > Metazoa > Arthropoda > Insecta > Coleoptera > Lampyridae > Abscondita > Abscondita cerata. The sequence continues at coordinate 410,606 of JALBCR010002489.1, read as the reverse complement.
GTCACAGTGGTCGGCGAAAATGCCATGCTGGTTTACTTTTTTGAAACGCAAATAATAAAAACTAAAGTCTTTCAATTGTGAGTTTTTTATTGCACTCTAAGAATCTAGAAGCTTCAACTTGATGATATTTCCAAATACAAGAAATTAATTATAGTTGGCTTTCTCCGAGCGTCACACTAAAAGGTACGAGGATAAAAAGTCAAAAGTTCTAATTATGGACAAGTCACATATATTGAAGATAATTTAATTATAGCGCTGCAAGAGACTAAAGTTGACAAGAAACTATTACTTCGGAGTACAATGAAGTTTCTGATGAAAAGGTTTTTTTTATTTATAACAACGGTAAATGCGCAGCCAGTTGGCGTTAATACCTTGGCGGGTATGACGAAATATCTGAAGCTTCTAGATTGCAGCAGCTATATGGAAATTCGCTACGGAGGACTCTAAACAGACATGGAAGGTAATAGTTTTCTACTCTTGCAAAGGGATATGTTGAAGATAGTGTAACAAATAAGTTTAAAACCTTGAGACAAGGGATGTTCTGTTGTTTTGTCACTTTTTGAACAGTTATGTGTTTAACATGTATATTGAAAAAAATAATAGTTTCTTTATTAATAGTATTTCTTTGAGTAGTAGGTTGCTATGGTGCAAATTTGAATAGAGCAATCAAGATATATGAAATGCGATAAAGTAGTACACTATCGTAACGTATTAATTCCTTACTTTTTAGAAGTTGGGAAAACCGTCATTCCTAACTGTTAAGACTTTCTTATGAGTGGGAAGTTAGCAGCCGTTCATTTTCCGACCTAGAACTGGTTAGACAAAAAAACTATAGATGAGGCTGGAAAGTTTTAAGTGCATAGCTAGTATTAATTTACTGGCAACACTATCAAAAATTTACAATAACGTAGTAGCACCATCTATTTAATAGATTTATCGTTAATGATTTCTATTAAAAACGTTACGTTTAAAAGTCTTCAATACCAGTCGAATGGTTTTGTTGCATTCGCAACACTTGTTTATAGAAACAGATTTTATATTTATGCTTTAATATAGACTAGATACAAATCCAAAAATGACCTTAAAAACCTTATTTACATGTATTATGTTGTAACTTCTTTTAACTTAAATTTATTTTTTGTTGTTACATAAAGTTGCAATAAAGTTTCTCCTTTATAAAAAATTGAATTTTAGAACTTTACAAAGTTTAGTTTAGTCACAAACAGGCACGAGCGCAAAGGCAATTTCGCTATTTCCAGGCGTGGTATTGAAGACTGTTAATTATGGTAATTTAATTTGATTTGATCTTTATATGACATTTGTATGACATCACCTGCTTAATTTGAATTGGTGTTCACAAATATGACAATAATAATTAAAAATCACTAATTTTCTGTTTTAGGTTTTGCACAAAAATAATTCATTGTGAATAAAATAGTATAAAAACCTTGGTGGAAAGTTTTCAATAAGCACTCCCGAGAAAAAATTAATCTCAACAGTGTAATTATTCTTCAATCAACCTCCCCCAGTTCAATTTTTTTATATATGCTGTATAATTTTTTTTTTAATTTTAAAAGGGACATGAAATGACATTTTTTATAATCAAAGAAGCGATCTACTTTTAATTCTATTTGTGCTTTTTTTCAAGTTAGAAAAATCTTGAATGTACACGTAACGAGACATGATTTTTTGTAACTCATGTGATATTATGGGTCTCGCTTCGCTCATGTTTTTCTTTTTGAATTACATAAATAGCTATTTGATTGACGTTTATTTAAAAAAGTTTTTTTTAACAATAATTTTATAATTAACATGTATGTACACCTACTATTTATTACTGCTTATTCATTTAAAATTGAAGTTTCTATTTGTAGGCGTATGTATGATGGCTATAAATTATATCTTTGACACAAACGTGTAGGTTACCGTTTTTACTTTAAAAAGCACCAATGTTTCAACGGCCAAAGTCATGTATGTGTTTTGTATATTATGTAAGAAAGCACGACTCTTTGCATATGAAAAAGATTCACTTAAATTTTGTATAAACTAAATTATGTAAATAAATCGCAGATGCTTTTTTGGTTTTCTACCATCATTGACCCCCAATCGATTCCTTAACCATAATCAACTCTTTTGTTACTTTATCGACTCTCTTGGAAATTGTTGGTATAAAACAATGTTTAAAAGGGGCAAATAAATAGCAATTTTACTGTTGTCTAAAGGATGGGACAAGTTACCAAAAAATTGATGATCATTGACTATTATTAATAATTTCAATATTAAGCATAGTAGTGAGATGGAAATAGATTTATACCAACGAAACGCATCATTCTTTAAAATATTGACATTTCAAAAAGAAAACTAGAAAAAATTAATTCCGTAGACCTCTGCTATATGTTGTGATTGAACTTGAATTTTACTTTTTTGTTCAAATGGAAATTTGTTGTGCGAAACTTTTGTATATGTAAATTCTGAAATTACAATAATACGTGCATTTTATTGGACATGGGATAAACGAGAAAAAGATGCTGTGGTTATTGTTGTACTGGAATAATGTGTATTCAACATAAAAAGACTGAATATATATATATGATATTCAATAGGACGACCAACGTATCTCGAGTACTATTTCACATAACTTTTAAGCTCAAATTCTTTTGATTTTATAAAAGATCACATAGAAACAAATTAAATATGAATAGCTTTCAAATATGAGACAAAGCTTACACAAAGATGTGAATTTAGAAATGTGGATGAATCTAAGCACTTGTTTGCTTTTAGCATTGACAACTAAACACACATTAAGTGTAATTAAATATTGATTACAACTTCTGATTTGCAGTTATATTTATTTGCAGATCATTTAAGATGCAATCTAAACTATAATTGATTAATTAAATTTAAAGTTTTTAGTATAAATATTTTAAAAATGACTCTGAAATAATCAACAAATTAACAAAAGTTTTTTAGATATTTATTGGCACTACAGCTTTCCTTCTAAATTTTTGTAGTCATTATTTTAGCTCTTCTTCTTATTAATCATTGTTTGTAATATTCTTCTGTGGTTCAATATTTGATTATACGTAATTGTTAGTACAATAGACTATACCGATTCTGTAAATTATAAGGTCAAATATTCGTCATCTAATCATCGACTCATATACACAAATATTCTATACTAGTTAAAGAAATTGAACATACAGTTCTATCCTTTGATGTCAGAAAATCTTCAGGTCCGAGTAACATGCCTTCATTACTTATAAAAAATTGTCTCTACATTACATTGTGTTTTTAATTTGTCTTTCAATAAAGGTATTTTTCCTCAATCTTGGAAATTGTCTTATGTTACACCGCTCTTCAAATCGGGTGATAAATCCTATGTGTGTAATTACAGACCTATTTCCATCCAGTTCACATTTACCAATAATGGCGAGAGAATTTCACAAAATACAATCACATACTAATATAGGGCACATAAGAGTAAGGACAAATCAGATTTCTTGGTTTAGCATGTTTAGGTTTTAGTGGTTTTTAAACCTTAGAGCAAATGCTTTGCCAAGACGAACCAATCTACAATTGCACATGGTTTCGTCACCGCACTATACAGGTTTATACTGATCTTACCATACATAACACTTACAATACAATAATGAAAATGTACCATACGAATAAATAAGTAAATTAGTTTGACCAATCCTAGAGTATGCTACAATAATTTAGAATCGTCAGTATAGTGTTGACGCAACACTCCTTCAGACAATGTATTCTCCTGTGCACCGCATGATGTTGAAGTGGAATAGTGTTCCTGGCGATATTGATTTATTCAAACACAATATTGATTTATTTAAACACATATTTAATTAAAACTTTGATGTATTATAAAGCATTAATAGGTATTTAATTTTTATTTATATTTTTTTTCCACTACTAACTTTAGAAATGATCATTATTGACCGGTTGTTAAATCGAGAAATTGTTTTTCTTTACCTCCTGCCAGACGCTTCTAACGATAAATTTATTATTGACCAAGGTCAATAATGAATTGTTCAATTGTTGATAGTCAAAGCAAAGTAGATTATAAAATCAAAATATGTATTTAATTACTAAATTAAGCGAACGTAAATTAGGCAACCAACTATACTTCACAGTACAAAACAAAAGTACATGCATTCCGAATAAATTCATCTAAATCTAACTTACACAACAACAAAAAATAAACAGAAATATAATACGAAAAGCCTAACCTAAATTAATCCGTTGTTTTATTTTTAACATACTAATTAATTGTGCAGTAATTATAACGACTCCTGTTGTAGCAGTACTTGTTAAACTTTCCACTAGTATATTAATTTTCCTGTTCCGAATTAGTACATCAGGTATAACATTGGTCCATAGGAACAGAACCACAGTAACTGAATTGTAGGATGGTCCCAGAACATCGAACTGAGGTATTGAAACAGTATCTGGATCAGGAATATGGATTTCTTTGTTTGTGATAAGTACGTCAGGAATTGGTAAATCGGGAATAACTTATGTCGGAATTGCAGCATCTGACCTATTGAATGGTTCGGGATACTCATGTTGACAAGTAGCTGTAGGGTTGTACTTTACTGCACTCTGCACTATTCCAGCAATTCTTTTTATTTGCTAGGGATTCCTGTATATATCTTTCAGCTGCTGTCGACGACTTCTACCCTCCATGCTGCTTAAGGGTTAATAAATCTCTACCATTTTTTGCTAAAATCGTAACTGAAGTGCGCCTGAATAATTGTATTATGACCAATGTGTTGACGTGTAGGTTTATTACCACGAAAACTAATGAAAACATTTTCTAGATCTGGAGTAGGTCTGTATTTAACGTATTTTTTTACATCAACCTAATTGATAATTATAATATCATCAAATCTTTCACTCGCATATTACACAATTCATCAGTTCTGCAAGCTCCAGCTATAGCAATTACTAACATGACCTGTAGTAATAAATAGTAAATTTAACAACTCAATTCTAATATTGTAAATTACCTTAGTAGATAAAACGTCGCATCTGATGGATCGTTTAAGAATTTTTCATTTTCTGGTTTCGTAAATACCAACGATTTTTTTGGAATATAATTAGCATTTTGCTTCTTCAAAAATGCTTGTAATTTAAAATATTTAGAAATATCAATATTTCCTGTTATAGAAATAATTGATTTGAGCATGGAATATATTGCCCATAAACTCGATACCTTTTTAGTTTGTGTTTGTTGTTGAAAATACACTAATAAAATATTTTCTGAAGTGTTTACAGTTTTCTTGGTTGTACACCAGACTTAGAAAGCTACATAAGTCTTTAAGTACAAACCTTTAGATTTTTCTGATTTTCACTAACTTTTCCTGCTACCTCTCTCATTTCTGGTGGAGTACATTGTTCATTTTTAATATTTTCTTGGTTCATTTTAATTAATTTTATATTTAAAAGAAACAAATATTACTAGAATTGTAAAGAAACAAGGTAAAGCAATTGTTTTCACATACTTTAAGACATAAGTACGTTGATCTTTAAAAAAACGAATTATATTTGTACATACATAAATAGATTAATAACTAAAACATATTTTGGTAATTTGTTAGTGATGGAAAAAACTATATACACTACGGTAGAGAAAGCTATTATTGACCTTCGTACCTTAGTGTATAATATACTATTATTGTATGTTAATATTAGTTCTACATTATTATTTCTTATATTCTTTGAAATTCATGTTTGATTATTGTGAGCCCATGAATTAATGTGTAATTGGGTTTTCGACCCGTATATTTATGTTAATTGTTCTGAATTAATTGTTGCAAAAGTTGTCGTAGCAACCGAGCGTTAACAATCCGTTAAAATTTTAAGATCACCAAAGTGTTCCGTGGTCTCAACCAAAATAATTATTTAATGGTTCTCCTAAACCATCTATCTTTGCATAAGGCAATCACCCTCTATTATTATGTAAATAAATATGAAGTTTACTTTTTTTCTCATAGAAAGTTAAAGACACTTGTTCAAATGAAAATTTTATTTTATAAGGCAAATAACATCTCTCTCAAACGTACCTACTCAATTTCATTATTTATTCCTCATCCGCCTATCAGTTAATCTGTCTACGTTTAAACAAGCTTTCTGAAAAACAGATTTATTATAAATTTTTGATTATAAAACTGGATAATTGCATTACTTGTCTGCAAACTTACACGATTAGGTGATCCACTTCCTCTACATTTTTATCTTAAATTGACAACGTTATAGATTAAAACCCTTTAGTTGCATAAATAAATTTACACAGTCTCTTTCATAATTTTGCATTCTAATTAAATCTTATTTAACACGGTCAACAAGTCAACTTAGTAAGTATCTAAACTTGGCAACAAAACATCATTGTAACGATGATATCGAGTCGTATGTTTAGAAGCTGCCAGATTTTGGACGCTGACTAATTCGTTCGAATTGGTATTTATATCTTTAGATAGAACAAATACAATAAATTATTTTGAGTTTTGCTGCGATATTTTTGTATATATTTTTTTCTATGATAAAGTGTTAATGAAAAATAAATTAGATTCATTTTCTTTCTTCAGAGTATTTACTTCTATGCACGGTTGATTATTAGTGTGTCGTTCTTCTATAATTGTTAAACAATACAAGAAAGAGATTTTGTAAGATTTTAGGAATATATTTTTAAGTATACAAGGTGTCGCAATAAATGTGGTCAATTTGGAATTGACTTTTTAAATGGAACGATTATATTTTCGCTGTATATAGATACCTTTAATTGGAACTCTTCTTCGTTTTTTGAGTTTATCTTAAATATGAACAATTGAAAACCAGAAGGCGGCTTTAATTTATTTGTGAAAAATAAAATTATTTACGTCGGTTTAATAACGTATTTAGGCCCAAAAAGGGCTTAAAATAAAAAAACAAAAACAAGAACATCGTTGTTTGATCAAGAATATAAAAAATCCTGGAAAAGACGACAGAAGCACAATTGAAAATATGTAAAAATTAAACAAGATAAAAGGAAGCGTACAACGAAGTAAGAAGCAAGCACATTAGAGATAAAAAGAGAACAGCAGTCACGTATACTTGAAGAAATAGAAAAATATTATAATAAACAACAGATAAGAACATTCTACGGGAAAGTTAGGTCAATTAAAAGAGGCTACCACATTAAAGTATCACTATGCCGAAAGAAAAGCGGTGAACTCATAGCGGGAAAAAGAGAAGTAGCAGCTAGATGGCAAGAATATTATAATAATGTAACACTTATCGCCACCTATCGCCAACTTCGGGAAGTTGATATGCAAATATAGACTCATCTGGGCGTTATGCATAACGGGAGAGATGATACTAGCTTATGCCGACTATAATAGCGAGAACTCAATAGGGATTAAAGAACCTGATAAAATGGATTTATAGAGTATCAACAAATTTTCGGTCTTACAACAAATGATAAGAAACGAATTTATCTGATTAATTAAAAACATATTACCACGTGCGTGAAAGTGAAAATATATAAAACTATAATCAGACCCATAGTGACTTTCGATAATGAATCTTGGAGACTAAGACAAAACGACATAAGAAAACGGTGCTTTTTTGAGAGAAGAATACTCAGGAAAATATATAGTGGTATAAAGAAGGAGAACTGTGGAGACGCAAAGCAAACACGGAATTAAATGAATTGTACAAGGATCCAAAGAATGAAATGGCTAAGACACATCGTACGAATGCCAGCACACATAATACCGAAGACAATACTATATAAAGAACCAGAAGAATCAAATAGAAGAGGAAGATCAAAAAGACAACGGCTAGAGTGCGTAATAGAAGATTTGAAACAAATAGGAATAAAAGATTGGGTAAGAATAGCAGAAGATAAGACGAAACGGAGAAATGTCTTATAAAGCTCTGGGACTTTAAGGCTTGTAAAGCGACTTATATATCGGAACTATATAACCCACATATTATACGCATGAATAGAATTTTTACAACATTCTGTATTTATAGTGTATAATCAAAAATATTTTCATAAAATGCGCTTTAAAATTTAAACGAATTTCTATTAGTATAAGAGCTAGAGAAGACCTAAATACTAATTAAAAAACCCTGTATATTGTGTAGAAAACAGTTATTTGCATCGAAAAATTAAAGAGATACGCAAACGACAAATATTTAGAAAATTATTATCGTTGGATTACTCATCACAACGACATTAAAAGAATTTACCGAGAGGTCAAGTTTGTATTGATCTATCAATGTCAATGCAATCTAATAACGACAAGTTATATCTCAACCACTGATTAACAAAATACAATTTTATATAATTAAAACAACATTATTGTTTTGTTTCCGTAAGTTGTAAATTGATATCCAGGTCAACCGGAATCAACCACAAAAAGCTGAGGAAAAATCATTGCTGTTCAGGAATTAGGATTTTCATTCGTAAAATTGCAGCCGCTCACTGGGTTTATCTGTAGGTTGAAGTATTTGTGTAATTGTTTAAATGGAACCGATTTATGCAGAACTTTATTTGATTACTCATTCTTAAGTTATTAGAAAAGTGTTGTCCATGATTGGGTCGATGTGAACCAGTGAAATCAGAAAATAGACACCCACTGCAAAAAAAATTTTGCAACTTGCTATTTACCACTCAACTAGCATCCGTGAAGCGCTTCAGCTACTGTGTAGCTTACGAACAGTTAGGAATGACTTGAAAGCTGTGAAAGTTGAAGGTGTAAACAGCTATCGATCTGCAAAAAACCTTTAACTACTCCAGAAAATGCACGCTTATTGCTACAATTTGCAGAGTAGTATCTATATTTAATTTTTGATTGGAGGGCGGTAATTTTTTCAGACGAAAAAACTTTGCACTTCTAAAGACTCTGCAAAGGTGCTGTGGAATCCTCGAAACATCAGATAACGTGCAGCCTTCTAAAAGGAGTAGAATAATTGATCCATAATGGGGATGGATGAGCGACGCTTGTCCAGGGGCTGTTAACTATCGAAATATACTTAATGATGTTACAAGAAACTATGTTTCTTTTAGTACGGATTGTTTATCGTAAGAGAAAATTTTTCTTTGTCCACATTAAGTCACCCATCCACTCAGCAGGTACATATGGCTCCCAGTAGTATACAGAAATCCGCAGACAGACAGATCACCCATTTAAACCCAATAGAAAATGTATCGACTACACTACTAAAGTCGTTGGACCAAAACCCTAATGAAATCTCCAAAATTCGTTGTAAATTAATAATGCGAAGGTGGTTATGCTACATTTTATGCAGGTCATTAGTTTAGAAAAATTGAACTAATGCAACAAGGTCCGTGTGCAAATTCAAAATAGCAATGTATTTTATTTATCCCTAACATATTGTTGAAGACTAAAAACTTCTATTCTTTTAAGTATCAATGAAACTTTACTGATATCAAATATTCAGTCCTGCTGTTGATTACAATTTAACTGAAAGAAAAAAACGGGTATAACATTTAGGCAATATTCTTTCCATTTTAATGTTTTGACTAATAAATTATCTAACTTTGCATTTGGTAATTTCGATTAACACTAATTCATTTTATTGTTAACAATAAAACAATAACAATAATATTGTGTTTTTGAAGACCTGGACAACAATATCAGTGAGGAAAACAGTCGTGTAGAATTTCATAACACTCTAAGAAGGAATTACCTACTCATTTATGCAGTTGTATTTATTCAAATGTATTGTCAATCTAAAGAGTAGACAATTTGAAACCACTTTTTCACGTTTCTTGAGTGAATTAAGATTGATTCAATTCGTCATAAAGTCCTAAAATGTTAACATACATAAATACAAACAACCTATTCAAAGATATAAATACTGGATCAAATAATTTTTTTTCAAATTGCATTGCTTATTAGACACACCTTGTTTTACACTTTTTCTCAGTCACTATTTCAAGTCGTTAATCAACGTTCTATTGTAAGTTTAGTTGTCTAAATTTCAACATCAGGGGTGTTCGTTCAAAAAACGAAAGTTATTGATACATATACTGGAATCTAACTATATGTTACAATTTTAGTTTTAATTTATCTACTAGTAGGTAAGTTTTATATTTAATAGTCATTTTTGCAATGCCTCTTACGAAATAAACATATTTTAAGCATAATTATGCTAACAACAATGAGCGAAACGACGTCATTATAATTAACAATTAAATTAAAGAATGTTTCGTGCTGATTTCATCTTTTCATAACCAAATTCTAGTAATTGTAATTTAATTCCATAGGAATTTTCATGAAACATACGTTTTATTTAACCGTAGTTTCTCATAAAGTTGTAATATAATATTTGTATTACAAGAAGTATAATACATTCAATAACATAGTATCTCCGGTGTACCCTAATGTCTTTTACCGCCAGTGTCCGATGCTACAATGACCAACAGCTTCCAAATCATTTTACCTTTGAGTGAGTCATTCAAGTTTTTCCACGGTTACGATAGATTGCCTATACGTTTGTTTCAAATTGGTTTTAATAACTGTTTTTTGTCGATTATTGTTCAACTGAAACTTATTACCTATATTGATAAGCAATCGGTATTGAATAAAGTACTCATGCTTACGCAATTTTGAAAGAACATTGTAACTTGGACTTGAAACACTTCGCTGTTTCACAATGGTTACTTTAATATTGTACCACTTTGACATAAGGGTTTTCTCATTATATAAGTTAATTATTGTTTCAGGTGAACGACCTTTTCCCTGCAGCTGGGATGGATGCGGTAAAAGATTCGCACGTTCCGATGAATTAGCAAGGCACACCCGAACTCACACAGGAGAGAAAAACTTTGCGTGTCCAGTTTGCAACAAGAAGTTTATGAGAAGTGATCATCTCAGGTAACTTATAATTAACTCTCCTTTATATTTATATGAATTAAAAGTTACGTTTTGCATTTATTCCCAGTTTAGAAACTTTCACGTTTTCTGCTGTAACATTCTGAACTTAAACAACTCATAAAAATGGAGTGTAAGTTAGTGCTTCTTAGCTGAATTCCAATTGTATAAATTAAAATAAAAGACACGCTTACTCAGCAATTATGTTCAATTCAACTAAACGTAAGTTTTCAAATCTACTTTTCGAGATTTAATTCCAAGTCTCGCTTTCAAGTTTTTACTAAAATGTGGATATATAAAATGCAGCTTTTTAATGGTTATAAGACGTGCTGAAAATATTTTTGTGCTTAATTCTAAGTTGATAACAAAAAAGTTTTTTCTTTGAAAAACAAATTCTATAATTAAACAAGAGCAACAGGGTTTTTTATATAATATTGTAAGTGCTTTTGATGTACTTTTTTTTATTGATGTGATTTATTAAACAAACCCACTCGAACTCGAACTTGGCTTACACGTTACTGGAGAGTTGTTATTTTGCCGCTCTTTAATAAGGAATTTGTGGTTGAAATATTGATCGTTATTTTGAATAAAAATCTAAAAAATTGAGTTTAGTTTATTATTAATAGTCCAGGGAAAATGTCATTTGAGTGGGAAATAAACGCGCAAACAAAAAAAACCACATAGGCTTGTAGGGGGTCCTTGCTGAATATTATTCTGAGTTTTCGGGATCCCAATCCCTCTGAAACCCCCCATAATGGCAAAAGGATCAAATTTTTTTGATCGGATGAAACTTGCGTACTCGTACAAGCGATCCAAAGTAATGGTTTGCCGGGAATTTTGCGTATTACTAAATTACGATCTAACTCCAAAAATCAAATTTTTGAGTTTGGAATTGAGTTTCGCTGCTTTCTTGTGTCAGTAAAACATCCAGAATTGTGATGTAGGCTGCTGCGTTAAATCTTGGTGGTGTTACTGTAACAATTTTACCAGGATAACTCTTCCACATCTGTCCCCAGGAAACAGCGTTAATTCGTCCATTTGTTCTTTTAGGAAGCATATTATTTAAGTCGTGTCTGGTTTTGTATCGTCTCCATAATTGAAATAGATAGTCATTGACGACAAATAGGGTTTTTCATCCGAAAATATAACATTCGACCAATCCCTATTAATGTTTTCGTTACAAAATTGTAACCTTCTTAAAGCATGTTCTGGCAAGATCAAAATTTTTCTGGTGGGTTGATGGCAATGAATTCCACCGTTATGTAGTCGACGCATTATCGTTTTTGTACTACATGGAAACCTGAAACGTTCTTTAATTTAAAGCGTCGATATAAATTGTTACGGTTTATTTGTAACCAATAAAATAAAAGTATCTCAGTGCCAGATGACCCCCGCGGCAGCTCTTAATTAGTCGGAAGTGGTCGTGGGTGGATTGAAAATCGTTCACAAAGAAGGCCTCTACACTGCTCGGAAAATTATAAGGCGCCACCTAGGATTCTGTAAGAGAAATATCTAGAGCCACTAGGTACTCGTAGACACAAAAATAATAAACCGTATGTGCCTAGAAATCAGTATATTGTGTTAGCGACTAGAGTTCAATTTACACATCGAGACACACATAACCATACCAATAGACAATATCAAATAAAATCAATACCATATATAGTTCTCAGATACCGATCATTCACGAGCGAGTTAACAAAATGAATATAAATTCGAGGCATAAACGCCCCCAAATAGGTTAACTGATTAGACAGTCGCGAACACCGATGAATCCCTACACGTAATTCACACGACAAACTCTTGTTCAAAAGGTACTTAAATCAATTACGACGAGTACCGGACCGTGGCCGATTATTGAAATGAGTTTAAAGCGCACATAAATGATTGTACTGAAAGGATCTTTTAAGTTTACATAAGAATAAGAATAGGCGCAAAAAAAGATACGTTGTTAAACTTTCAACCACGATACAAATACATATGACGCGACAAAATAATTAATGATATACATAAAGAAATAACTTAGCTCGTGTAATTAGGAAGTCTTCCGGGTTCGACAGTTAATCGCTAAATTTTTCCGTTGAAGAGGAAGTACATTGTGTTAAAGATAACGGTTCATCTGTTCGAATCGATATTATAACTTACTCTCCAACAACAAAACCGGATACATTCTAGACCCAACTGTTCGATTAGAAAATAGTATCGATCAACCACAAGCCGTTCACCTGGAAAGAAGAATTACTATGACCCAGCAATTCCCGATCTTCTTTGAAAAATACCGATTGCAACAACTGGAAGTAATTGGTCTCTTTGTTCGGTGCAAGAGGGACTATCTCAAAATTTTTGAAGATTTTTAGAAAGAACTAATACCAAAATCTCTATCTGAAACTGTAGTAAAATTGCATCAAAGCGATCGACACACATCTTACATCATCACCTACTCCCTCCAACTAAACAAAACCTTAAATAATCATCAACTTCTATTCCACAATAACCATTAATGAAATTGTCTTATCTTTAAATTTTTCATTTTTTGTAATTTTTATTTAAATTTCGATGTAAATTGTAATGGTATACTGTGTCATGAATGGCAACCATCAATGTGATGGCAGTGTCTGGTAATAAATCAGAATGTCTCTCTCTAACAGCTCTCGTATCCAAATCCAGTATCGGAGTATCCACGAAGAGAAGAAACTAAAATGCACTCCACTGATAACAGTTGCTGGGCTGCACCAATGAGTAGATAACCGGCTTATCTTGAGTGGTAGCCTTGACTCGACGATGGCCTCCAGGGAAGTTGATTAACCGTATAAGTATAGTTGACTTGGTAATTAGTTTCCTAAGTTTTCTAGTAAATTCCCACGGTGGTGTGGTATCCACTTCGATAGGTTATAATTTTTGGTATTGCCAGTATAACCCTCATTCAATATTCAGCGACAAATTAACACGGAGTACGTCAAACGAACGTCCAAAACGAAAGGAAACACCAAAAAGAAAAGGTGCCTATAATTAATAGAAACCGTAAGAACACATATTTTACTAAAACAAGGGAAAGTAAAAGAAAGAAAGCTACTTACACTGGAATCGTAACCGAAGGTTTATTCCCTAATTAGAATGGGACGATTTTACTTCACCCGCTATTATTATGCACGTGTCCAATTGTTCAACTTTTAGACAGCATTTTCCAAATACATTCTTTCACAACGACGATTTAATAGGAAATGAACGTATCATTTTTGCGAATTCACGAAGTGTCAATTTTAGAATGCACGGATGCCCGATGTAACGGCAACTCTAAACAGGTAAAATCCCCAAACGGCCCAAAATAAGTATGCATACTCAGACGCATTAGCGTAAACACGACGGCTTATACTGTAGGGAGAAAATTTCTTAATAAACGGATTATTTAGGAAATAATCCCGTCACAAATCCATTTTTTATCAGTCGCTCTATGATAGCATTATCTTGTACCGCTGCTGTGACGTGTGGTGCTCCTGGTCGAACGGTAGGTAATTCTCCAGTTTCATTGCGGTGAATTCAACGGCTTACGGTTTGTCTCTAAATTTATTTATTTATTTATTTACGGAATCCCCTCTATACATAATACTAAATAAATAATTAAAGTTCTTAATATATCCCACTAATTAAATCACAAAAAGCTACAATTAAAAAAATTCTAAATAAATACATCATTTATATAAATTAATGTTCTGTCCTAACTCAATTTTAAATTTTTTAATATTTGAATTAAATAATTCAAAACCAAAACATAATATTCGATCAATTGATTGAAAACGACTGAAGTTTGTTAAATGTTTTTAAACGAAATAATTGTACAAGATCTTGTAAAACGTGAATTGGAGTAAATAAAATCAATATGTTCAAGATGATCATTACAAGAAATTTTGTTATTTACTAAGTTATGTAAAAACATAAATCTGACATTATGCGACGATCCTCTAAAGATATAATATCGAGTCTGTTTATAATTACACTATAGTTGCCAGGTTCATATTTTATATTTAGTTTATATTCAATAAATCGTAAAAAACCGCGTTGCACTTTTTCCAAAGCTTTGATATCGACCAAACGGGAGACATATATTCTAGATGACAGCATACTAAAGTAAAAAATCAAATAAACCCCCACATTCGAGTAGCCTTATTACATAACATTAACATATTATTTCTAAAATTTAATTTGGTGTCGAATACAATGCCAAGGTCTTTAATATTTTCCACTCTATTTACCGCAATATTGTTAATATTGTGTTCAAAATTAATGTTCTTTTGGTCTCTATAAAGCGAAATACATTGACATCTCTTAACCGTTAAAAAATATTTCTTTTTCAACGCACTAAGTATATAAACGATGTATGTCACTTTGAAAACGGATAAATCGTCAATCGAATTAATTTTACATTACATTTTGAGATCATCAGCAAAAAGAAGGAATTTACAATGTGTAAAAATGTTATACATATCATTTATAAACAAAAAAAAAATATTTGACCAATATGCGAACCTTGAGGAACACCAGAATAAATATTAAACGAATAAGATACACAATCATGAATTTTCACACACTCACTTCGATTACACAGGAATGACGAAATCAAGTTCACAGTACACTTTGAAAACCAATTGTACATAATTTACGTAGTAGAACTGCATAGTTAACGCGATTAAACGCTTTAGCAATGTCCGTGTATAAGGCATTAGCTTGCTTACAGTCTTCCAAAGTTTTAGACAAGAATTCCATAAACACCATTAAATTTGTTAGAGCAGATTTCCCCCTCAACCTTTGTTGTTTGCACAAAATCATGTTGTTGATCACAAATTAAACCTTTGGATATCGACACATTATTTGATCTGCCACTAATTTATCTAATAACTTTGAATAGTAGATGGAATAGAAATTCCACGATAGTTCTCGATTACACTTTTTTATCATATTTGAAAATGGGGTTACGTAACTTCCATAACAGCATATATATATTGGAGTAACAAGGGTAGACACGCAATTAATAAGTACACACGAGGGAATATGGTTAGGACCACTTTTTTTGAGTTTTTATTGCCGTTATCGATTCAAACACTTTTTGTAACATGTATTCTAATATTTATTAAATTAGAAAATTACACAAAAAACAACGAAAAAAATTAATTATATAATCAATTATAAGTTGTATTGGTAAAAATAAAGCTGAATAATTAAATTACTTACTGAAAGACCAACCCGCTTCGAAAAGACTAACTATTCGTCCCCGGTTTTCTAAGGAACAATCTCTTTGACCCATTCGCCTAAGTATTTTAAAAAATCAACTGAACTGTTTCATTACACTTCAGTGCCAGAAAGTATTAACCAGAATTATTAATTTTATCCTTATATACAGGGTGAACTATTAATGCGTGGAAGGAGGATATCTCGGAAAATATTGAGTTTAGAAAACAACTTTTATAATGAAAGTTGTGCAGATCAATGAGCTGAACATTTTAAAATATTTTCGTTTATACAGGGTGTTCCATAAAAGCGCGACATACCAAAGTTATGTTTTTTAAATAGAACTACCCATTTTTTATTACAAATTTGGATTCTTTAGGAAATTCTAATGTGACTATATGCATTATACATTGTGTCTAAAATGGAGGGTTTTGGCACTATTTAACTTTTTCCGGAAAAATTGACGTTTCGAAAAAATTAAATAACTCAGTTATTCTGGAATTTATCCAACTGCGACTTCGCAACTTTAATATGCATTACATGTGCTAACTACAGCCTAGTTGTTCACTTTTCCAACCTTGCTAGGTTTTGAGTAATCAGTTATTTAAATTGAATCCCCTACATTTGTGGATAACTTGATTTTTTCAAATGGCACCACGTAATTGTTTTTATACCGTTGAACGTACTCAAAATTTCGCAAAAATCTGTAAGAGTGCTATATGATGATGTTTCTGAAGTCTTGGGGTATTTATTGGCACAACTGACTTGAGACCACCTTCTTTTATTTACTGCGTGCTCACTTACGGTTGTTTTAATAAGTTTTTAGTTTGAACTGGATGTTTGACGACTGTTGCTCATACTCTTCGGTTTGTCTCCAACGATTTACCCTACGATGGATGATTGCGTGCGATTTACCCGACATCCGAGCAACTTTTTTATATGTTCGACATTGTTTGTTCATTATACGGCAATATCAAGCAGGTCTACTCACGATATAAAATTTTAAAAAAACCAATTTCAAGAAACCACAACAAATTAAACGGATTAATTGCCGACAATACATGTTTAACAAAATAATAATACGTGAAAGAACAAAAGCATGTCTGACAACTCACACGTTTGGCATTTTATCATTAAAAAGTCTTACTCTATTGCAAATAAGAAGGTAGTAGGTGGCGCTACATACGAAGGAAAGTTCACACAGCTGCAACTTTAGTTTTAGCAGTAAATCTAAATTTTGTTTTATTATATAACTAACGTCATCATCAATATATTTATTTTAAATACTTATCAATAAACAATAAAACTTTAATTTAAATAACTTTTTTCAGATTGAATATATGATTACTACAAAATGAAAAAGAAATTAAGTGCGGTTATTTAAAAAAAATAATTCCGATTTATTACAAAACTGTAATTTTTAAGTAAAAAATATAAATCTTCACCGCTTGAATGGTCAGTAATACTATCAGATACTATGATGGCATCTATCATATCTTCAATTATGCTATCCAAATCCCTCATACGTTTTTGTAAGCCGCTATTTATTGTTTTACTTATACTAGAAAATGCTTATACCCATATCAATACAATGGTATATAATTTATAGTGTAATCTTAAGATGGTTCTTTCACTTTTCTTTACCATTTGGTCAATGACATACGGTGTTTGATGAGATAGAGGACATTGACGTAATACTTGCAAAATTTTAATACGTCTTCATCTACTTCTTCTGCTGTCGCTATTGTAATATCTTTCCAGATTATTGTTGTTACGTGTGCCGCATTAACTCAAGTTTTATCAATCATTACTATAATAAAATGTGCGCCCCTGCTCACGAATCTTTTTGATTGATGTTAATACATGCGTCGCTATAAAACTATTTCTTTTGATCGGATTAAAATATTATTTCTACTTCATAAACGTTCGGCCATAATAACAGCAGTAAAACCTTTTAAAATATTTTTCTATTTTGGGTCGCTTACAGAGCTATAAAAGCACCTAAATGAGTTCTTTTATAGAAAAAGAACAATTTTTATTCGGAACGATGGTAACACTGATTTGATATTGAATGTCAAAGCTGTCGTTACGTTCGGCGTACGTTAATTTAAATTGTAATTAATGTTCAGTAGATTTATTTATCTACTTATTTTTATTTACACCAATTTTTTAAATTAAACGTCTGATAAATGTACTAATTAAACTTAAACTAGCATTTACACTAAAATTTAATGAAAATATTGCCACTCTAGCAATTATAGTTCAAAATTCCCTAAATTTAAAAACTCGCGAAATTTTATTTTAAAATAAAAAAAAATAGTATAAAGAATTCGTTTCAGAAGACAATTACACTAAATCGAATTAGTCAACATAAATTCAACGCATGACTAACGAGTCGGTACTACTCGCTATAAATATTATATGATATAATATTTATAGTGAGTAGTACCGACTTCACTTCATCAATTAAATACTTTTTGTCTATCTTTGCATAGTAGTTGCCTACACTTTCCCATTCTTTACAACGAATTGATTTAAATTTATTCACCATCAATTTCCAGACATATTTAAATTTAAAAGTAACATTATGATTTGCAACATTATTTTTATCTTCAACCCTAATTATTTCGATTAAATTCAAGTGTGTATGATAGGGTGACAATGATTGTGTTCGCCCATTAATTTATGAATTAAATCATTTGTATGAACCGGTCGATTCTCTTTGATTTTGTTAAAGGAGTTCAAATATTCGTAATTCCATCGCATTTAACCACTTTTGCAAACCAGATTTCTTCCAGGCACATGTGGAATTAGGCTCATTAAGAATGTGGTATGAAGCTAGCATGGAATTAATTTTTCATTAACCATTTTTTCATATCATCGATCGTGATAATCGCCTGACTTCGATCTCGATTGAGACATTAACAATGCGTTTGTCTTTCTTAAACAAGAGCTTTTGCTTCCTTGCTACTGTCATCGTACATTCAATGCAACTTGAATATGTCCTGTGTAGATAAAGTCATTTTAAACAGTGATCCTGTCTTCACCAATTTTTTTCATTTTTCTCAGTAATGCAGTACGCTTTGATCTTATTACGGAAGTTTTTAACAAGACAACTGCTTAATTTTCCTGTTAGATAGATATTTTCTTCAACAGCTGCAAACACCTTTTTCATTGTTTCGTTTTTGCTTTTGAATGTAAACATCATCTTACTACTTCTTCATCACACTTGTCGATGGTGGATTTAGGTTGCTGGCTTGTTTTCCGAGCTAAGTTAAACTTACTTTCTTCAGGTTTTGATATACTTTCCTTAGCAATCCCTTGAATTGTTCTGGTGGAAGGACCCGTTGCTTCCGCTATTCGTTCAAACAAATAATTTCACTATCTTGACTGTGAACAATAACCCTACTCATGTTGGGTTGAAAAGGAAAGCAAATGACTAAATTTATCAGTTGAATAGTAGGGTTTATTCCGAATATGTATATCTGTAAAACAGCGTGTACACTGTAAGAAATCAATAATAAGTTTGTTATCAATGGAAGTTAAATTTAATTATTAATTGACTTAATTGTTTATTCGATCTCTATTTCATAGTACTCTGTCATAAACGGATCGGACCATAAGTTTGGGAAGAAATCGCATGTCTTCCTTTGATTGATATATTTATATTATAATCGGTTATAATGGGAAGCAGCAATATGTTCGGATGTTCGCTGGCCAGCCGGTACAAAGTTACGATTAGTTGGTTGACATGCTAGCGTTATGCATTAAAACAACCTGCGTCAGAACTGTCCTCACCAAAAGTGCCCGCTGCAAACAACCTATGTGTCGAACCACTCTGTTTCAAAACGTTCTACGGCAAAAGGTTCGCGTCCAAAGGTTTGCATTAAAGAGTGTGCGACAAAACGTTTCTCTTCAAGGAATCTAGCTTTTTAATCTAAAGATTCCCAGTCCCCCCTTCGTACTTCTAAGTCAAACAAATATGGCACATGAAGTTCAAAAGTCGCAGCATATCGGCGGGTTCATTTTCCGGTGAATTGATCATCGCATTTGAGCGCGCCTTCATCGATAAATGTAGACCTCATCAATAATACATAAATGAAAAGAATTTAAAGAATATATTAGCAACAAAGTACTGATGACATGTTGCTGGAATACATTATTTATATTTTAATTACCTTGTTTTCTATAATTCCCTAGTTCAGCAATGACTTCTTCTAAAGCAGACTATACAATTCTTTGTGTGTAATAAAAAGGTAGTAAGAAAATGTTTTATCTAACAGAATGGAATCACTGCTGCCAAATTGATAAATAATTGATTTGATTTTAATCGAAATTTAAAACATAAACCTTTTTAAATATATATATATATAGCTTGTATTGTACGGAAAACCCTGCTCGCGGAATCCTTATTTTAATAAACATGACTGTTTATAATACAGAACTTTCAATCACAAAGTACATTTGCTTTCAGCCTCGGTTGAAAAACATGAAAATATTTTATTGTATAAATGATTGGTGGTTAACTAACTTAGCAAGGTCGAACAAATTAGGCATTATAAAAATTGTGTTGAAAAAAATAATAACTAATAACTTAAAAGGAAATGCATGCATAACGGAACAAAAAGCAATTTCTTTACTTCGGACAAACACAACTATTGATATATGACCTCAAAATTTTTTAAAATGGTTGACATTTGAGAATCGAAAATGTGGTCGGCAATGAAAGAGACGAAATGACCAAATCGATGAACCAATGAATACAAAAGCATAAAGTTCATAAATAGAGAGAATTTAAATTGCACTATAAAATGTACGATCAATATTTCTTATCATTTTTTACGTGATAGTTACAAAACGGAATAAGTCAGTAGATTTAATTTGCAACTGCAAAGTGTTTAATTAAGAACGATAAAAGTCTTTTTTTATTTTAAAACGCTTCGACAATGACTACTCTTGTAAATTTATTTGGTATCAAATCACTGATAAAACTAAGGTTTTTTGTGGAAGTTACTTTTTCTAAGTGCATCAGCATCTACTCTTAGTTCAATAACTTTCTACAAGGCATTACAAACCTGTGACCCGTATTTCTCTAGTCAACGATCCGAGCAGAAAATTCTACCTTTCCGTAAATCGGTTGGAAACAAAATTACATCAGAAGTAGATGCTAGCTATATATTTCCCTATCGACTTCAATATTCTATCACACGTACATCTTAGCGCTACTAGCTTTACCGTCGACATATCCAATTTGACCTAAAATTTATCTACACGATTGGATTTTAATAATCAGGAAGTTGTAACGTAGATATTACGTTACTTGTTGTTATAACCAACATCTGCGTACAAATCGAGCATCTTTATAATACGTTTTCGATATGACATAAATAAGCAATAATTTACGTTTAAGATGTTGTAATGTGTATGCAGTTATTCAAATTCATTCCACCTTCATTTTATCAAGAAGGCCATTAGTAACTCAGAAGCAGCCGGATGTAGAGATGTTTTTCAATTTTATTATAATGAGCATCATTTAACGCTAGAGTTTGCCATTATGATAAGAGATTCAATAAACCACGGATGTCACCCTTATAGAATAACTTTACTAAACGCGACAATCGTTTACTGGCAAAGTTTCCTTTTGTTGATGCAAAACTTAGTTTTTGTTCTTTAAAACGTGACGATGAATAAATTTAATTTTTCTTCATAATTATGAATAATTAGTTTTTTAGTGGAGTACTATTTTATAATGACGTAGTAACAAATCGCACTATCTAATTGTACACGATTGTCTTTTAAGTTTCAAAATAAATTTTCGGTTGCTTTAATGTGCAATATAATCGTTTCTTTCGCTTTAAAAATAAGCCTCTTAAGATTTAAGGTTTCAATTTTTTCATTTAACGATCTCAACTTTATAATCATTATCTTTGTTATTTCAAATACATTATTTAAATTAGGCCATTAATTTTTTTTGTCAGAATTTATTTCAACCAACAAAGCATCGTTGATGATTGATATTGATGGAAAATAATTTTCAGCATTAAATAAACGCCTAAGAAAAATGTATGTATTAACTCATGAATTTCAGATGTATGTTTGAAGTGCTCCACCGCCAGAAAATAAATATTTAAAACTGAAATTAAACAGAACTTCAATCTTTCTATTTTTTATGAAATGGTAGATAACATAGTAACACAGGGTTCGCTACTACTCAGGCCTCGGTTTCTAGTGTATTTCAGTATAAGATTTTTAGTAAAACTCATTTCTATTGAAAAGCTGCATGCTTTAATTTTTTTTATAGAGGGTGTTTGGTTTTCACTGGGCAGTGTGAGTTCACACTTTTAAATATAGCAACGCATCAATTTTTTATCTGATGTTGATGTGGGCATAATGCATGAAATTGATTGAAATTGATTTCAGAGTTGCCATTTTAAAGTAATTGTGATGTAGTGTTGTCTAGGGTGCCCAGAAGATTTGTATAAACCTGCATAGTGTGGTGACGAAACCGTGTGCAATAGTGGATTGGTTCGTTTGCCAAAGCATTTACTTCAACGTTTAGAAACCACTAAACCTAAACATGCCAACTGTACCCACCTAGTATTGACATTTAATAATATTAATTAAGTGTGTAAACATTTTAGAAGGTAAATAAGAACATAAAATATGTATGAATGTAGCTTTCGCGACTGGTTGTCACTTAAGAATATTATCTTCCGGGTTGAGCCGTCTTCGTCCTTTATTCCTAGCGTTCTCTGCTTGAGGTTTGGATAACCATGCTGTTAGCTTCTTCAGAAGTAGATCTAAAGACTGATGTTGTTGTCTTCTGTTGCCGAGTTATATACTTATGTTAAATTCGCCATCATATCGCAACAAATCGTGCAAGATCGTAGTGAAGACACTCACTGAGAAAGAAAGTTATACTTACCATCAACTGCATATAACGTCAACAGAACTATACCAGCTACATCTACAACTGAGCAGCATACTGGATAAAGAAACATGGAACACCATAGATCGCATCAGCTACGAACATGGGGAATACCACCTACAATCAACCACTAACAGGCATATCAAGAAGTTTGAGAAATTAAGTACCAAGCACCAGCAAACCAGCTATAAATTGGACGAAAACAAAACAGTTGTAAACTTGTCGGACTACCCACTCACCGAAGACTGCATATCAATTTTGTCAAAAGGGATGAACTACGCCATTGCTCCAAGCAAGATACCCACAGAAGAGATAATAGCAGAAGTGGAAAGTGTCATCAAGCTTCCAGTTGAAGAAGCAGAGGAAATACGCCACGAGACTTGCCGGATTTTACAACGTTCCAAAGCTCCACGTAGGAACATCACTCGCGCAGAAGAAATTGCATTAAAAAGAACTCAGAAGCAATCAAGAAATCATGGTGACACGCGCAGATAAAAGGCAACGCTACAGTAGTCATGAACACCGAAGACTACAAAATGAAAATCAAATTGCTACTGGATCCACAACTTTACACCAAGTTAAAAGGAGATCCAACCAACAAAATTGAAAAACAAACGAGAGCCGCAATCAAACATTCAGCTATACCAGTCGATCAACATCGTCAACTGCTACCTTCCGGGACCAGACCACCTAGACTATACGGATTACCAAAATTCACAAATTTGGTAACCCCCTAAGGCCAATTGTCAGCACATGTGGATCTCCAACTTATGAACTGGCCCGTTACGTGGCTAAGTTTCTACAACCGTACGTGGGAAGAACTGAATCTTTTGTGAAGAACTCCGAACACTTCGTCGAATTACTGATGACTCTGGAAGTAACCAATGACGATATACTAGTTAGTTTTGATGTAGAATCGCTATTCACTAACGTACCAGTCGACGATACACATAACATCATAAAACAACTGTGCACAACCCATGGGTTAAGAGAAGACATACCAGAGCTAGCAAGAATATGTCTGAATACAACTTACTTTCTATGGAACGGAGATTTCTACGAACAAAAATCAGGTGCAGCCATGGGATCACCATTATCACCGGTTATTGCGAATATCTTTATGGAAGCATTCGAGCAAGAAGCCATTCAATCCAGCGAACAGAAACCGAAATGCTGGTTCAGATACGTGGACGATACCTTTGTCATATGGCCTCATGGGAAAGAAGCACTTACTGTATTTCTTAACCACCTCAACACTCAGCACGAAAAGATCAAGTTTACCATGGAGACAGAAGAGAATAAGGAGCTTCCTTCCTGGATGTTCTAGTGAAACGAGGGATAACAACAAGTTGGCTCATAGTGTATATCGTAAAAGACACACACCGACCGATACCTCCATGCCACATCACACCATCATCCACAGCAGAAGCGGTCTCTAATCAAAACTTTATTGCATAGAGCTAACAAGATTCCTGACGAGGTTCACAAGGCAGAAGAACTTCGACACGTCCAACAAGCCCTAATGAAGAACGGCTATACCAGAAAAGAAATAAGAGCCGCCTGTCGCAGGAAATCCGAAAAAGAGAAGGAACAGGTCACCACCTACGCTCGTTTGCCATTCATTGCTGGAGTAACTGACAAATTAAGAAAATCATTGGAGAAGAAGAATATCGGTGTCAGGTTTGGAACGGTTAGAAAAATCCAGCAACTACTACCTTCTAATAAAGATAACCTGCCGAAACTCTCAACAAAAGGGGTCTACCAAATTGATTGTTCATGTGGAAAGGTCTACATTGGTCAAACCGGACGCAACATAAAATGTAGATTAAAAGAACATCACCGAGACGCCAAGTCCAGAGCGGTAGATAAATCAGCAATCGCAGAACATCTACACGAAAAGGAAAACACATCATCAACTTCGAGGAAGCTAAAGTTCTATCAAGGACTAACAACTACTATCCAAGGATAATCAGAGAATCCTTAGAAATTATGAAAAAAAATTCAATTGAGAAGATGGTTACCGATTAAGCAACACGTGAAAACTAACTCTTCACAAAAACAAAGAAAACAAATGTCGCCACAAAATTAGTCGATACCAAACAGAAGATCAACCAACCATCGAAAACCAACCACCCGTCACTGATCGACATCTACCAACCGTAACGGAACATAGGTATATAACGAGGAGCAGAAGACAACAACATCAGTCTTTAGAGTAACTTCTGAAGAAGCTAACAGCATGGTTAGCGAAATGTCAAGCAGAGAACGTAGGAAGGAAGGACGAACACGGCTCAACCCGGAAGATAATAATCTTAACATAAAATATAACAGCACAGCCATTGCATGACGACATATAATGGACCCGTCCAAGCACCATTCACGACAATGACGAAAAAAATAATAGGTTAAAGGAATAGGAAACCAAAATAATGGAAAAACAGATAATCAAGATAAGAATACAAAACATTGCTGAACTTCAGATGTCCTTCAGATTCGTAAGCCGTAATATTGCTTCATCCGTTAAATTATGAATGTTTGGAAACCCTCCTTTAAACTTCGTTAATTGACAATCCTCTACAATATGTGTAACGGTCTCCGGTTCCTTTCCACAGTCACAATTTGGATTAGAAATCGTACCCCATTTGAACAACATAGAGTTGCAATTTGAATGGCCTGTTCTTAAGCGATTTACTTTGACCATTTTTTTTGACCCCGGATTATAGGACTTCAGAGATTTTTTACAAGTCTTTCTCTTTATGCCGTATTTAGTTTACAGGAGGGTTGTCAATGTCATTCCAAATTGGTAACTTTTTGTTAAGTTGGCATTTATCCCATTCTCGTTTTAACGCTGCTTTTCTGGGCATCAATTTTTTTTTGTATGATAACTATTCAACCAAACAGGAGCACAATATTCTGCTGTAGAATAAACTAATGCCAATGCAGCTGTACGAAGTGTCTTTGCATATGCTCCCAAAGTTGTTCCACCTAATTTTTGAATGACATTATTTCTTGTTTTCATTTTTGTTTGACTTTTCTAAATGATCTTTGTAAATTAAAACGTATCTAAAGTTACTCCCAAATAAACTGGAGTTAAAATTATGGTTTAACTTTGTATTATTAAAGATAACATTAAGTTTTCTACTTTTTTCTCTATTACTTAAATGAAAACAAGAAACCTTTGTCTTTTTAAGATTGAGCATAATCGCCATTTTTGAAATAATTTTCCATAATACGCAAATCATCAGATAGTTTATTTTCAATTTCGAAAAACTGAATGTTGAAATGAAATTGTCATGTCATCGGCGTAGACGAATTTTCGACATTGTAAAGAAGGAAGATCAGAAATATATACATTAAAAAAGAATAGGTGCAAGAACCGATCCCTGTGGAAGACCATTATTTAAAAATCTAAATTTACTGCTTTTATCTCTCAACAAAATTCGCCATAATTATTTGTTTGGAAGCACTAATTTTCAAATTCATAACATAACATCTACAGTTATGGGGATATTTATAAATTTTTAATTAAATTACAACAAGCATTATTTTAACCAAGCAGGTTTATTCTAGTTGGCTTTGCTTCGATTAAACAAAAAACAAATAACCAGTACAAGTTATTATTATGTTTAGTTGTATGTACCATTTATTACTTAATACTACTTTCTACTGTATTAACTTTCCTTTTAAATTAACTTTCCACAGAACAGGTTCATTCTAGTAGACTTTGCTTCTACTAAACGAAAAATATAAAGAGGAAGACCATTAAAAAAACAACAAAAATTTAAAAAATATTAATTTAACAAATGTTTAAAAGTTTTACTATTTTCTTGTAAGCTTTGCCGTGTGACATTAGATAATGAGGTTTTTATTATGTTGTTGACTGCGTCTTGTTGTAGTAGGATCTTCTTAAAATGGCAACCTTTTTACGAAACCCCATAAAAAGAAATCCATGACTGTAAAATCCGGAGTAAAAACTCCAAATATCTGTCGTCATTTCAATGACTGTCAAAGAAGTAAGGACCTACGATCCTACGCGTTGATGATCCAAAATATGTGAAATCAACTTATCATAGTATTGAAAATTATAACGACTTACTGGGCTATTACTATGAACAGTAGCTTCACCGGTAAATAAACCAATGGCCTTTATTTTTTTATTTATTGAACATCTACACCAGAAAGTACTTGAGGTCAAATTCTATAGTTCTTTGATGCAGTGTGATAAGAATGACATTTTTCAGAATTAGCACTAATTGTACCAAGTTCTTCACTAATTTGTTTGGTGCTAGCATTTGATTTTCAAGTACATCCTGCAATACCATAAATTATGCTTCTTCTGTTCAGAAAGTTTCTTTTTGAACAGGTGCCTTGTAGTTTACCGTTCCTGTTTCTTCGAATTGAAACAATAGTTTTTCTAATGCACGGATACAATTTTTTTTTTCATATTCACCCAATATAAATATTATGTCCACTAATTGTTCTGTGGAAAATTCATTTTAAAGAAAATGAATGAAGTAGAAAGTATAGTATTAGGTAATAGTATGGTACAAACTGAAATTTCTCTTGAGTTGTATGTAATTAGCATCTGTTTTCTCATTTGTGTGAGACCTCCTATTTGGAGAAAAGGGCGGAAAGATGTGAGCTATCAAAACTCTATGTGATTTTTCACACGACGTTTCGAGACCGTAATACAAAAAAACGGTCGAAACGTCGGGTGTAAATTCCGCAACACACAGGGGACCTACTTATACCATTCGAAAGAGGACTTTTTTGTTAACGTTATCAATTAATAAAATACAGGGCGTTCCGTTTAAAATAGGGCTAATTTTACACATTGAATGATCTAATAATTAATCTGTAAATTCTGGAAACACTGTAAAGAGATGTTTAATATTTAATTATGGAATACATTCATATAAAATAATCTGTGAAATAATGACATCCTCCTGAACTTTCATTGTTTGTATTTTTGAATATACACAACAACATAGGAATACTAACAAACTTAGAAACTACCAGAGCTTATACCGTGTGTCCCGGAAAATCTGAAGCATTCTGTTTAACATGGGGAATTTGAAAAGTCCGATTTATATGTCCTCAAAGTAGTTTTTTAGGTATATTTTCACTATCAGAACACTTAACTAGAAAACGTTTTGAAATATTATTAAATATTTTTTCAAATATTTTTAATATGTTTAGTTAAATTTTAGAATTTACTACGCAAAACGTTTTCTAGTAGACATTGTTAAGTGTTCTGGTAGTGGAAATATCACTTTAGGGACATATAAATATGTCCTTCAGATTGTCCGGGACACACGGTATACTAAAGACAAGTTTGGTGAAGCGTCAAGCGTACCAACTGACGGAACAGGTGTTTAATTAATGAAAAGTGTGGTTTGAGTTGATTTAGACGTTCGATCATTGGTTTCCATATGTTGCTTATCTTGACACTTGGCTGGCTGAAGATCTCCTTTGTTGTTGTTGAATGCTGCATATATATATATATATATATATATATATATATATTATATTTTTATACATTTATTCGTTGTTTGTATCAAGTTGGGTTTGTTGGTGTGTCTTTTAATTAAATTTTTAACCACAACTTATACAGGGTGATTTATACCACGAGGCGAAAAATAAAAATATGTGTTCATAGTTTGATTCTAAGCAAAAAATGCGAACTAATTTTTTTCCAATCGGCCTTTGTTTTCGAATAGCAAATACAGTCATACTGCTACGCTAAACAGAGTGTTCAAAATTCGGGTATGATTTTTAACTAAAAAAACATCAAAATATTGGTTTTTTTCAAATGGAACACCCTATTTTTTATTACATATTTTGAAAGTTACGTATTCTTCGATTGTTATCGTAATAATTGTAATAGAAGTGGAACACTTACAGAAATTGCGATATTATTTCCATAACAAAAACATAGTTAATCCTTAGAAATTAACTCTTATTATTAAAATCCTGTATTCATTAGAGTTAGTAACTATAATAGTATATTAAAGAACGCGAGTTTTTAAGTCATCACTTACAGCACGCGTCCAAGTTTAAGGCACGAGGCTAGCGCAGCGGCGAGTGTTTTAATGGACAAGTGCTATAAATGACTTATAAACGAGTTCTTTATACTATTTTTTAATTTCATTTTTTTCTATTTGAAGTTGGTACGACTAACTTACCAAGTTTTGAAATTCGAATTTAATTGTTATAGTTAATTGTCAATTTCTAAATTTATGTTTCAACTATGAGCGAAGAAATAAACTGCACTCCACCAGAGATTCGCGAAATTGCCCAAAATGTTCAATTTCAATAATTCCCGATAAGTCACGGCACCTTTATGAAAAGCAGTACAAAAAGTTTACAAAATGGTGTGAAGAAAATCACGTTAAAAATATATCAGAAAATGTACTGCTAGCATATTTTCAATTACAAAGTAAAACATACAAGTCGTCTACATTATGGGCAACTTACTCAATGATAAGATCCTGTTAACAAAATATATAGATATTTCGCAATATCAAAAGTTACAGGGTTTATTAAAAGGGCTTCTGTTGGTTACATGCAAAAATCTAAGATTTTAGAAGAAGATGACATAAACAAATTTATTACAGAAGCCAACGACAATACATATCTCGCGATGAAAGTAAGTGCATATAATTTACATTCATTTTAATAATAAAGTTTATAATTAAATTATTAATTAATTTAAAGCAAACAATTAGGGTAGTTAACTACTAATGTTTAAACAATATATAAACAAAACTAATTGTTTTTGTAATTAATTTAGGTAATTTTAATAATCGGATATAATGGTGCCTGCAGACGTGAAGAATTGACCAAGTTATGTGTTGAAGATGTGGAAATTAAATCCGACAGAATTATTGTTTCGATTCCTAAAACAAAAAACTATATACCGAGAAAATTTGCAATTACAGATATAACCTGGATTGAGTTGATTAAAAAATATTTTAGCCTTAGACCGAATCATGTTACCACCCATCGATTTTTCCTCACTTATCGGAATGGTCACTGCATCAATAGTCCAATTGGTATCAATATGATGGGAAAAATATCTAAAAACATTGCGACATACCTCCAGTTACCTCACCCACAATTATACACAGGTCACTGTTTTAGAAGATCTAGTGCCACACATGTTGCAAATTGTGGCGGTGACTTGTTGGTCCTAAAACGTCATGGGGCTGGAAAGTCCTCTTCTGTTGCTGAGGGATATGTCGATTCTTCAGTACAAAACAAAATAAATATAACTAGTTGTAAGGATGACCGGGATAATTTCTAAATAAAAACGTCAGTTTTGAACTACTCTGTGTATTTACATTGTCAACACCAAACATTCAAAGATTTTTATTTAACACCATTCCTCAAAAACCACCTTCCGGCCACCGCCTTCTCTCGTCAAAACATGGTTCCTTTCTTTTCCCCCAGAGCGGAACTAACTACCCTGTTTGCTCTGAGATGAGCTTCGTTTCAAAAGCGCGGTCAATCTTAGCGGCAAGTTTGAATTTAAATAAATCGACTACAGTTCGGTCAGCCTGACCAATGATCGTCTCGATCATTTTACAAACATGGTCTATAACTAAATACATATCAAATTAATACAAAAATATAAAACTTACAACTAGAATGTAATAATAATAATATTATAATGTAATATATAATATAATAATATTCATTCAAAATCTCTCAACCACAACTTCATGTTTTCGGGTGCACACACACTTTCAAATGGTTTTGAGTTATTTGGAAGTTCTCTACGTCAACAATTACATATCATCATTTTCAAGTACTGTTTTGACTTCGTAAGGCCCGCGATATCTGGGTATCAACTTTTTATTGAAACCTGGAGTAACGTCTACGTTACGAACCATTACGTAGTCACCCTTCTTATACTTGTGAGGAGCATTGTGCCTTTTATCATAGTAACATTTATTGTATTCTTGCAACTTGCTGTTTTGAATTTCAGCATTTAATCTAATTTCACCTAACTCCTCAGTATCACTGTTAAGTTCTAAATAACTTCTCAGTGGGTCTAACTTATGGCGCTGATTAACTCCAAATAAAAGCTTTGCCGGAGAATTTCCAATTGAACGACAATATGAATTGTTTATTGCAAATTCTACGTCAGCCAAGTGAACATGCCATTTATCTGTAAGATCTGACAATTTGGATAACATCGGCGTAATATCTCTGTTAACGCGTTCAATTTGTCCGTTGGACTTAGGGGAGGCTGCGGCTACCTTTACATGAGCAACATTGTTTTCTTTTAAAAACTCATCAAATTCCCGCGAAGTAAAACAAGAACCCCTATCGGAGATTACCCTAACAGGACGACTATAATTATTAAAGTAATCTTTTAATTTTTGTATCACTTCACACGTCTTAGTAGATTTCACGTCATACAATTTAACAAATTTCGTATACGCGTCAATTACTTCGAAAATATAATTCTTATTTGTGGCGGTTTTTGCAAAGGACCGTAATGGTCTATGTGTACAGTTAGAAACGGCCTGTTCCTTTCGGAATATTATGTAAAACCGATGGCGTTTTCCCATATAAAGGGGAGTAGGTCAAACATTGAATGCAATTCTGGACGTATTGCTTAACCTTTTCTTTAAGACGCGGGAACCAATACACTTGCAACAAATACTCTACGGTTTTGTCAGTTCCTACGTGACCTAACACATCATGACAGTTGTAAATTACTTTGTCCTCCATCGCGCGCGGTACATAAAACAAAATTTTACCCGCTCTTTTTCGATATAGTAACCCATTTTGTAATTCGAAATGTTTATCATCCCGCCACGTTAAATCATTTTTAATTTCTGTATATCCGAATCTAAGTTCTGCGCAATTGACAAATTTTGCTCGAAGGTATTACCTTCTAATACCATGACAGTGTTCGCCCTACTCAGTGCATCAACATGCCTCATCCTATTGTTATTCCTGTGCTCTAACGTATATCTGTAATTTTGTAAGACTAACGCCCACCTATTAATTCTTGGATTGATGTCTTTCTTGTTTAACGCTAGCTTAATCGAGTTACAATCAGTCACAATTTTAAAATCTATACCTAAAAAGTAGATTCTAAACCTATCTAATGCAGTAATTATAGCTAACATCTCTAACTCATAGCTGTGATATCGGACTCCACCCCGTAGTCCGTTTACTAAAGTAAAATACCGGTTGAAACAGTGAGTTAACTTGTTTCTGTAATAAAATCGCGCCGTAACCGTTAGAACAAGCGTCGCAGTGTAACTCGGTTTCTAACTTTGGAGAGTAAATGGCCAATATCGGAGCATCTAACAATTGACTTTTCAAAACATTAAAGGAATTTAACTCTACTACCCCAAAATTGAATGCAGTTCCCTTGCGTAGCAGATCATATAAAGGTTTCGCGATAACTGAAAACGATTCTATGAAGCGTCTAAAGTAACTAACTAACCCTAAAAATTGTTGCACCTTACGTACACTGTTTGGGATAGGATAATTCGCTACGGCTTCAATATTCGCCGGATTAGGGCGTAAGCCATTACAATCTATTAAGTATCCAAGGTATACAGTTTTATTATGCATAAATGAGCATTTATCGAGCCGCAATTCTAACCTATTCCTAATGATCAAATCTAATACCATTTTCAAAATATTAATATGCTCTGCCACTGACTCGGTAGCTATAAGGATGTCATCTAAATATAGTAAGATTTTTGATCTCTAATCAATACATTAAAGATTTGATTTATATATCTTTGGAATACAGAAGGGCATTAGTTAGCCCAAAGGGCATTTTCAAATATTCGAATTGGCCTAATTGAGTCACAAATGAAGTAAATTTTATTGAATCTTTTGCTATAGTCACGTGATGGAAACCGTCTTTCAGATCTAAACACGAAAAATAATTTTACCCTTCAACAAGTCTAGCTGGTCGTCAATTAATGGAATTGGGTACCGGTCTCTAATAGTAATTTTATTCAATTCCCTGTAATCAATACATAATCTCTTGCTCCCGTTCTTTTTTGCGACTAATACTATTGGGCTGCAGTATGGCGAATAACTGGGTCTAATTACATTGTCCTTTAGCAAATCGTCTAAAATTATTTGTAACTCTTTCTTCTCGGAATATGCCAACCTTCTAGGACGAAAAGAAAAGGGTTGTTCATGTTTTACTGCAATATGCATTTCGTATTTAGTCTCGGGTTCATTTGGTTTCTCTGCATTAATATATTGTTCACTAATAAGAGCTTCAACCTCGCTTTGTGTTATATAGTCTAAATTTTTATTGATGTTTAAATTTACTTCGCTAACTTCGTTATCAATTAACATAATTTCTCTAATGGCGTTATCCAGATTATCATTTCCTAACATTTCTGTATTATCCTTACAACTAATATTAACGGTATCGCCTAAAAGTACAGTTACGTTTGGCAGGGTGGTGAAATCTCTACCTATTATTGCCGGAAAAGACATTGTCTCATTACCAACGACATAAAATAAAATTGGTACAGTTACATTATTAATTATTACCTTCTTATCATACACACCAACAACATTCAACTTTGCTCCATTCACCCCATAAAAATTCTTATTACATATATTTATATTCTTCGAATATGCATGCAATGGCAAATATTTTTCCCTAATAATACTTATCGAGCTCCCGGTGTCCAACATTGCGCTCACCTGGATGCGACTACCATCTTCGTCAAATTGGAGTTCAATTGGTACCTCATAAGGATTGTCGGCCTTCTCTGTTACTAGCATCGTGGTGCTGTCAGCTGCGACCCGCCCATTGTTCGCAATTGAAGAGCCTTCACCTGAAAATGGTCTTCTATCTTGATTCATTCGCCTGCTATCATCAGTACGCCTCCACTCTGTTGTTGCTTGCCACCTGCTTTCACCATTTCGTCTATCATACGGCTGCCTCCAATTCAGAACGTTTGGTCTGCCAACAGAAGTACTTGCTTGTGCTGTACAATCTCTCCTTATGTGTTCCGTAGAGCCACACCCATAACAAACCATCCTCTTCGGTTTACCGCCATTGTTGGATATGTGCCCATCCATATTACAATTAAAACATCGTACAGCATTTGTGATCGTTGAGCTGCCATGTATCGGACCTGAACGCTGTGGTGGTTGCCTATGTGCATGCGTCGACATTGCAAATCTTTCATTTGTTGTTACTTCATTCATTTTTGTAAGCAATTGGCTGAGACTCACAAAATCTTTCATCCGTGCTAGGGCTTGCA
Source organism: Abscondita cerata (assembly GCA_030710515.1). Lineage (NCBI taxonomy): Eukaryota > Metazoa > Arthropoda > Insecta > Coleoptera > Lampyridae > Abscondita > Abscondita cerata. The sequence goes on along the minus strand of JALBCR010002489.1, from coordinate 376,284 downwards.
AGTGTGGAATATCGAACCCATCGATTATATAAGTGATCAAATTTGCCTCAGGAATATTCAAGTTTGTTCCCCAGTAAAATCTTGTCAGTATAATATACATAAAACTTCTCACCTCGTCTCCATCTTCTTGCCTCAAACCGCCTCATTAAGGTTACAATGTCTTCTTTAACGCTAAAAATGCTTCTCATTTCAAGTTTTAATTCATTGAGCTCCAAGGTCACGTATTCAGGTTTACTGTGGAACCATGCCAATGCCTGACCTTTCAGTTTCGACGTAACACTTAATATTAATACTTCCTCGCTTACTCCAAACCGCTGTTTCACTGCATCTACTCGGGCAAACCACTGATTAATATCTTCGTCTGCATTGCCACTGAACTCCGGTATCAAGTTTCTTATTTCTGCATTGTTTATACGTTGTGTATCCGACATATTAATAGCTTTTAATGCAGTGGCCACCAATTCGTCGAGAGTTACATTTAGAGTACCATGTGCCGTTACTTCGGTTTCTTGCGTCGCCATTTTCACAATACCAGTCCAACAATTTCACACTAAAATGTTCGCGTATCCCACTTCGGATAATATTGTAAGGATGACCGGATAATTTTAAATAAAACGTCAGTTTTGAATACTCTGTGTATTTACATTGTCAACACCAAACATTCAAAGATTTTATTTAACACCATTCCTCAAAAACCACCTTCCGGCTACCGCCTTCTCTCGTCAAACATGGTTCCTTTCTTTTTCCCCAGAGCGGAACTAACTACCCTGCTTTGCTCTGAGATGAGCTTCGTTTCAAAAGCGCGGTCAATCTTAGCGGCAAGTTTGAATTTAAATAAATCGACTACACTAGGGTGTTTGTATCAGAACGAAATGAAATGGATCAACCTGGATGTTCTAAAAATATACCTTCGACCATTAGTAATGTTTCGCATACCACAGACATTAATTGCGATGACGGTGAGAGCAATAAAACCTATCCAGGTCTCACAATAAATGCAAGTGATACTGCAAATGTTGTTATAAATTATAATGTATACAATAATTGCACTATACAAGGGCAAACATTGCAATAGAAGCTATTGCTTTTCTTCCATTATTAACTTGCAGGTTATATTAATTGTTACAAAGGAAAATATAAGTTTTAGTTTATAACAAATGTTTCTTCTTAAATCACTTTATTTAATAGATTCTTTTCATAGTTATATTTATGAACCAACTTAAACTCTTTAACGTTAAATTTAATTCTTTTATTTACAAATATCACCTTAAGCGTCTCTAAAGCAAACAAATATAACACACTGTTGTGATTAAGAAATCACAATACTAGCAATAATAAAACCCAATTTTGTCCATTATTTATTAAGCGTATGGTTACAGTACAAATTTTGACCATGGTAAAATACCTTAACTAAACCTGGATCAACATTTAAAATTTATTTACATAAAAAATTGCATCTTAATTTTTATTAGGTTATTGTCTTAAATACTTTTCTTGTTATATTTATTACAAACTCATTTTTTCCTTGTAACAACCAATAGTTTGGCCGTTTTCTACAATCAACGCTTCCACAAATGAGTAACTCTCGGTGTTTGTACAATATGTACAACCTCTTGCGAACTTACAGCAGGCGATTCAAGATTTTACTTTTGATAACACTTAGATGGCTATAATCATCGGACGATCGACTTATGTAACTGCTTTTACATATGTGTCGAAATAGTTGCTTAATGCAAATGCATTTACATATGTGATTGTTAACACGAGTCGAAACTAGGTGTCGCAAAACTTATTGTTAAAATAATGATGTTCGTCAAACATTTCTTTCAATTACTCGCAAACAGCATGCATTATAACTACATTAGTTGTTACCTTAAAATATAATACAAGACGTTTAATCCAATTTTTGTTGTCTTTTTACAAAAACATTGACCAACCTTGTCTCGTACTTTCCTGGAGAAAAATAAAATCAATTATGCTTGAAAATAAAAATAAATAGAGGTTTAATATATACTTACCAGAATATCACGTATCACAAATATTTTAAACTGTAAAAATGATTATTCCACAAATTCTCCACATTAATAATAACCACAAATCACGCACTTGGTTATAAAACTCATTATAATCAAATTTATTATTAGTTGCAGTGAATCAGTCTTACCAACCAGGCAAATATAAAAACAGCGTGCTATAATAGTAACGTTATGGCTCATTATAGAACACAGATTGGTTTAATAATAAAAAAATTATAAACAAATTATAAAATAAGTACATTAAAAATTGACGAGCTTATGGTACTACATTATCGCACCTTGTTCAAGTTTACAAAAACAAGGCGTGCGTCACAGATTGCAATGAACAAGTACGATAATATATAATAAGCCACAGAATTTCTTCTACCCATTTTACTATTTTACCCACATTTTAACAGTTTGGAAAGAAAAAAAATACAATTTTAACTATGTGCGGTAATCTAGTAGACCTTTTTTGAATCTAGTATTCTTTACTTTTACAAAAACAAAAGAAAATTTAACATAAATTTAATTTTATTGCGTTCATTTGAATTTAAATTTCAATTATTTAGATTAAAAGATTCTAATAAATACCGTTTGTTTTTGTTCCTGATATTAACATAATAATTTTATTAAATATTTTGAATTAAAAGGACATTGAAATGTAAAAGACCTGTCACGTGAATCAAATCTGCGCGAACAAATCAATTGACCTTCAATTCAGTATCGCCGTAAAAATAGTTTTAAACGTAAATTAGGGTTGGATCGAGTGTTAAAACAAAATTAAATTTTAAAACACTTCTTCAACACAAATCATAAATATACCTTAATATAAATTTTTTAACTAGGGTATAATTTAAATAACACTACAAACAAATTACACTTCGTTGTTGCCCTTAATGTGAACCTGATAGACTCGTCCGTTTAATTTTCGTTCACGGCGCAGGTCACGTGACAGGTTCAGTATATTTCAATTAGCTTCTACAAACACACGTAAATAGAAGTATGGTTGCATGAAATTAAATTTTCGTTTATGCGCCTGCGTTTTGCTTTGTATACGGAAAAAATTCACTCGTGTCTCGTGTCTATTAAATATTTAGGTATTTTTATAATAAGTCTTCTTTGGATTTTAAACAAATTAATTAGATAATTTAAGTTTATCATTAATCATACTGTTAATATGTATGTATCTGCCGCACATTTAATACCAAATTAGAACAGCCTAAAAACAAAAAAACAATAAAAAAGTATTCCGTGAAAAAAACATCAATAAAACACTTTAAATGGCGTCATCCAAAGCATCAAAATCATCAACATTAAATGGGTAAAATAAAAAAAAATTATATACATGATGGTTCGGATTCTAGAGGTAGAAAAAAAAGAAAAGATAGCTGATTAAATTTGATCAGAAAATTGGTGTAGATTATCGCTTGTTGATAATACAATTACCAGGATAATTAGAAAAAATTAGATCAATTAAAGTTGAGCTAGTATTTACAACCCTTGTTGGAGCGTTGCATGCAGTGACTATCAAGAATAGATTGAAGCTTACATTGGCGGTAGGTACCATTAGCATCAAGAACTATTAAAATAACCAAGGCCAAATATAAAATCAGCAGTTATGACCAGCAGATACAAAGAGCAACAACAAACAGTAGATGCGATATTTAACTTTAATCCAAATTTGTTCAATATTGTTTGATCTTCTAACAATTTCATGATGAAGGTTATCCTTAATATAGAAACCAACTCCACCTCCACGTGTTAAACGATCTACCCTCTCAAACCTATACCGACCCATCAATATTGCATATATTTGATCCTACATTGGAATTTAAACATGTTTCACTTAATACGAAATATGAAACATGAACACACAACACTTTACTTTTGAATACATCAAAGATTAGCCAACAATGACCTGTCACATTAATGTGAGCTATAGAGAATTTATAAAAATGTAAGCAATACAAAAACGTATGAAACATTGTAGAAATTATTTAACTTAAGTTTAAGTTATTATTTATTAGAAATTAGAAGCAAAAAAATTAAAGTATATGTAAATTAAAACAAAAATCAAACAATTGGTTATCTTAACAGAAAAACTAGTAGCAGGATCAGAGAGTTGACTCTCAAAGCCAAAACTTTGAATTTGCACATGTTTGTTGATTCTTCATAAAACCCAAAAAAACCAGATGAAACGACATTTAATTTTCGAATATAATGGAATCCACTTCAACTTCTAATTTGACATTCTTAAATAATTTACTGTTTTTATTAATCCAATTGTTACCGTTTACTGACCAAACATTTCACAAAACACACCTAAAGGGAAGCATATATTTAAACATTTGTATTGCATAATCCGGCAAATCTTCTTTAATCACTTCATTTTAGATCCTTTTAAACATTTTAGATTTTCAAAGCCATTATTTTGAAATAAGAACAACCAAAACGAATGACAATTGGGCGTGGTGGAGAAATATTATTAATATCACCAGAAATACATCATCTCTCCCGGAATGTAGATTCTATATACGTGTTAGTGTTTTCTTCAGTCACCGATAGATGTCGTTATACGTTGGCTTTCATTGATTAAATTTCGCGAAATAATGTTACCACACGACGGAATAACGCAATAATTTAAAAATAGATTTTTTTTTTTGTTTTTATATACTATTTAGTTATACTATTCAGTTTGTTTTGAATTAATCTTTAATTTTAAATTGGTGTTAGGTGTGAAAATAACAGGAAACTAAGGGCGATGACGCACATACCGGTTTATGTCGACTCGGCTTTTGGCTCGATTGCTGTGTAGGCGCATTCACAGGTATTTTTCCAAACGCAAACGCAAAAAACTGCACACGCCGATTTACCGCCGGGCACATGGAAAACCGGTCTCGACACGCCGTCTCATTGGAAGAAACGCGGGCGGTTTTATTGCTGACGCGGCGCGTATTTACATTGGTTTTGCATGAGCACTAACACACGTCAGTTTATTCGCCGTTTTCTTTTCTCAAACGCAGCTAGGTACCTAATAAGATTTTCATTAAAATTAAAGATTTAAAATAGGCAAGCGGTAGCCGTCGGCAACTAAGTCGACACTAAAACCGCTGTGTCATCGTTAAAGGCTTCGAACAAACAGCCGAGCTGACACAAACCGCTGTGTGTGTCATCGCCCTAAAATATTATAATAATAATGTAACACGTACACTCATGAAATTTAAAACTTGGACACCACAATTTCTGTAAACAAAAGTTTGCACATTGTGAAGCGGGCTTAAGGGTATCATTTAAACAATTCTAACAGCAGGTAGTCTCAGCAGGGGTTGTCTTATAGAAAGACTGTAGAATGAATCATTACATCAAGCACGTTTAAGAAAAATAGGTAATTTACGTTGCTTACTTAATTTTTCTTTAAAGAATATATTTGAAGGTATCGCTAATTAAAACACCATAGCTCGATTAATTATCGAATCCAAAATTTTGTTTAGGAAATGTTTACAAATAAAATTAGAAATAACAGCAAGTATTCGAGCCCAAACATTTTCGATAATGTTAAAATCTGGGCTTTTGCTGGCCAGGGTAACAGCTCCAAGTTATTTTCTCGTATCCAATTGCGCACAACCCGCGAAGTATGAATAGGGGCGTTGTCCTTTAACAACAAAAATACATTATGAAAATGTTAATTCAACAGATCCCAACTATTTTTTGGAGAAAGTATAGTGAAATAAGAATACTTACTTGTTGGAAAATATAATCTTCGTCTGGATAAAACACTTCGACTGAAGGTTTCATAATAGTTTCAAAATATCTAAATACGCAGCAGAATCAAGACGTCCATCGATAGCCCAACAAACTCCTGACCCGCGCGCTAACCTAACCCCACACATTCACAGAAAATAACCACTTCGTTTTTAGGACATATGTGATTATTTTCGTAACGAGTTCCTTCCATTCTAAAAACTTTTAGTGGTCCATCGTTGCGGCTATTGAACGTTTTTCGTCGCTAAAAATCACTCGATTCCAAAATTCCAAAGGTTCGTTCACATATCGCCTTGCAAATTTCAGACGACGTCTCATATTTTCGTCACTGAGAACTTCTTTCGCAGCAGCATTATACTTCTTTATTCCCATCTCCTTTAATCTTTTTGTGCAGTTATACGGCATCCGGGAAAATGTGTATCTGCTATAGCCCTGAGTATGTAGCAAATGGTTGTTCTGTTACGTAATGAAACAACTCGAGATCTTGAGCACGTGTAGATACTTTAGGTCTACCACTTCCGATGGCTCTTTCCAAAGTGTGTTCAAGATTCCATTTTACTCGGTAATGCCCTACGGTGCTTTTGGTATATCTAACATACGTGAAATTTCACGCACGCTACGGCCCGCCGCTAATTCCGAAACAATCCGCGCTTTCAAATCAGCACCGAGATGAGGTGGCATTTTCACAACACTTGAAATTTTAAACTAAAATGGAATTTACATTTCTTACTTTATTTATTGGTTCACATACCCTTCTCAAACAGTAGGTAATTGTTTATTTATTACATACTTCTAATGACCAATGTAACAACCCTTAGAGCAATATGACTCAAAGGAAGTAAATTAAACAAGCAAGGATATTCTATTGTTATTGAAACTTATTCATAAAGTAAAAGCCATTTCCTTATAATGCTAATGGACAGGATTTTCTTTTAAGTATTAAGATTACAATAGAGGACTTATAAACTTTCGAAAATATCTAATTATAAATATTTACACTGCAATTGCGCTTTTCCTTAATAATTTCTTAACAATAACATACACGTTCTTGGTTTTAAGTTGTCATAAATTTGATATGATATAAATTTGTGTTTCTAATATTACATCACAAACTAATCTTATATTTATTTATATAGTAATACCTTATATTTAAAAAAGTTTTCATTTAATTTTAAACTATAACTTGGTATCTTAATTATAATTATGTAATAAATTCTTGTCAAAAAACTAAATATATACGTTGACAATAAGAATTGCCTTAGTTTTTATTTTCACTTTTTATATTAACTACAGAAAAATGAAACGTCATAAAATATACATTTTGTAAGGACTAAATATTATGAATAGAGAGTTTAATGAATTTTTACAATAATTAGTAGGTTAGATTTATTTAAAAATAAGTAATAATCAGTCAACCCAAATAACCATGTTTAGTTTTTGATTTAATTTAAAAGTTATTGCTTGTAGACGTTTTTAAATCAAAATTATTTCTAATTTTATTTTGTAAACATTTCCTAAACAAAATTTTGATTCGATAATTAATCGAGCTATGGTGTTTAATTAGCGATACCTTCAAATATATTCTTTAAAGAAAAAATTAAGTAAGCAACGTAATTACTATTTTCTAAAACGTGCTTAGTGTAATGATTCATTCTACAGTCCTTCTATAAGATAACCCCTGCTGAACTACCTGCTGTTAGAATTGTAAATGATACCCTTAAGCCCGCTCACAATGTCAAACTTTTATTTACAGAAATTGTGGTGTCCAAGTTTTAATTTCATGAGTGTACAACTTGGAAAGTTCATATGCAAATATAGCGAATCATCTGGGCGTTATACAATTCCGGTGAAATGATGTATTTCTAATATCACGAACAATACCTGACTAATAATGAAAATGTGAACATGTTAAAATCGTTTTACTTATAATTTCACTTTAACGTTAAGAAACTTTACCACCGTATCTAGAAGATTTTCATTTTGTGTTTCAAGCACACCATAAATATTAATCGAATTTTATTTGCTATTAGCTTCTTCTTGATTGATTCGTGAGCGTGTACTTCAACTTCGTTTTTCAATACCGAGTTTTCTGCATTTAACATATTAACTTAATTGAATGAAAAATAATATTGAGGAGCAACTAGCGATACGTTTTACTCGTAACGTGTCAATACAACGAATTCACATCAGGCTTCGTGGAACTGATATTTTTCTTTCTTTTTACAAAAAAATGGTAACTGACTTGTAAATTTCAAGTGACAAACGAAAGCTATAGCATTATTGATGCTGAAACTCCTTATTAATTTATAATGTTACTAATTATCCCAACACTTGGGTCTTCTGTTAGGAGTTTTAGGAGAATTACGCTCAAAAAAGACACCGCGTCCTTAATTGTGCCGACGTTTCGACTGTAACTATTGGTCAAACAACTTGCATTGGTAACCATTAATCCTACAACTTGCAGAAAAAATTTCTTATTGGTAAATAGGTCAAGAGAAATTATTTTCGAGTTTAATAAAGAGCCGCCAGGTGGCGCAATTCTTATAGCCAATCAGAAAAAGGGATTTTTTAAGAAATATGCACGTTAAGAGATATTTCAAATAATGCCATTCTGATTATTAGAAAATTTGCAATTTCTTTTGTTAAAGGTATTTTACTCTGTTTAATGAAATAAAGTGGTGGGGGAACGTCAACCATTATTTTTTTCAAATGCCAGTAACTCCCGTTTAACTCAACAAAATTAAACGCGTAAGGTGTTGTTGGAAAGATCTTTTTTTCCTAAATCATTTGCAAAACTTTTGGTCTGAAATCTACTCTTTTAGCATCAGCTAGAGGGCACTATATGACGATTACAACAATTTATGTCGCATTATCATCTTTTCTCTAACTGGAGATAATAATAAAACCATTAGTTTGACGGCTATGTCGTATTTTCGAAACCTGTAATGGAAAACTTTCTGAATAAACAAATTATAAATGTTTTTGTGAAAATACTTGAAATTTAATGTCAAAAATTATGTACTTCAGATCTTTTGAAAATGACCACTAGGTAGCGCAGTAGTCGTTCATATTCAAGAAAATTGTCAATCTCTCTACACCAAGACCTTATTGAAATTATGTGTGATTCATCAAGCAAAGAGATAAGTTTGTGACAACCATCTACGCTGTATTATCAGATTAATCTAAATGTAGTATTTGTAGAAATTCTGTAAATGTAAGATGCCGGCGGTGAACTGTTAAACATTGCGAAAAAGTTAAAAATAAATACTTTTTTCGCCTACCATTAATTCGAAAATAAATCATATGCAACCCTAAAAATATGACCGAAAGCGTATTTTATCGTCCCTAGGGCCTGCTAGGCTCATAACAACACGATTTTGTTATTTTTCACTATCTATACACCTTGCGTATTTTGACGTTTTACATACATTTTCAATCAAGAGAACAAAACTATAATTTAGTAATACTTTCTGATTTTGATTAATTGTGATTGAGTGATTGTATTAGTGAAAAGAATAGTAATCAAGCAGTGATAGAAACAAATCACTGAATACTCCACCAGATTTGCAATGAGGAAGCTGACAATGTTTCTTTAAATTTGTTACCCGCAAAGTCAAGAGAACGTTACGAAAAGTACTATGTTTAACAATTGGAAAAAAGAGCAAAAAAACAAAAAAGGTAACAGAAAATGTTTTACTTGCTTATCTATCGGAAAGATCAAAGATTGTAAATTCAGCTTCACTATGTGGTCTGAATTTTCAATGTTGAAAAGCACCTTAAAGTCTCAAAGATAATATTAATCTGGATAATTTTCATAAAGTACGAGCATTTTTTGAAACAGAATTCTGTAAATTACATACCCAAAAAGTCCAAAACTTTGACACAAGAACAATGCATTAAGTTTGTTAAGGAAGCAGATGATTCTGAATATCTTATGATGAAGGTAAACAAAATGTACAATCCAACCTATAGGAAAAAACATAGCAAAATTCCAGAAAAAATAGCTACTTTTTTTAAAACTGCTTGAATCTAGTTCATACACAGGACATTGCTTCCGCCGTAGCTCTGCAACCCTTCTAGCTAACTCTGGAAGTGATTTGATAACACTTAAAAAGCATGGAGGTTGGCGTTCTTCTGCAGTTGCAGAAGGATATATTGATGACTGCTTGTCGAATAAGTTTAACATTTCTAAAAAAAGTCAAGACCAGCAACGTAATTCTAACACAAACAACACAACTGATTTGTTAACTAATTCCGATCATAATAAAATGAATTGCCAAATTAATTTAGATAATTCTAATGCACCACCAACTTCATCCATAGAGATAAGTCACCATACAGCTAGCACTTCAAACACCTATCAAATGCCTATAAATTCTGGTATTACCATCCATAATATGGCTCAAGGTATAATTAACATTAATTACTATAATAAATAAATGCGATTATTTATTATTGAAGTTATTTTTATTATTATTGAAGTTATCATTGAAGTTTGTTACCAATTTTTTCTGTATTTGTTAAAAATTTTTTTAAAAAAATTAAAAAAAATAAAAAAAAAAAAAAAAAAGAGTATTAAAATATTTTCCGAAAAAATTTAAACAACTATACTATGATAAATTCAAACAAAGTTGAGCGTTCTATGGCTACTGTTTTTTTTTTTTTGAAATATTGCGCTAAAAATGCGTTTAGCTTTTCCGCATCTTATATTCTACAGATTACTACAAATATTATAGTGATTCATCTTTTTGTGGGATGTTTCGAGAAACCACGAAATAGCCGTCAAGCTAATGGTATTTGTTTTATTAATATCTCCGGTTCGAGAAAAGATAGAAATTTGCGGTTTGCACTTTTTGCAACTTTTTGGAAATTTAATCGTCTATCGAAGCATGTGAATGCAAATATAATGTCCCATTTAAATTTTTCATGATAATGGGCAATAATTGTTGTAAGCTCAAATAGCGCCCCCTAGCTGATTCGATAAGAGTGATACAGACAAAAAAAAAGATCTTTCCAACGAGACCTTACGGGTTTAATTTCATTTAGTCAAACGGGAGTTATTGGTATTTTAAAAAAATAATGGATGACTTTCTTCCCACCACTTTATTTTATGAGGCAGAACAAAAATATCCACTCTCAAAACAAAAAAAATTGCAAAATATTCTAATAATCAGAATGACTTTGTAATATCTCTTAACGTGCACATTTTTAATAAAAATCCCGTTTTCTGATTGATATGAGAATTGCATCACCTGGCGGCCATTTGTTGAATTTTCAGCAATTTCTCTTGGTCTATTTTCTAATAAAAATATTTTTCTGCAAGTTGTAAGACCATGGTTAGTTGGCCACCCTGTACATTAATAATAAGTAGGCAGTTTTAAATGTTAAGCTTCTGTTGAATGTCAAACAAATAATTTTTTTGTTTTGTTTCAGCAAACACGCTAGAAGACATCCAAATTTTGATCCGTCAGTCTTACGACAGCGTAGAGCTCCTAACCGAGCGTTTTCGATAAATTCGAGCGATGGAACCCCATCAGACGTCCTGTCGGATTCTATGCCGAGTCCATAAGGGTTAAAATGCCAGTGAGCATCGCATTTGTTGTTCATAAATGTTTTGTAAGAAAAATCATAGAATAGTGACAAAAACTCTAGTAGTAAATTAAACTTAAAAAGTACGTTTAACCAATTATTTCCTCTAGTTTGATTTTAAACATGATTTGGTGAAATCATTGCTTGAGTATCCAAAATGTTTAAATTGATTTTAATGTTTTATTACGATCGTTTTGGAAATACAGTATCTTTATACCTATGCACATCGTTTCACATCCCACTCAAGCAATGACATATGCCAACATATCACATTTTGTTAGAAATGTATTTTTGTAACTTTTAACATTGAAGATATAATTTTTCATGTGATAGATACTTATCCAAATTTATCTTAGGATTGATTAAAAAATTACGACACATGGGATCGGTAGAATTATGTAGAAACGTAAGTTGCGTACTTATTATTATTAATTTATTATTTAAATTAAATTGTAATAGCTCATTAAATTTTTAGAATAGTGTTCTATGGTAATTAAAGCACAATTAAAATAATGCCTTCTGTTGATAAACTTAAGATCGTGTACATTATAATGTGTTTTGTTTATTCGTATTTTTGGTATACCATTTATGGTTAGTATTAAAAGCTGCATATCTACAGTCTATAGCTTACTTAGTACAATCAAGTTGTCTTGCCATTACCTCTTAGTATTGACATGAATTTCTTACAATAGAATATCTAACAATTTCAAAACTTCATAACATTTTAGTTAGTTATGACTTACTAGTTACTGTTAGAATGCCACATAAGATATATATTTCATTATAGTTAATAGTTTTGTATTTCCTATACTTTATATGATTATTTTTTTTGTGTTATTTTAAGTTTTCCGTTTGTACCTGTTTCAGTTCTTATTATAGTGTGTATTTTTTATATTTCTTATAATGAAATATACAAATAATAGTGTTGATGCTTTTTGTTATTTTAATAGTTTTTTTAATTGCACATTTTTACCCAAAAAACAATCATACATAAATGTTTGAATCAAATTTGAAAAAAAAAATTGTTGAAAGATTTTTGTTGAAACCATAAACTCTCAATTATGCATTTCTTATAAGAATAACAATTTTTTTCAGTTATTGAATGTTATTTTTTCAGGTTCTAATTGATTGGGGTGAATATTATTTTTTATAGCTCAAACTTTTAATGTCAACACACATATACGAAAAAAGAAAGTTAATGGGGACAATAAGCGAAGGATTTAAAATACCGTTGACATTGTATCGATGCAATGTTATAATTAAATGTAGCTATTCTTGCAGTGAATGGACGTTAGATTCATGACAATTAAATTGAACTATCGTTAGTTTTTTTGGATAAAATAAAATAAATTGTTTATACAAATCGTTTTTCGGTGAACTACCTTACACCTCTCAACCGTTATCGTAAGGAACATTAAAAGGTGGAAAATTTGAAAAATGAGAAAAACTTAAGAGATGTATCAAGGTCACCTGTTTATGATAGTCGGTAACTAAGTTTTTATAATTTTGAGGCGGTCTTACATAGGTATTTTTGTTTCAACAATTAACTCCGACCTAATCTCTAGTTCTTTGTTTTCTATTATTAGTATTTAACTCCCTAAATTTCACTATAAAACGAAATTAATTGTTACCCGAGCTTATTATAGATAACTGTAAATATAAATGTAGTGCTTGCTCATCCTTTATTTTTTACAAAGCGTAATGATTTCTCTTAATCGTATATGCTACTACTCTTGACCAAATTAGTTAAGTTTGATTAGAATATTTTTATATTTTACGAATTAATGTTTGTAATATAAATGTTTAGAAAATGCCAAATATATTAGAGTAAATTTAAAAATGCCGAATTGCACTACTATTTTGTTTTTACGCCTGGCAACATTTCATTATTTTTATTGAAATTCTAAAAGCTCAGGTTATCGATGCAAGTTTTAGGGAGCCAAATTTCGGAATTTTCAATGTATTAAAATTTAAATTATGTACAAAAGCAATTACACCGATCTTCTTAATTATAAACCAATATCATTTTAAAAAAAAGATTTATTGGGAAAGTGTTTGGCTCTCTAATTTGCGTTTATGAAATAGAATTATGTCATTAGAAATTATAAATGTACAGATTTAAACTTCCCAATAATTACGTGTATATAAAGAATCTAAAGTTGTATGAATTTTTAACACAACTCTATATAATTAAAAATAATTTAAATATCATGTATAGTTGTTGTATAAGAGAATAAATGAATATACATATACTTGAAAATTTAATTTGATTTTGTTCATATCCTCTTTCTATTATGATTCTACTACATAATATTACAAGCTGCATTTTTATTAATCTACGACCCGTGAAGGAAATGCAATAAAAAACGAGCATGGAAAGTTCTCACAGCATACCTACTCAACGCTCACAAATGAAAATAGTAATAGAACGTGTAATATTTCAATAAACTGGAATTGTCAATAAAGCTTTGACGTAAAATAAAAAAAAAATATGAAAGGGTTTGACGATGTAACCCAAAACCAAGTCGAAAAGCCAAATAAAAACAAGATATATGAAACTTGTAGAATTGCAATAAGCGTAACATTGTTAAATATCGTTCATCAGTAATAATCTAAATTACTAGTACCATTGATTATAACTTTATAATCAATGCTAGTACCTACTACCAAAGACACTTTGATGTTTGAATTATGTTACCTGGACGTAATTTTGAAAATGTACATTGAAAGGAAATTTGAAAGCGCTTCGCAAAATTATTAAAATGCATTATATTTTATCTAAGGAAAACTGTTCAGAGAAATGAATTTCAAATATATTTATAAGTTGGTTGTCGTATATTTGATTTCTTAACATACATAAATAAACATTAATGTACACACCTAGCTCTCAAAAGATAATATATGAGTTATGATCGTTTTCATTGGATGAGAAAAATATAAGAACATCTAGTAATACTCCTAATGTGATTACTAAAATAAATATTACTTGTACAGGGTTATTCACTATAAACTACCTACTCTTTATTATCGTTATTTTTGCTCGTCAAAAAAAATTATACATGAAAGTTGTATGGTTCTAACTGAATTTTCTTAAAATGCTATCAATAGTTCAGTTACTCGCCGTTTTACAGGGCAAAACAAAATATGATGTGTTTTTTTAATGTAACAAACAGATCTTTTCTTTTCTGATTTCAAAAATATATCATATGTTGTTTTTATCTTGAGCCAATATTGAGTTATTAATTATTATTATTATTATTATTATTATTATTATTATTATTATTATTATTATTATTATTATTATTCCCTTTATTCTCAACTTTTAATGTTGGTTACGGTTTTATTACTAGTAAGAAAGTAATTCAACTCCTCTTGCTAGCTTAAAATTTTCGGACTATGTGGCAAGTTTGCAGTATTATGGCACGCTGCCCACATTAACGATTTTATTGGGTAGTCCGATGTTATTTAAGTTATTCAGAAAACCTTTGCTTAGGATACCTCAACCGAGATCACAAAAGGAAGAATTGTCACATTTCCAGTTTCCATTGCCTTTTAGGTCATACGCCAAATTTTCATATTTTGTGACTTTCTCTTGTTCAGTCTTCATTTTGTGTGAAGAAGGTACCGCGATGACAATAATGGTGCCTGTTGCTTCTTTCTTATCAATAAACACAATATCCGGTCTGTTATAGTCAACTGTTCTATCAGTTGTTATGACTCTGTCCCAATATAATAAGTGGTCCGGTGTTTCAAGAATTGGCATCGGCTCATATTTATAGTAAGGAGGGGGTGTAGTTTCTAGAAGTCCATGTTTAAGTGCAAGTTGTTGGTGGATTATTTTGGCTAGTTGGTTGTGCCGGCCAAGGTATGCCTTATCAGCTAGAGCTGGACACCCTGCTGTGATATGTTCGATGGTTTCTCCGACAGCTCCACATTTTCTACATTTATCTACTATATTTAGCTTTAAACAATGTTTTTCGTAATTACGTGTTCGAATTACCCGGTCCTGTATTGCAATAAAGAAGCCTTCTGTCTCCGGGTATAACTGTGGATCACGAAGCCACCTAAGCGATGATAATTTATCTACGTTATCCATTTTTATCAGTTTGGGGTATCTACCATGCATCGATTGTTCTTGCCAAGCGTTAATATTTTCAGTTCTTGTTGGTAGTTCATCTTGCCGCATACGCTGTGCAAGATTCAGTGGAGTAAAACCCTTATCTGATTGAACCACTAACTGCATCAAATCGCTGTTAGTTGAATGGAAGTAAGTAACGTCTCATGTTATTTTCTTGATTTAAGCACAGATACTTAATATTAAGCAATCCTCTTCCACCTTCACTTCTCGGCAAGTACAACCTTCTCACTGAGGAGTTTGGGTGCAGGCTCCTAAATTTTGTTAGTAATCGCCTTGTTGTTCTATCTAGTTCATCAAGATCAGTGTCGGACCACTTCACAATTCTAAATGAATACGTCAATACCGGGACGGCCCAGGTATTTATTGCCGAACACAAATTACCGCCTGAAAGCTTAGTGTTAAGTAGCTTAGTTAATCTTTTCTTGTACCTCTCAGTGAGCTCTCTTTTAAGCTCGGCATGGTCAAGTCGTTGGTTTTGAGGGGTACCAAGGTAACGGTAGGTTTCATGACGAGGTAGTTGATCAATATCGCCCATGCCTGTGGATTGTTCTCAATATTCCCTTTTGATGTTTATAACGGCGCATTTATCAAGCCCAAATGACATTCGGATATCGTCACTAAAGGTTTTTACAGTCTTGATCAGTGACTGCATTTTCTCCCGTGACTCGCTGTACATCTTTAGGTCGTCCATGTACAGTAGATGAGATATTCGACATTTGCTTCTGAGATTCAACCTATATCCAGCATCTGTGTTATTATTATTATTATTATTATTATTACTATTATTATTATTATTATTATTATATAGAAAAGTTGCTGAGGCAAACCTATTTAGCAACTTAAAAGTTTTTAAAGTTATATATATATATATATATATATATATATATATAAATATATTTACGATACAAGTTGACATCCGCCTATAGAAATGATCCGGTTGAAATGGCATCCACGACAAGTTGAACTCCGATATACGGATGCCAACTTGTAATCAAGTGAAACCTATTGCAATTCAACTGTTGGTCGATAGATAGCGTATGAATACAGTTTCAGATGGGTGTCACCTTGAGCCATTTTTCGATCGCTGTATGTGATTTAGTACACCAACATTCTTACTAGAGGCGCTTCAGTAGCTAATGGTGTATATTTAAATAAATATTTTGAAGAGTTAAGTTGGCTTCCTACAAAATTGCAACTATGTATTCGCTTGTTGGGCATATTTCATTTTAATTCGGTGTTTGTGTACGGATGTTGTTCTTAAATAATGAGTAGACGTAGCAAACTGATTGTGAATTTAGCTATTAAAAAAGGCAACAGAAGGTAAGTACTATGTTATTTTTATTGAAAATTACAGATTACAGATTTATAGATTTAAGTAAATACTTAACTAAACACATTTCTTTCAGTGTAGTTTTTTTTAAACTGGCCATTTCTCTTATGGTATCTTATCTAAGTCAAACCAAAGTTATTTATAGCCAATACAAATTAGATGGTAATTTTTATCAATGCGATTTCAATTATAATGCAGTAAACACTTTAAAAATACCTTCTTAACCCATTACAAATTAAATTTCACTAACTATGCGAACCTCTAAAAACTAAATTTACAAAATTGTTCATAAAAGTTAACGAAAAAGATTACATTTTCTTCCTTACAAAACAGTTGCAAAGTATTGTTCCTCTTTGACTATTCATTTATTGTTATATTATTTTAACTTTGCTGCAGTCGTTAATCCAAAAGATTTCTTTTCTTAAATAGCAAATTATGGGTTTGGTGTTTTTAAAAGTAAACTTCTTTAGGTATTTTTGTTCAAAGTTTTATAATTTCCAATTCTTTAATATAATATCTTTTGAATAATTTGTTTATGATTTACATTTATTATTACGATTTATTACAGATGATACATGCTCTGATATTAATTCGGAGTCGGAAATCATTTCGGAATCGGAATATTCGCCGTCAGATAGTGAAAGTAGCAGTAGTAGTAGTAACATCGAGGATGACGCAAACAATGATTTTGAAATACCCCCTGTGTCTCCAATTACTATTTCTTTTGATGATGTTACTAATAAAGAAAGTCAGCCACGGAATAACAAACTTACTCCACAAAGTATTTTGAAAGAAAATATTGAACCGTCGACGAGTGAATTAAGTAAAAGACTTAGAAGAAAACATCATTGCATTTTTGTTATCAAAATGTTCTCAATTATTCAAGGCATCTTGAGAGAAACCACAGTGATGAGCTACAGGTACAGGAGATATTTAGTTTGAATAAAAATTCACAAAACGAAAAAATTGTTAGATAAAATTCGCCGAGAAGGAGATTTTGTTTCTACGAACGTTGTTCCGGTATTGAATAAATCGGAAATTCATTTACCAGACTATATTGTATGTAAATATTGCAAAGGTTATTACTCACACAAAAGTCTAAGAAGGCACGTGAAGAAATGTTATTTTAATCCAGATCCAGCGAAACCTATCAAATCTCAAGTAGAAGGTCAAAATATAATGGCAGGTCCTTTCGGTCCCAATGACCCGCTGAAGGTTAGTGGATTACTACAAAAACTAAGAGCTGATCAAATATCATTCGTCGCAAAAACGGACAAAATAATATGTGAAGTGGCAAGAAGGTACTTAATTAGTCATAAAGAGAAACATCTCATAGTTGTAGCGAAAAGAAACATGAGAAGATTAGCTCGTGTACTAATCGAAGTAAGGAAGAACGAGAAAATTTAAAACTAACTTTGGAGCAAATTTTACTACCTTCCAAATTTAAAACCATAGTCAACGCAACTAAAGTTGTTTCTGGATATGATTCTAACTGTTCAAGTTACATGTCCCCTTCATGTGCTTTACAAATGGGCACTTTACTTAAACGTGCTATCAATGCCGCCCATTCAATTGAAATTCAGAAGCAGAATCCGTGTAAAGAAAAACAAGAACACCTTAAAGCCTTAACGCATCTTATTGAAACTGACTGGGCGTATCAAATTTCAACAGAAGCAAGTCAAAACTTGGCTAATAACAAATTCAATAAACCAAGTCTTATACCATTAACAGAGGACATAAAGGCAAGTCTTGTTGTACTTGATGTACATCTACTGTTACTAATTTGTTATAATTTCAGATTTTCGACACGTATCTTCAAAACATTATTCAAATTACTATGAAAAACTTACAAGCTAATGAAATCGACAAAAAGATTTCAAAGTCTTGACAGAAGTTGTCTTTGCAGCCTTATGATTTTTAACAAAAGGAGAGTTGGAGAATTGCAAAGGATGACATTAGAGGCATATTTACAAAATTACGATAATATATCGTCATCGGAATTTGAAAAAGCTCTTTCAACGTCGGAAATAATTTTGTATAAGCAACTAAAGCGTATAGTTATAAGAGGAAAAAGAGGAAGAGGGGTTCCAGTTTTATTTGAAAAAGATATTGTAACTGCTCTAAACTTTTTAATTGAACTAAGACCCAAATTTAATTTAGATAACAACATATACCTGTTTGGTTTACCTAACACAGACAATCCTATTTCAGGTTATAACGTGCTAAGAAAGCATTCAAGTTTGGCTATACCTGATAAGAAAAGAGCATCATTACTGACATCTACTCGATTAAGGAAACATCTGGCAACTATAACCCAAATATTTAAAATGAACAAGAATGACTTGGAACAACTGGCATCGTTTATGGGGCATACCCAAAAACACATTCCGAGTTTTATCGTTTACCTGATAATATTTATCAAACTGCAAAGGTTAGCAACTATTACTCCTATCCAAAAATGAGATTTTTGGTAAATTTAAAGGTAAAAAGTTAGACGACATTGAGTTGGACCAAATCGTAGATGAAGCTGTTGAAGACAACACTGATGATGAATTTGATATCAACACCGATTTTGCAAATGAAAGTGAAAAACATGAACATAATAAATGTGAAAACAAGACTGTAGTAAATGCAGGGCAAGAAAGAAAAATGAACCAAGCAATATAGACACAAAGAAAAGAAAAACGTTAAAGTTAGATGGACAACAGAACAAAAGCAATTAACAGAAAAAGCTTTCAAAAACCACATAAAAAACAAAATCCCGCCCAAGAAAGACGAAGTCAATCAATTCAAGGCAAAATATCCAGAAATTTTTGAAAATAAAACGTGGCCTGTAATTAAAATATACGTTTGTAATCAATATAATAAAAATAATCTTAAAATTGTTAAGGTTTTGTAAAGTTTTGTTAAGAATTTAAAGTGTTAAAATTGTATATTATCTATCAGTACAGTACCTAACTATTACTTAACTTTTTGTGGTCTGATAGAAATTGCAATTAATTTTTATTTTACATACCTAAGTCATTAATAGTTGTTGAATTTGAAAAAAATTAGTTTGTTCATTTTTGCGAAATAAATGTATCTGAAATAGTTTTGTTTTCAATAACAGTTTTTCTCCTCTTCATGGTTCACAAGCTTTGTTCGGCATTAAAATCCAATTGATCAAAGTGTTTCGTTTGTCGAAAATGTATTTCTACAAAGTTTTATTTTTAATTATTTTAAATAAATAACGTTGTTTTGGACATACAGTTAATAACTGTTTTTGCACTTCCTATTTGTAAAACAATCAAAAGCGAACGTAAAAGACTCACCGAAGCACTACTAAATAACGAATCATTAAAGTAGATCAACAGTTCGAGTTACTTGTAACTTTTCAAATACGTGTGACTGAAACTCAGATTTCGGAATGTTTTTATCTGTGAGCTTTTGATCGTTTTACAAATACAAAGTTCAAAACGTTTATTAATTAAACTTTAATTAGTATTTAAAAAAGAAGTGCAAGGAATGTTTTAAGATATTAATTTTGTTTGTAAATATTGTTTCACAAAACTGTTTCACAAATTATGGAATTTACAAGTTCAAATTCACTGCTTCTTATGAAGGTGCTTAAGGTTCGAGAAGAATAGTGGCTGACAATGTAGTATCTTTGTAGGTATTCTCGGCTCCCCGCCTGTGGACGTGTTCTGGTGTTTGTTTACGGTAATTCTACAAGTAATCAAACTTTTAATAGTTATTTCTGATTTATTTTGAACTAAGAATGCGGAAATTAAACAGCATCAATAAAGTTTGAGTTGATGAAGATATGAATAAGAATGATAACAAGGTTAAACAAAAGATAAAACAAGAAAACGTGGAGATACAAGGAAAAGAAACATACGATTCAAGAAAATGTAGATTGAAGAGGAGGAATGAAGACGGACCGTTAGGGACAGATCGTTGGAGAAGTGGACAGCAAGAAACTGAAAAAGGCAGGAAAGCGAACAAAAAATAAGGGGAGATGAAGATAGAGGTTATAAGAGGGATAAAAATATGATAATTTACAGGAATGTGGTATAAAAAATCAAAGAAAAGATATTTTGGAGATATGTAGTAGAAACGTGAGAAGAGAAATAGTGGGATGATTAAAAAGATAGGATACCTAATTAGTTAATATTGCAAGTAAAACACGCGGAAACAATGAGAATAAAGGGAAGGTAAAAGAGGTAATAAGTATAATAGATAGTGGTAAAAAATAGAGGAAAGAGGGAGGGATAAAAATATAGAAGGGATAATGAAATTGAACTTAAAGATGGAGAGGAGAAAGAAGTAGGACACAACTGAGGGAAAATGAAAAAAGTTGTGGAAGATAGGGAAAACGGAAAATAATAATAGTAGAGAATATTAAAGCGAGAATAGGAGAAGAAGGAGGGATAATGATAAATGGAACGGAAAATAAAAACAAAAAAAAACAAGATAATAAACTGACAAGGAAAAGTTGAATTATCTAAAAAGACGATGGACGATAATGAATGGTAATATGAAGGATGAAAGGAAGCGGGAAGTTAACGTTGGTAGCAGGGATGAGGAAGTCGGTGATTCATTATATAACAGCATTGATTATTAAATACATTAAGATATGTAACCCTATGGAAACAAAATGCGCACAAAAACCGCCTAGCCTTGTTGTTCGGGTACGCTCGTATTTCCCCTGATTTCACTCAAAATATTATTAGTAATGCATTACTCTCTGACGTTCCTGAAATGGTTAAATAATTTATAGGAACATAATTAATACGACTGAGAAAAATGAATGATGATGGTCGGCAGTATGATACGAGCGTACCCGAAGTACAAAACAAGGCGGTTTTTATGCGCATTTTATTTCCATAAGGTCAATGAAAATGAGTTAGAAATCATAGTAGGGTCTACGGTGGAGGAGAAAGGGTAGTGGGATCATTAAATAAATAGCGAGAAGGGAAAATATACAGGAAAGTATGTGAGTGAAGCAAATTTAGGATTGTCAAGAAAATGGAGAGGACAATTTTAGAATTCTTTGAAAGAGAAAGAAAGGTAAAATTATTGTAGCAAAAGAAGAAATGTAAGAGAGTACATCAAGGAAATGGAGCAGAATGGAAACATGATAGTAAGACAGGTGTAGAGGTTAAGGGTAACA
Organism: Abscondita cerata; assembly: GCA_030710515.1. Lineage (NCBI taxonomy): Eukaryota > Metazoa > Arthropoda > Insecta > Coleoptera > Lampyridae > Abscondita > Abscondita cerata. The sequence goes on along the minus strand of JALBCR010002489.1, from coordinate 354,295 downwards.
ATTTTAGAGAAGAACGAGAGAAAAGAAGATAGTCAGAGGTGTGAGAAAGGAATGAAGAGAAATACTGGAAGTAAACTCTAGGATAGCAAAGATATGCGGTAGGATACATAATGAAGAAATAAGTAAATATAGAGAATTAAGAACGCAGATAGGAAGAAAGGCGATGGGTTATGAGAAACAGATTGAAAGGAGGAGAGAGGAGGAAATATTATATAAATGTTATAAAGAAAAAAAATCATAAAAAGTAAAATATGGAGAAGAGGAAAAGTCAGACGTAGTAATAAAGAAGGCGATACGCGAGGGAGGAGATAAAAATAAGGCGAGACGGGAAAAGTGTGGATGAGGAGATGAAAGTAAGGCTCAGAATTCACAAGCGCAAGAAAGAGTAGTAACAACAAAAACGGAAGTGCAATAGAAAGTACCAAGCTGTACAATTGGAAACAAATGATTAGAAGAGAAGAGAATGAGAGCAAAATTTAGGGTAGATAATGAAAGAATAGAAAATAGGTATAGTTTAATTGACGAACACAGAAAAGATAAGATTGTGTAAGGAATTGTGGGAGAACTTAAAACACATGAGGTAGGAATGGGAGACTGGAGCTGGGAAAAAGGGTGGAGGGATTGAGTGGATAAGGAAGTTAAAAGAAAGAAGTGATGTAACAGAACAAATGAAAAAGAAAATCATAAGGGTTGCAGATAGTATGTAAGGAATAAGAAGAATGTTTTCGTTATTATTAACTAACATTTATTTATTGGTGTCTTTGTATTTTTCTACATTTCGAGATCTTTCCTTGCGTCGTGTATAGGTCATTACTTTATTTTTGCGTTAGCTAATTTGTTTCTTGTTTGGGTGAATTTTTGTATTTTTTAGAGGAATGCTTTTGAATTTTGTTCAACGAATTTCTTGACCTGTGTCATATATCATTGTTTTGTTTGTTTATTGGAGTTTATGTTAATACGTCACAATATCAGACAGTTCATTACGTCTAAAACGTAAATTATTTAACGTAATTGTTGTTAATTTTAATGGCAGGTGGTAATAATGAATAAAATGTTGTTATATCTAATTAATTATAATAATAATAATTACAAAGTAAGAGTGGGGGTTCAAACCCATAACACTCAATAATACATGTACATGTAAATTATATCAAGAACATAGATGTGGTAATTTTAATTATATGTTGTTGTGTGTTTTAATCAGTAGTGACTCCACTCTATAAATTCAAGCCGCTCTGAAGAAGCACACGCATTGTGAGCGAAATGTTAGCTTATTGGATATTTGAAGAGTGTTTTTTTAACTTCACGTCCACGAAAGGAATTAACATCGCCGTCAATCTAATATCCGTATTGGAGGAATTTTATATTTTGAAATCCTATACAGTTTAAAGATACTCGAACATAATTCAGGACTTCGTTTGGAAAAAACTATTTTAACTGAATGTAAAACCGCAAAGCCTTTTTAGCAGCTTTAGCATTCTGATTGCTCCAAGTTAGCTTGTTATCAACAAGTACACCCAAGTCGTTTTGACATGTAACCTCAGCTATGTTACAGTTTCCAAGCCGATATATCTGTTTAGGGTTGTTGTAGCCCATATACAACACAGAACATTTTTCACGATTTAGGCACAGAGACCACTGGTTACTCCACTCAGTTACAAGATTTAGGTCCATTTGCAATTGATTATTGAATTTTTAAGCGGTAAAGATTTTTATGTCATCTGCATAAGCTGAAAATTGCATTTTAACATAGTTAGTAGGTCAGCTGTGTAAAGAACAAACAATAATGGACCAAGTACCGAGCCTCGAGGCACGCCACAGAATCTACTCTAACTGCCAACATTCTTGATAACAAAAACGCTTTAATCCAGTTTAAGACAAGTCCTCTAATGCCAAATCTTTCAAGTTTATATAGCAATAAAGAATGCGACACCCTATCAAATGCTTTACTGAAATCTAGATAAACGATATCGACGGTATTTCCTGTATCTAGCAACTTGGTCCATTTGTTACACGAAGTAAGTAAATTTGTAACTGCAGATCGGCCAGGTATAAACCCATGTTGGTTTACTGGTATGACTTTTTATTTTGTAAAAATTCGAATAATTGTCTAACTAAAACTTTTTCAAAAGTTTACACGTAGTGGATGTTAGACTAATAGGCCGGTAGTTATCTGCTATACGCTTATCTCCCTTTTTATATATTGGTGTAACAATGGCTTCAAGCCATTTATTAACGACGTTTGAAACATTCTGCATAGAGGAGCAAGCAAACTTTGGGAGCACAGCCTAATGGTTTTTGCATTGAGGCCATCAGGACTAGGCGCAGAGTTGACAGGCAGTTTATTAATTTCGTTAAAGACAATTTTTTCAGTAATAAAAATATTTGAAAAGGTGTCGGAATATGTAACATAAGGGTGAACTATTGTAGGTCTGTTGTTGTTTACATGTGAAGTAAACATTGAAGCAAACGTTTCTGCCAGAACATTTGCAGTTTCAAGGTAGCTCTCACACAAAGCTCCGTTAAAGTTATTTACTACTGGAACACTGACTCGAGAAGAAAGATGTTTACGCAAATGACCATAAAAGCTTTAGGTTTGTTTAATAAAGTGTATTCAAACTTCGTTTTCTTTTCAAAAATTTTGTTTTTCAAAAGATTAGAAAAATTACGATGTACATCATAATCACTTTGAACACCAGAACGTTTAAAGTTTCGCCATAGCTGCCTTTTGTGGCGAATCATTCTGAGTAAAGAGTCATCGATCCAGGGTTTGCACATGTCTCGCTTCCTAGATATAATGTAACTGTGTTTAGTAAGATAACTATTAATAGTCGACAAAAAGTATTGCCATTGCGATTCAACACTATCTAGTTGGTAAAATAAAGACCAATCATGTTTAGTTAAGTCATCATTTAGAGAAGCATATGATATTTGTTTATAGGTCTTAATTTCAATTTTTGGTGTTTGATACAAAAGTACTTGCACATCAAATGTTATTTTGCAGTGATCAGAAATGCCAATTGGATCACTAACATCTACTTGTGTTATTAAGTCTGGATCTGTTGTTAATAAGAGATCCAGGGTTGATGGTTGTTGATTATGTCTAAAACGAGTCGGTTCGAATACTGAGAAATATTGTTATGGTTGAGCATTGTAATAAAGTCGTTTTTCCGGTCGTTTGTGGATTCGTATAAATCATCACTTCATTTGATGTTGGGAAAATTGAAATCGCCTACCACAATTAAATTGGACACAGTAGAAAAGTGTATTGCTAAAGTATCATTTAGTTTGGTGTCATGGACAGCGGAGTTTAAATTGCTACTATCAGGAGGCCGATATACGCAACAAAAGTAAAAGTAAACGTTTTGTTATAAAATTTAAGCCAGAGCGAATCATATGGATCCGTTTTAATATCCAAAACACTTATTTTAAAACTTTTTAGTAGAGAGTCTTTAACATATATGCAAACTCCACCTCCTCTACTTAAAGTTCTATCTTTTCTAAATATGGTGTAGGTATTAATAGATATTTCATTGTCTGCAATGTTTGAGTGGAGCCAAGTTTCACATATAGCAATGAGATCGTAATTATTTTTAGCAATGGTTAATAAGAGTGAATTAAATTTTGCATTTATTGAAGATATGTTAGTATATACAATTGATAAACTAAATGGTTTGCCAGTCTTCAGTTTTTTTTATTGACGATTTGAGAAATATTGTGAACGTATTTTATTGTTGCATTGTCTTCACCTTGTTGACGTATAATATTAAGTTCTTCTCTTAAAGATTGTAAGTGTTTTATTTGTTGAGGGGTTTTGTCATCTCGAATAACTATTTTTGAAAATTGGGCATTGTGTATGAGATTTCCTTTTTTTCGTAGACAAAGACGTGCCATATCGGAGGTTTTGAATGTTACTTTTATTGGTCTTGGTTTGTTTGAGATCTTAGAGCCAACACGAGTTACTGAATCTGGGCCTACAACTAACGAAACATGACACACTTCAAGAATATCATTTACAATGTCTAGATCTCGTTTCTCTTCGTTTGATTCTACGTTGTAAATCATTACGTTTCGTGCTCTCCATGATCTTTCTACCGATTTATTAATTACAGTTTCTTTGTCATTAGGAGTTGAAATAGACTGTTAAATTAGGTTTTCTAGATGCTCAAAACGCGATTCAAAAGTAGTTTTCAAGTTTTCAACTGAGACTTTAATTTCAGATACCGCTGTCAAAGACACGTTGCAGCGATCACAAAAATTTTTATGTTAACCGACTTAACGCTAGTAATTAATTTCTTTTCATCGGGACTGATTTCCAGACAACGTACGTTCAATGGATATTTGCAAGCATCGTAGTTAACTAATTGGTCATTTACAGACACATTTTCAAAACAATGACAGCACTTTTTGGGTGGTGGCATATTTATAAAATCAAATGTATTAAATCCACTAAATAATGATATTTAAAATTGAAGTTTTAATTTGGAATTTTATAGTAATTAAAATGGAAAATAATTCTGCCGTAGAAAATCAGCTGTTAATTTTATCACGGCGGCCAAAAGTTGCTACGATAAACGTAAGCCGATCTAAATAAACGAAATTTCTAACTAAATAGTGATTCTTACCTTGTAAAATAAAAGATTAAATTAAAAAGTTTCAAACTATATATAAAAGAAATTCACACAAATATCGATTCTGTTCAAACTAATTTAAACAAATTAAATTGCACTTTTTCGATAGGAAACACAAAAATATTCAGAGAGCTCGTACACGATGCACACACTTGCACTTGCTTTTTCTTGTCTTATCGTAGAATAACACAGTTACTTAACATTGTCAAAGTAAGTCATGTAAATGACAAATGTGTGTTTGCCAATTGACATTTCATTAATTAAATCACCAAAGTAGTTTATAGTGAATCAGAAAAACTTTGTATATTTACCTGTTATATTCAAAATAATAAAAGGTGGGTAATTTATAGTGAATAACCCTGATAAAGCTTCAATACTAGCATACGCCTCTGCAAATAAATTATATAAATCGTTCGTTCCTGAACATATGATTCTTAAAATGCTTATTACCAACTATTACAACTATTAACCCAGTGTTTACACCTACTTCATAAAAGCAACAATTAGAGAATAAGCTTTAAATTATCTGTTATCTAAATTACCCTCCTTCATCACTTGAAATGAAAATAATTTTATAGTTGATATATGTAATTTTCGTGACGATAAGCAACCATGCATTGCTTAAGTATACTCTGAAACTCGTTTAGGCATATTAGTAGGGTAGAAGCACCCGTCTTTGGGACACAACTTTTTTTTCACTTTGACTCTCGCTCCAGACAACACGTTCACACGAAAGTACTTGCTATTATGCTTCAATAGGAGCTTAACTAATTAAAAAATGTTTGCATATTTCTTACAAAGCTTTATTGACACCATTAAAAAAAATTACAAAAAAGGTGTAAATCACTAGTGTTTGAGAATTTTTACTAGTGTTTGTTACAAAAAATCCACTCTTTGAGATTTCCATTTTTGACGAAAAAAATACCTATTACATACAATTATTGAACCAATTACTCACCGAAGCAGTGCCTACGACCTATTGAGATCCCATAGGTCACTTCAAAAGACATTGTTTACTAAATAAGTACCCAAATTAATTTTAAAAAATAAAAAAATAGTTATGTAACTAAAAATCAAACTCCATTTCCGGGACGGAAAGACATTTCGCGGATAGGAGTATTTTCTCTTTTTTTGCCTTTTTCTATGTCCCTGGCCTTTGCATCTCAGTTTGTTTCTCCAGAGCAGCTTTCTTCGCTGCTTCTTTCTTGTCCTTGGCTTCTTTTCTTGTTTGCTTTTTTTTCTTCTTTCAGTTTTTCCAATTCGATCTTCTTTTGCTTTTCTTTTGTCTTGACTTCTCTAAATTGCTCTGAAGTTATGACTTGATAGCCACCGTACAATGATCGCTTACATTTATTAGTCTTTTTTGGACTTCCTGGCTAATAAAGGGCCTTTTTTAATGGGCTTGGGACATCTTTTCCCCCGATTTCAGGAGATAGGACTTTAGCGAGTTCCTTATTCTTGTTGGCGCTGACGGGACGAGTCTCTTCAAAAGCGGATTCAACCTGTTTACGGTGGTCGTTTTCTTCGATGTTGTTTGAATAAAGATTTTCAATTTCCTCAAAAGAGAATCCAACAGGTTCGTAACTGTTTTCGGTCGAGAGGGGTTCCTCGGTAATGTTTTCGCCAGGATTGTCAACAGGTTCGTTTTCGGCCGAGAGGGGTTCCTCCAATATTTTTTATTTATAAAAAGTTCTGCTTGTCAAAAAAGTTTATTTGCAATATTTGAATCCTAGATCAGATTAACGAAGTGTTAATAAATTAAGAAAATGCTTCAAGAGAGAAGTGCCATTATTCATCAAATAAATAAATTAATAAATGCTTACCTAAACTTAAAACACTTAAAACTAGTCAATGTCAATTAATAATGTTCAATTAGTACTACAAAAACACAAACAAACACAAATCAGCTGATAGCTATACGACATTTTGAAAAATGTATATTTTGATGCATTTCCGTTTTTGACTAGAACATAAAGTTTTAATAACAATAATAATAATCTTTTTAAAATAGGATTTAAAATAATAACAATAATAATAATAAAATAGGTACACACCAATTGATGTAAAGTAGGATTGATATTCAGAGAAAATCATCTAAAAATCTATCTGATGTTGACAACATTTTTTACTACTATTTACATTACTCTTACTTTTAGAATATTCTCAAAACACTTACGTCGTCTAGATAGCAATATCTCAAACATGTTACAAGCACCAACAAATTGAGATACTGGTTTTGTCTCAATTACAATAAGAAATTTGTCACTCACAACGTCGACTATTTGTTTTTTTTTAAACAAATTGCAAACTTTTCGCGCTTAATTATTAACAGTCATGTTAATAAATGATTGATTTATACTTGGCATGAATTTGAAGGTAAACCATTACGTTATACGCTATTTTAACTAACCTTACGCCTTATGGTAAAATAACATGTAAGTTTGCCCCCTTAACAGATCTTTAAAACATTTTAATGAATTGGTATTTGTGTAATATTCATAACTAATGTTTAATAAACTACTCGTTACATATTGAAATGAATTTTGAAATTTTGTTATAATAAGATTATATAATAAAGATTCATTTAACTGAATTCTGTAGTTTAATTTATGTATATTTTTATTAACGTATGTTTGGTAATATGTTCTCTACGATCAATCTGGAACACAAATTTTGTAGCATTTGAAGTTTATTTTTGTAAAAATGTGTTAAGTAACTGTAATAAACAAAACTACAATAGTCTAAGTTACTTATTATTAAACTGTTAACTAATCGCCATTTTATTGTTGTCGGTAAAGGTTGTTTAAATTTATACAGAGAAAATAGTTTAAAGTAACTCACGGAGCACTGCTTCACAACATAATCTTGAAATGTTAACTGAGAGTCAAAGATGACACTTAAGTTATTTACACTATATTTTAGGTTGACTGTTTGGTTATTAAGTATTATATTTGATCGTAGGTTATTTAAAGCACTGTTTCGGACAGATCTTTGCCTAACACATATAGCTTCCGTTTTCGTAGCATTTAGTAGTAAACCGTTTTTGTCCGACCATATCGAGATTAAACTGAGACTTTCATTAAGTTGATCAACCTATACATACATTAACAGAGTTAATTCACAGGACTGTATAGTTGTGTATCATCAGCGTACAAGTACACGCCGATTTTGCTAGGTATCGTATTTAAGATGTCAGATATAAAATTGAAAACAGTAAAAACACGTAAAATTTCAAGTTTTTTAGATATATGTCCGTTTATTTTTACCTATTGAGTTCTGTACCCTAGATAGCTTTCGAACTATTGGATTGCTTGCGCACTGCATTAATTGACGTGATACTACATCAATTAATTTTGAATCAGTGCTAATTGGCCGGAGATTATTTAATGTTGTAGCTTTTGACACTTTATGATTAATTATATGGACCACCACTTCTTTGTAATATGAAAAATCGTATTCTAACATTTTAGTGAAATGTTATCTATACTAACTTCATTAGAGTTTATTTTTTCAGGAGCCTGCAAGAAATTGAAACCGATATTGCTAGACTGATTTAATTAGCGTACCATACGGCGCCGAGTAGTTTCCTAGAGCAACTGCCTATTCAGACGTTTGTGGATGGCATTAGAGATTGTGAGACACAACGACCAAGAACATTAGATGATGCTTTGACCCATGCTTTAGAATTTGAAGCGGCGAAACAAGCCTCTCACAGAGGTAGCTTTGATATGCTGGTACCGAAGAGCCCGAATCAACTAAGGAAACTGTAGAAGAAACTGCTAGGCGAATATTTCGTGAGATCTTACCATGTAGAAGACCACGAAGAAGAATGCCCCGAAGATTTCCATTTGCATCGCATCGCCGACGGAAAACATCCACAGCATCTACATCGAGGGATTTATCAACGGACGGTGCTCCAGAATCCTGATTGGCACAGGAGCTACAAAAACCATTGTCCGTCCCAATGTAGTACATGGACGCGGCAGCCATTCCCAACATTCAAACGGCGATTGGCGAATTCCTTCGCATGGTCAGATGGAAGTAGCCATTGGTTTGGGAAACGGAGTACTCAACCATCAATTACTGGTAGGTGACATCACTGATGAGGTTATAATAAAGAAGTTTGGGTTCCATTTGAATATGAAGAATGATGTCTTAAGAATAGACGACGAGGAAATTCCGTTCAGTTTGTCAGAGCAGGCAACAGTGCGTGTTTTGTTAAAAAATTGTATTAACCTGCCTAGAAAGACTGAGACGGTCGTGTTGCCTGGATGAACGTCTCCGGTTTGGCAGCATTTGCTGTATAGAACCAATTAAGACTGACTCCCTAGGTAAAGGATTATTGATTGGCTAATCACTGAGGGTTAAGAATGCGACAAGAATTTTAACCGTCAACACGAAACCTGTAACTCTTAAGAAAAATACCACAGTAGAAAGTGTACCCCGATAACTCGAATAGCAACATGCGAAAACACGATGGAGGGTACACAACAACTATTAGACATGTTGTCATCTTCGTGTCAAGACCTTGGACAAATTGTAAGGAATAAAAAAATTGATTAAGTATAATACCACAATGTGGACACTAATTCCAAAAGAAGTACGGGCATTGTGAAGCACAAAATAAATATTGGAGTAGCCCATCGATATGACAGAATCCTAGAAGGCTTCCCGCAGACATGGAGAAATAAGGAGTGAGTGAATTTAAGTAGTCCGTGGGCGTTTCCAGTGGTATTAGTGAAGAAAAAACGGTACCACTAGATTTTGTGTTGACTATCGACAACTAAACCAAGTAACGATGAAAGACAGCTACCCTCTAGATACCTCGTTAGGTTCAAAAACGCCACTGCGACGTTTGGACGATTGATGAAAACCATCTTACGTTGACTGTCGTGGAAAACGTGCTTACTCTATTTAGACGACGTCATTGTGGTTGATACGTCGTTTAAAAATTTTGAAGGAAGTGTTTCATCAACCACGTCCTGCAAACCTGAAGTTGAGTTCAAAAAATGCCGTATTTTTAAGAACAAGTGCAATATCTGGAACACTCAGTATCGCGAGACGTAGTGCAGACCGACCTAAAAAGATCGAAGCAGTGCAAGAATGGGCAACACCTACAGAGAAGCACGAAATAAGAAGTTTCCATGTGTTGTGCACATACTACTATCTATTCGTTCCCGGATTTGCCAATATCGCAAAACCATTAAACAAGCTAACAGAAGAAGGATGAGAATTTCGATAGAACCAAGATTGCGTAGACGCTTTTGAACAACTTAAGTAGCATTTAGTCACCGTGCCAGTTCTCAGTTACTCTTGCGAAGACGGAAAACTTGTTCTAGATACCGATGCGAGCAATCTGGTTGTAGAAGCAGTACTATCCCAGATCAAGAAAGAGTCATCGGGTATTTTAGTGAGGTCTTGTCAAGACCAGATAGGAACTACTGCTTGACTGGAAGAGTCTATCGAACTTTTTACAAATACCTATAAGGACGAAATTCCTACTGAGAACGGGCTATGCTGCCATAAAATGGTTGTTACAATTTAGGAACCCAGAGGGACAAATCGCCAGGTGGATTGAGCGATTGCAAGAATACGACTATCAAACAGAACACCATACCTAAACAAGCAACCGCAACGCAGAGGCCTTGTCCTAGAAACCTTATTCGATGGTACTCATTGTTATAGATTGTAGGAAGCAGAGCAGTTGATACAAGAACAGGAACTAGATCCCGAATTGCTACTGCTTTTGGAATGGAAGACGACAAGATCTAAGACAATGGCAAGAAGTGAGTTCTTTGAGTAGTTGCGTGATAGCGTACTGGACCCAATGGGGCTCCTTGATAATAGAAGACGGTCTTCTGAAACGAACCCTGAAAAGTGTCGATGGTAGCGGGAGAAGGCAAAAATTAGTAGTGCCTAAGAAGCTAGTCGAGTGTCACAAGAATTGTAGCACGTCTATGGTGAGGCTTCATGGGGAAACTTTGGTGTGAAAAAGACAATTGAAAAATTAGAGAACGGTTCTATTGGTTGAACTGTAAAGAAGACATTAAAGAGTGGAGCGGCAAGTGTGTATCAAGTAATAGCCAGTAAAGAAGTGACTGAGGAGTATAATGTTGGAAATCCGTTTGAAAGTGTAGCAATCGACATAGAAGGTCCGTTCCCTGAAAGCAATGCTGGAAACTAATACATTTGTTTGGGAATGGATTATTTCACCAAATGGACAGAAGCATATGTTATCCCAAACCAAGGGGCAGCAACAGAGCAGACCTGTTAGTCAAACAGTTTTTTGCCGTTTTGGAGTTCCCTTGGAATTGCATTGAGACAAAGGACAAAATATTGAGTACACATTATTTCGAAACGTCTGCCAACTGCCAAGCATCAAGAAGACTAGAACGACGCCTCTTTACCCCCAATTAGACGGCATGGTAGAACGGATGAATCGGACGATGGGTAAATACCTGGTCAAGGTTACTGACAAACTTCAGAAAGATTGGGACCAGTATTTACATTTATTCCTGATAGTGTATCGATTATTCGGTCAGAAGAGTGCAGGTCAAACACCTGTCTGCGTCTTGGTTGTGAAATACGGTTGCCATGCAATCTTTAATTTGGACGTAGACCTGACGAGGAAGTTACAGGGAAAGATTATGTTATACAATCGGTTATATTAAGTTATCCAATTCCCAAAGAAGGCGTGTGTTGTTCCCGAAACTGCAACGAGAATGGAAAAGTCCATACAAAACTATGACCAGACTTAATGACGTCATCTACCTTATCCAAAAACCACCGAGGAGAAAACCGAAAGTAGTATATTGTGATCGTCTAACTCCATATGCTGGTAACAACGATGCCACCACCAATCCCATTCGGACGAGTGTAATAATGAGTAAGACACGAAATTAAGGGTGTGAAGAAGACTTCCATGAATTCATGGCAAATTACGGAGGTGCCACTAAGGCAATGTTTGGAGTTACGACAGGTTCAACAAGACCTTTTAGAAGTATCGGAAGAGTATTCCCTTTCACATTGTGTGGCTGGAATCTGCGCATGTCAAACGGAATTGCGAACGAGATAATGAGCTTCGTAGACAATCTGCTGTGGGTCAAACTTTGAAGTTGCGTAAACGAAGACGTTCTATCTACTACTTGGTTTTAAAGGAACTGTCCTACTAGAAACTCACTACAAATACCGCTGTGTAATGCTTATTTATGGAATTTCAAGAACCGATAACAATAACATCAAGAATAAAGCAATGCCTAAACTCGGTTGTGGTTTAGATCGTCTGGACTGGAGGATTGTTCCAAACACGTTAGAAGATGTGTTGGTCTGCAGTTATCAACCGCATAACCTTTATGGGCAAAGGAAGACTGGGACTGTTTCTTTTACCAGCAGGCGAGCTTTGCCGAGATGAACAAGATGACGTTACCGTCAGGCCCCATTCTACAGGTGCCGAGACCCGAATGTTGTTTTGGGACAGAACAGTCTTAAAGAGGGGGAAGTGTTACGCCACTGGAGTTACTACAATAAGTTAGAATAATTGCAGTGTTCTAGAACTCTATCCTGAACATTCGATTATCCTCCAGAATTTATTCGAGCCGTATAAAATCGAGTCATGCATTTATTTAGTTCCGTTTGAAGTTAATTTTTAACGCGAGTGGATATAAATTGTAACGTGTAATGTAATTGTATATATTTTTATCTGAATTATAACTGTACGTGTTAAATCAATAATCTCTTAATACCGGAAGAGTGTAATTCAATCCTGGCTGTACATTAATTTCGCGGTTGTGAATGCGGAACAAAAGCAACAATAAGATTCGTTAAAATATAAAACGATATTAGAGAAAAAATTAAGAGAAGAAACTGATAATAAACTACAAGACGAGTAAAGTGGATTCAAGAAGATCACGCTATAGTAGATCACACAGCTAACAGAATAAGCAATAACGAAAAATAAACTAATACATGCGTGTTTCATAGGTATGGAAAAAGCATTTGACTTAATCAAAAGGCATAAGCAGTCGGATGTAGCTTAAAAGGCAAAAGCATGTAAATACAGAGCTGATTAAAGCAATTAAAAGTTTATATAAAACAACAAGTAACCACTTTAGGACAAACAATAAACTTCCCCGAAAAACTTCTGTGGACAAATCGCCGAGAAATGACAAAACGCCGAAAATGCCTCTGTAGACAAATCGCTGAATTTATGTATAGTTTCCTATACCTAAGTTTAGTAATTTTTGATATATTTAAGGTTTTCCCAAAAAAATGACAGGCGCAAGTCCTTAAAAAACAGTAATTTTCAGATAACGCATGGAGCGGTTTTAGTGTTTCAAATAAAAGGCTTGTAGTACATTAGACGGATCAAAAACGGGTCATTGTTTTGTACAGGATGCGAAAAAACTAACCAAAACTTGATTTCAAAAAACGCTAAAATTGAAAATTTTATTTAAAGTAATAAGTACACCTAAATCCTTATACAGGGTATCCCAACAAAACTTGACCCATCTATAATGTGAAAACTATAAAGTATTTCGAAATTCGCCGAGACACGTCGATTTTTGTTCTTGAGGGGAGCCTTTTGGACAGTCAAGCCAACTCGATATGTTCATCCCCCTAATGCCTAGCCACCCCAACTTTAAAATTTCAAATGAGACTACCCCATTTGTGGCACATCATTTTAAAACCCTTTTCATTGCAAATACAATGACACTTCGTTTTTATAAATCGGTTGAGATTTGACTGAATTATTGGTACAAACGAAAAGTTGACAAACCAAATACTCGCCACTAAACAGTTTTTTATCGGCTACACACAACCACATTACTTACATATTTTTATTGAAATGTCTATCAGTTTACAAAAAAGTCAGAAATGAAAGAAAAAGCTGAAGCAAATAATAGTCAGATTTATTTGATGAATTGCTCAAAATGACCCTCGTTAGCTTGCAAACAATAATACAGTCTGTTTTCAAATTCATTTCGAACATTATTGAAGACATCCGCAGTTATTAATTGGCATTCTTCTACAATTCTCTGACGTAACACTTGTAATGTTTCAGGCTGCGTGGCGTACACTCGTGATTTTAAATGGCCCCACAAAAAAAGTCTAAAGGGGATAGATCCGAGATCTTGGTGGCCATTCGACGGGACCTCTTCTGCCAATCCAATGTCCCGGGAAATGGTTATTCAGAAATTGTCGCACAGCCACAGTATAATGCGGGGCGCACCATCTTGTTGGAAGGTTATTTAATTTTCTAGTAAATTGTCGTCACTTTCTAAAATCTCTGTTATCCTAGGATCAATTGTATCTTCTAATAATTCTAGATAAATGTTTCCATTGAGATTACTTTGAATGAAAAATGGTCCAACAATATGGTCGCCCAAAATTCCAGCCCAAACATTTAATTTTTGAGGAGTCTGAGTATGAAATTCCCTAATTAAATGAGGATTAACATCACTCCAATAACGACAATTGTGTCTATTTACTTCGCCATTCAACATAAATGTGCATTCGTCGGAAAAACATGTATTGTAGAGAAGATTTAGATTCTGTAGAAGTTGTTCACTAAAGTATTCGCAAAATTCGTTACGGCGATCAAAGTCATCTTCATGTAACTCTTGAACCAGCATCATCTTAAATGGATGAAACTTGTATTTTTCAAAATTCGATGAACACTGGAACGGGATACGCCGGAAGCTTGAGATACAGTTGTAATCGATTGCTTATTGTTCATCTGTACATGACCCAAAACTGCCATTTCAAGTGCTTCATTTCGAACTGGACCAATTACTTCACGTTTCTTGTTTAAAAGCGAACCCGTTGCAACGAACTTGTCAATCAGTTGTTTAACGTACTGGGGGCTTACATTTTTTCAGGATGATTTGCGTTAAAAATTCGTGCTGTAGCTTTAGCGCAATCATTATTTCGATAATAAATTGCAACAATTTCTACTCTTTCCGCGACTAAATAAACCATTTTTAAAACACGTTAAAACTTTCAAGATCAAGCTGAAATTAACGATTTTTGGTCACAAACAAAAAACGGCGACTTTTTGTGACAGTGTTTTGTTATTCAGAGAAGATCTGATTTTCTATAGACGTATTATAAACAAAAAAACAATTAGTATCTGACTTATTATTTGCTTCAGCTTTTTGTCCTCTTTCTGATTTTTATTGTGAACTGATTGATACATCAACAAAAATAGGTAAATGTGGTCGTGTGTAGTCGATAAAAAACTTATGAGTGGCGAGTATTCCCGTAGAAATTACTACGCGTAAGTTGGTTTGTACCAATAATTCAGTCAAATCTCAACCGATTTCTAAAAACGAAGTGTCATTGTATTTGCAATGAAAAGGGCTTTAAAATTATATGCCACAAGTGGAGTAGTCTCGTTTGAAATTTTAAAGTTGGGTTTACTAGGCATTAGGGGGATGAACATATCGAGTTGGCTTGACTGTCAAAAAGGCTCCCCTTAAGAACAAAAATCAACGTGTCTCGGCGAATTTTGAAATATTTTTTAGTTTTCACGTTATAGGGGGGGTCAAGTTTTCGTTGGGATAGCCTGTATAATATTTAATTTAGCACGACCGGTTTCGAAAGACATTAGTCTTCCATTATCAAGTATGTCTAAAATGTAAAAAACAGTTTAACAACAAGCACAAATAAATTATTAACACTTAAATAAACAGACAAAATATGACTTAAACGCAGAAATTATCTAATTAATTAATTATCTTTGAAATTGTTGATTTTATGTTACAGTATTAAAATGTGGTGGTCTGACATTAAATAATGATATAACTATACAAAAACGAAAATTGCCGAAAATAATTTGAAATGGTACATTGATAAGGAAATATGTTAATATTGAACCTAACATCTATGCAACTTATTTAGCATTCAAGTTTGTTAAAAAATTTTGTTTTATTGTTGGAGAATATTTTCTTAATAAATTACCCGTTAGGGAAGTCTAATTGGGAGTTAAGTAAATTGTTATTACCACCTATGATGGAAATGTAAATTTGTTCCAAATTAAAAATATAATTGTTTTTGTTGTAAGGATGCAAGAGTTTATGGTTTATATCTAATGAACAAGAATGGTCAGTATCCAAAATATGTTTAGCAAAGTTAGATTTACTAGGTTGTTCGAGTGTAATGCATCTTTCATGTTCTTTAAATCTCGTAGCATATGATCTTTAGTAGAGCCTATGTAAAACTTTAGACAGTTACCACATTTAAGCATATAAACACCTTTACAATCTAAAATGTTTAAATTTATCGGTAATGTTTTTGATTGTATTTAAGGGGTGGCAGTTTGAAAACCTAAGTGAATATTGACTTGTTTAAAAAGTGTGGCGAAATTATTACTGATATTATTGAAAAACGTAAAACTGGCAAAATTCTTACTTGGTGAGACGTTTGCTTCTGGGTTTATTGACAAATTTGTAGATAAAACAAGAACAAGAAATTTATATTGAGACAAGTTTTTAATGTAATATTTAGCCATTTTGTTAAATTGTACGTAAGACAATTTGTAAAGTTCACAATAGGTCTGACTGATAAACCTGAATTCTTTATGTTGTAATTGTTAATTTTGTGAATTTTTGGTAAACAAAACAACTTGTTTTATCTACAAATTTGTCAATAAACCCAGAAGCAAACGTCTCACCAAGTAAGAATTTTGCCAGTTTTACGTTTTTCAATAATATCAGTAATAATTTCGCCACACTTTTTAAACAAGTCAATATTCACTTAGATTTTCAAACTGACAACTGAAAGTTGTTACGACTTTAAACTTGCAAAAAAAAAATAAGAAAAAACGACAAAATGGAATTCAAATTACCACAAGTAAAATGTCCTGGACTGGAAATGTGTCTGAAAATTTAAGCAAAATCTGAATATTTATTTAGTAGCTTTGGGTACAGAGTAAAGACATTATCCAGAGGAACAACCCTCGTGGAAGGGGAAAGTACGCGCATCCCATTTCGCGCATTGGTATTCGCCATGTTCTCAGACTAGATCAGACGCGCCATATTTGAATTTGAAATCGTTTTTTGAACAAGAAACTGTACAATTTTTGGATGAATCTAAATTGTGAAGAATATTAATTTGTTCAAAATATTTCTGTTTGATACTGACACTATTTTTGGAACAATAATTGGTGTGAAATTCTGCCCATTTATAAGTAAAATATTTCAAAGTAAATAATAAATACCACACACTTAACGAAAGCTTAGCATATGTACTATGCGTCTGTAAATTTTACAAAA
The DNA here is from genome assembly GCA_030710515.1 of Abscondita cerata. Taxonomy (NCBI): domain Eukaryota; kingdom Metazoa; phylum Arthropoda; class Insecta; order Coleoptera; family Lampyridae; genus Abscondita; species Abscondita cerata. Next base: position 337,392 of record JALBCR010002489.1, on the reverse strand, counting down.
ATAAAGTTAAACGTACAGATTAAGCATTGGTTAACCAAAGAACCAATACGTGTGATTAGATTTGGTCATAAAACATAAAACCTGCTCTACTTTTGAAACAATTTTTAACACAGTTTGCCTGAGTAAGTACAACTTAGGTAGGTATTTTTAATTTTTGTAATGGAAAATTACATCATTGTTTGTTTTTGGTTAAAAACAAACATTATTACAATAAACAGCTGCGAAGTTTAGTATTAAACGATCCCAGCGCCTAAAGACATAAATTTGATTAATAACACAGGCGGATGTACAACAAAAATTTTAGGACCTTGCACAATGTATTCCAACAAACGCAAGAAGGTGTTAACCACACTGACGTCAGTCTTTGGCAATAACCTTTCTGGTAGTTTTAAGTCTAATATTCCCAACACAATTGTATCACATACAAAAGATTTCTTTTGATTTTCAAACTCGCATGAGTTGGTAGGACCTTTAAGTTCCGTTACAAATTGGTTAAAACTTTCACCTTCTTGCTGTTTTCTTTTAAAAAATTCTTTGGTACACTATGTTGTAACTATGTTCTCTTCTGGATTGCAATATTCTTCAAATTGTTGCGTAACGTTTTTATAATCGTCTGTGTAATCGTTCTTTTTCATTTCACTTAACTGAAATGTATTTACCCTCACTTTGGTTTTTTCGATTTTATCTGCTAATTTCTCCCTTTATGACTCGTTTTTAATTTCGCAGCGACGACATGTTGTATCATTATTGTTAATTTAATAATGATAAGTTTAACAGATACTTGTTTTTATATATTTATTCAGATGTTCACTACTAATGTACAAACATAGGTATATGGCTGTTGTAAGCAACAATGTATACGTGGTTGCATATCCATCTACAACAAATACGATCCTGAATTCTAGTGTTCTGTGATTCTAGTCTTACAACATGGCTGCCGTTGTCTTACAAAGATCAAACGCGCCGACGTTGAGTTGTTCATCTGTAATATATCTTACTCTGTGGTTTGGGTCACAGAGTAATAAATACTATCAGAGGAACAACCCAACGTCGGCGCATTTGGTCTTTGCAAGAGAACGGCATGTTTGAAGATTAGAAGTTTAGGATCGTATTTAGAGATTTTAATTCTAACGAGTAATTGTACCGAATGCTTGTAAGAGCATTATAGAAACCCTGATGCCCGAGTACCTACATTTAGCTAAGAAATTGATTAATGTCCTTGTGTAGGTTTTAGTACATATAGGTGAGTATATACTATTGAATTTTTATTAACATGCCAGCAAGTACCTACTCATGAATGGAATAACATTGCAAAGGAATTTAAAACATGGAATAGTGCTAGGTCATTTTATTACAATTATTACATTACAACTATTAAGGAACACACAGTATTGTTCTATTGGAACTAAATCCCATTATGGCACAACAAGGTGGAAGTCGCTGAACTAATGATGCAACTCACATTAGAACAATTTTTTGTAATTACTTTAATTCGCCTGATGGCAGTGTAGAGTGACAAAATAGAGCAATTAGCATTTATTACAGACTCTGGCATTGTTCTTTTTGTTATGTATGATTATCTAATAAAATAAACAACAAGTATGTACTTATTATTAATGTATTTAGAAGTAAATTAATGCACGAAAGTTAAAAATCGAATTAGGTATTGTAAAACTTAAAATTAATTATTTTTTTGAAGACTATTCCGGTGAATTCCACGAATAGAATATTGCACTTCAATTTTTTGAGCTGAGTTGCAACAAGTCTTTGGCTGTTTTCTCGTAACTTTTCTTTTGTACCGTTTCACTAATTTTTTTCTAAATTTTGGAATCTTTCTTCTTTTTTTTTCCATTTGGCAGGAACATCGACAGTTACAGAAGAATATTTGTTAGTTGACCTACTTCTAGGTGTACCACATGATGTTTACGAGTCTCACCCATCAGGTGATTTTAACAGTGAACCATCATCCTGGTTTTGTATTCTCTAATAATATTGAAAATATAAGTTTACTTGCAACTAATTTGAGGTTTTAGTTACCAAAGGCACGTCTATCCACGGTCAATATATCTTGTTGTGAGTTTTCCCAATGTTCATCAGTACTATGTACATATAGCAAAAGATTACATACGCGATCGAATTTCTAATAACTCGTTTAAAAAATTTATATGTTTCAAACACTGTAAATTTTGCTTACGTCTTCTTCACTAGTTCCGGTATGCAGTGTGGTTAACACCTTCTTGCGTTCGTTGGAATACATTGTCCAAGGTCCTAAAAATTTTTGTTGTACATCCGCCTGTGTTAATGAAATTAATGTCTATAGGCTCTAGGATCGTTTAATGCTAAACTTCGCAGCTGTTTATTGTAATAATGTTTGTTTTTAACCGAAAACAAACAATGATGTAATTTTCCATTACAAAAATTAGAAATACCTACCTAAGCTGTACTTACTCAGGCAAACTGTGTTAAAAATTGTCTCAAAAATAGAGCAGGTTATATGTTTTATGACAAAACCTAATCACACGTATTGGTTCTTTGGATAACCAATGCTTAATCTGTGCGTTTAACTTTATTTTTGTAAAATTTACAGACGCATAGTACATATGCTACGTTTTCGTTAGAGATGTGTGTGGTACTTTCAAATATTTATTTATAAATGCGCAGAATTTCACACCAATTATTGTTCCAAAAATAGAGTCAGTATCAAACAGAAATATTTTGAACAAATCAATATTCTTCACAATTTAGATTCATCCAAAAATTGTACAATTTCTTGTTCAAGAAACGAATTCAAATTCAAATATGGCGCGTCTGATCTAGTCTAAGAACATGGCGAACACCAATGCGCGAGATGGGATGCGCGTACTTTCCCCTTCCACGAGAGTTGTTCCTCTGGATAATATCTTTCTGTGGTATAGGTTTAAATTTAAAATAAGAAAGTTGATACAACTTTTGGCACACCCTGCATAGCTGAAAGTCTGAAAATATTTTAGGTAGAACAAAAATGATCGATTATGACCGCGTACCAAATTTCAAGTTTCTGATTTATCTGCTAGTTAAAAAACTTTTTAATGCACGCTCTACACAGATCACTCTGTATACATGTAGAAGAAGTAGAGTTCAATTGAATAAAGTACATGTAAGAAGATATGCATACTCTATAATTTATTTTGGAGCAAGTAAAAAAGTACAGAAAAGCCTGTGTACTGCTTAGGAAATATAGGAAGTATTCTGTTTAAAGGAAGTAGTGTACAAATTATAGCTCAGAGGTTTACCCCTCGCGTGTCAGTGTATGGAAGTTTGTGGAAGTTTGATGGAAGTATGTCAAGTTTAGAGGAAGTTTGGTGGAAGTAGGTGTACACAATTTTTCCTGGAGGTTTATCCCTCGTAAACTTCCATTTAGTTCCCTACCAATGATATTAGTAACCACCCAAATTTTAGAATTTTTCGTTATGTAGTTTTCTGTGTAACCATAGCTGACGTTTCAGTGGGACATATTACATACAATGGTTGAATATTTTTAGAAATATAAGCTGTCTAAGTCGAGGCTCAATACCTTTACTTTAATAGTGGGTAACCACCAACTTTACATTAAATTAGAGACAATTTCTTTTCACGATTATGTACCATGAAAAAATGGTGGTAGAATTTTGTTGAAATACGCCGAAGATCTCAAGTCAAGTACAAAAAAGGGGTTTTCTTTAGTTAACATTCTATTTTGAAAAGTAAAAGTAATTTATACACCAATTTTTAATATTTAATCGGAATCAATCTTAATAATAAATGCTGCATTGAAAACATCTATTGTACATATGTATGAATGATTGGTTTCAGTTTTTCTTTATTTTTTGATAACATTTTCACATGCTTCAAGTTTTAGAAAGCCAGTTACAACAATTAAAAGTACATATACCATAAGTATTGTCAGGTTACATCGAAATAATTAACACACTTTTGTGCTTATAACAAGAAATAATTTTCATAAATTTATTAAAGCAAATCTATTCATACATAGATGATAAATCACTAATGATGAAAGTATCACATAAATGTATTTTATAAAGAAAAGTTATAACTGTACTGCTCGTTACCAAGTGCTACCTTATTACTAATTATCTTCTAAGGACAATCTACTGTGTATAATCAATTTTCTCTGATGGATATTGGGTTGTGTATTCATATAGAAGCACCCAGTAGCTTGTCCAACTGCTATTGTTACTAACAAGAATACGATACCACCAAAGAGCTGGCCATTGTATTTTCTTTGTTTCGCTTCATAGTGTACCTTCCACGAACCACAAGGTTGAGGAAGATCATTCATTGATCCTTTTAAAGGTCCAGTATATGCTTTCGTCCTTCTAGAGACTGCAACAGAAATTAATATCAAAATGGAGAAATGATTATGTAATATTAAGCTACTATAAAATTCGCATTTACTTAATTTTTTACCCAAAATCCATAAACATTAGGGGTTTATATGATCAAAAACGTTTATTAATTGTAGATTCTACTACATTATTGGTATTGAATTGAGCGATATTGAAATAGGATAACCTCAAAAATAATAACCTTGATTGATGGCAAGGGTTTTTAAGAATGATGAAGTGCGGTTCATTGTAAGAGTTCACTGGAAAACTTCACAAGCAGTTCGTTAAAATGTTAACATAAAAATTACTTTACAGGTAAGTCCTTCGACAAAACTATTTTATAGGACAGAATCGCCAACTGTCATAATTGACATTTAGTTAGGGATATTTTGCCTTCTAGTTATTTGTAGCTCTACCAGTTCCTTAAAGTTATTGACTTTAACTGCCATGCATTCTCGACTCTTTAAACCGGTTGGCGGCGCTAGGCATGATAGTTCAATATTTCGAATTATATAAACGTTACTTTACTAATTTATTGTTAGTTAATGTATTCGTTCTTATGTATTACTTCAATTAAAATAATTTTACAACATTTTATAGATAACCGGCTTGATTTTTCATAGCAACTTTTGACCGCATCATTGTTTGACACAGAAACAAGGCATAATGGAGTTTAATTTTGAAATATTAAATGTTTTTTCTTCTTCCTCTTTGAATGTCTCAATTTAGGGCTCAAACGCATTTCATTATAGCATTTTTAGAATATTTACTTATAGACCAATTTACAACAACCCAACTAGAAATTTCATTTCACCAAAACTTTAATTCATACGAATTTAAGAAATCCTTAAGAGGACTTTATTTACTTTATTATTTGCACCAACATTCGCTATAAACATTTTTTTGAATGCACAAAACACGGCCCTCTAAGTGTTTTTGCATTGATCAATTTCCAGCATTCAATATTTTGTTAAAATTTCAGTACTTTTTGATCTCAGAAATTATTTTCGTTTTGATACAGTTATGTATGTGTACTGCATGTAAAAATGAAATATTTTTAATTTAATGAAAGACTGCGCTAACTTATAAAATTAAATAAATGACAGGCCCGGCTCAAGGCATAAGCAAACGATGCGTCGCATCGGGGCGCTTTTCTTTAAGGGGCGCCAAAAACCAGAAATGAAAACGAAATTAAATACCTTCTATATGAAATATTTACTTGTTATAAAATTTGAACTGTTATCTTTTTTTAATAATGATCATCAAAAATGAGCAAAAGTAGAATTGTATTTCACTTTTAATGAATGCAAACATCAACGTTCAGTTTGACTGAAAATGCAGTTCTCACGTTCATTTTTATTTATTTATATTTTCGTTGATTCATAGAAACTGGCTCGTGATTTCTACAAAACATCATTTGAACTAAAGTGTGTTTATATTTCGTGGCGGGTGATTATTATGTAATATAATTCAAAACCCAAACAAACTAAGATAGCACAAATATAAAGAATGCAGACGTACAGATTCTCACAAGTTCATATAAGTAGTGTAGTGTTACTGAACCCTTCTTACTGTTGTGTTAAGTACCTATCGTATTTATTAAAAAAACAACACGAATTATTTTGATGTTTCTAGTTGAGCAGGTATTCAAAAATTTTGCATGTCTTGTCTTATTATGTTTTGTTGTTTAAATTTTATTTAAAATGGATGCAAAAAGAAATTGTCGGGGGCGGCCAACCGAAAAGGAAAGCCGTAAGAGAAGAAGAAAAAGCTCATTTAAGAAACCAATTATTTAAATTTTAAAAAAAGACGAAAAGAATCAAGTAGTGCAAGACACATCTGCAGGTGAAAATATTTTTCATCCGGAACGACAGCCGTCTGGATCAGATCTTCAAGCAGGACCATCATCCCCTGCGTCAGTCCCAAGTACAAATGACATAATCGCCGACACCAGGACCAGCAGTTTTCAATGTGCCGATCCGGCAACATGTCCCGAATATATTAGTAACAACATTCGTAAAATTATCATAGAACATGGACCGAAACTATTTAGTGATGAACGGAGTGTAAAATTAAGCGGTGAAGGTTTTTCAAAGTGGCAAAATCTTTCAAAAACGCTTAGTTCTCACGAAACATCCAAATCACATTTTAATAGTTTTATCAAGTGCCTAGCTCTACGCGGGAGTTCAGATATTATTTCTACAAATAACAATGGAATATTTTTCTGTCGTTTTAGACTGCACTCCAGACATCAGCCATACCGAGCAAATGACGATCATAGTAAGATTTGTATGAATGTAAGCTTTCGCGGCTGTTGTCACTAAGATTATTATCTTCCGGGTTGAGCCGTGTTCGTCCTTCCTTTCTTCGTTCTCTGCTTGACGTTTCGCTAACCATGCTGTTAGCTTCTTCAGAAGTTACTCTAAAGACTGATGTTGTTGTCTTCTGCTCCTCGTTATATACCTATGTTCCACTACGGTTGGTTGATGTCGATCAGTGACGGGTGGTTGGTTTTCGATGGTTGGTTGATCTTCTGTTTGGTGGTGACTAATTTTGTGGTGACATTTGTTTTTGTGAAGAGTTAGTTTCCACGTGTTGCTTAATCGGTAACCATCTTCTCGATTGAAGTTTTTTTTATTTTTCATAATTTCTAAGGATTCTCTGATTATCCTTGGATAGTAGTTGTTAGTCCTTGATAGAACTTTAGCTTCCTCGAAGTTGATGATGTGTTTTCCTTTTTCGTGTAGATGTTCTGCGATTGCTGATTTATCTACCGCTCTGGACTTGGCGTCTCGGTGATGTTCTTTTAATCTACATTTTATGTTGCGTCGGGTTTGACCAATGTAGACCTTTCCACATGAACAGTCAATTTGGTAAACCCCTTTTGTTGAGAGTTTCGGCAGGTTATCTTTATTAGAAGGTAGTAGTTGCTGGATTTTTGTAACCGTTCCAAACCTGACACCAATATTCTTCTTCTACAATGATTTTCTTAATTTGTCAGCGATCGAGTTTTTCTGTTACAAAAGAGAGCCATACGTTGCATTTTCAATATGCCTATTAAACAGTCATGTAAACCAGTATTTATTAAACATAGAATATTACTTTACCATCAATTTATACCCATGAAATGTTAAAATTTGTAAAAAATAATATTGACAGTTTTCCATGTCAAAACAACTACCACATCAGCTACAACACAAGATGAATTAACTCTCTATGAATTAAACCCATACTATAAATGCAGTATTCTGTACAACAAGCTGCCAATTACAATAAGGAATCAGTGGCGGCTCGTGGTCAATCATACTGGGAGGTCAAAAATTAATTTAAAAAATATACATACTAAAAAATATATAAATAACTCAAATGCACCGCAAAATTTTATACAATCTACAATTTTGTTCAAAATATAGCGATTTTTCGAAACATTCTCATTAAAATCTCTAAGGGATTTTCTGTAAGCATTGTTTAGCTGTGTACGAATATTAACATTTCCTACGGTTGCAAAATTTACCGAGCATTTCATGTGTTCTGCAGACGAAGCATGTTTTTTTAAGTTTCTCTTTTAAATGTTTTAAATCGCTTACACCGGATTTGCACCATAGCGAGTCTGACGAGTCTTTAGAAAATAATAAACAAACAAAACAGTAAAATACGTTTGATACTTCACAACTACATATCCAGTTAGCTAAATCGTACATTACCTTGCGAAAGTTTCGATGAACATCTTTATTTTTGTCTTTGCTAGTTTGTCGTAAACTTAGTTCTGGCAAAGGACGACCATTTGCCTTGAACTCAACTAATTTTGTAAAATTAAGTTTGTTAGCACTTTTTAGTTGTTTAATTTTCTGCACTACCGACATTTTCTATTATAGCGCATGCACACGCGAATCAAAAATAGTATTTTTACAAAACAACACAACAACAGTAAAACATATCAATATAAATTCTTAAATTGATTTAAAACACGCGAAAATCGAATCCAAAATCGAGTGTAGTTGTACACCTTATACGAAGTCAACGTAAACTGCGGGATCCGGCTCATGACCCAAAGTTGATTATTGTTTCGGGCGTTCGCGTTTATTCGGGCGCTGCACGTTTTCGAGTTTTTCCGGGTAGATCTAATTCAATGAGGACAATTCGCACCGCCAGCCCAAGGTTGAAGAGGATGAATTACTAACGACGGCCGATAAATTTTAAGTTATTGTACTTGCGACTTAATTACCTATTTTAATAAAACACGTAATAATGAATATTTTTTATATATTGTCAAAATTTTGGGAGGTCATTGACCAAATGACCATATGGACAAGCCGCCACTGTAAGGAATATGCCTTTTAAAGTATATCTAAGGTCTGTTAAGTCCATACTACAATCTAACGCGTTTTATTATTATTATTATTACCATACTTTAAATTTGGTTATAAGCGATGCCGCTAAAGTTAACGCAGAAACAATAAGCTTTTTACACTATTCACGAATTATACAAGTTCTTTAGTGCTTCAACCAAACGATGGAATGTACTCGAAAACTATCTAACCAAAAAACTCTTAAACCTTTATCAGCCACTAGGTGGGAATCAAGAATTGACGCCCTGGAACCACTCAGAAATGACATCGGGAATATCTTAGATGCCTTGATAAATATTTATGAAAGTACTCAGTCCTAATATAGATTTAAGTAGCTCCCTTGATTCTTTAAAAAATCTAATAACATGTATTCAGGGGTTTCGAACGAATGAACACTTTGATGTCATACTTGAATCTGCAAAACAACTAACTGAACAGATTCCCCCCCAATTTAAGGACTTCGCACTAAGAAGACGAAAAAAAATACCGTTTGATTATGAACACCCGGACGAAATACCAACAGATCCGAAGTATAACTTTAAAGTGTCATTTGTTTTCTCATTTTTGACACCGCTTTAAATTCCCTTAATGAGAGATTTGAACTTTTAACAGAACACGTTTCAAAATTTGATTTCTTGTGGAGCCTTAAAAAAGTCAATGATCAGGATGAAGAAAATGTTAAAAAACTTTGTGAAAATCTGGAAAACGTTTTAACGGATAGAGAAGAAAAAGACATTGTTGGAAGTGAATTATTCAACGAGATTCAACTTTTAAAATATATTTTAAAAAATTGCAACTTTGGTAATCCGTTAGATATATTGCAATACTTGTATTCTCAGGAACTGGATACTGTTTTTGTTAATTTATTCATTGTGTTACGAATTCTCCTAACGCTCCCGGTTTTTGTAGCAACCGGTGAGAGGTCTTTTTCACGATTAAAGATAATAAAAAACAACTTAAGGTCCAGTATCTGTCAGGATAGACTAGTGGGATTATCCATGTTAGCAATTGAACACGATATTTGCAATATAATAGAACAGTAGTTCCATTATAGATGAATTTGCTAGTTTAAAACCAAGAAAAGTGCATTTGTGAAAACATTTATTTTGGTTTTTCTGAATTAGCATTATGTTTCATTACTTTCATGTTTGACATTTGGTTTTATTTTAAATAAATGTAGGCACATTTTATTGGCAATTAAAATTAAAATCTTCTTTTAAAATATTTGTTGGTAAATGACAATTTGGATGGCGATGCCAGCGGCGACGCGCGTAGAGTTCAGCTGCCGTGCGGCAATCGGCATAGGCTGCATTCGCGAGTTTCAGAAGCTCCTGTGGACTCAAGTTTTAACCAGTTTGAGCTAGTGAGCACTCATTTTGTTCATTTTTTAAAGCTCTGCAACTTTCTCAGCAACGGTATATTCCTATATATTAAGCGAAGAGATAAACGCGAGAAACCACAACGAATAACTTTTTTCACCATTCACATGCTAAAACTTGATAAATTTATATATATTGTTTGTAGACTAGAATGCTGGGAAGGTAAATTGTAGGGTTTTTCAAGAGATTTTTCATTCCCCGCCCCCCGCCCTACAATTCCAGAATTCCATGAGTTCAAAAAATACAACTTAAAAATAAGCCTTTCTTAATCCCCGCATCAACCCTCAAAAAGTGCCGTTAATTTCTAATCATTTTCCGAGATAAGGCCTTTTTTTGTCTAATTTGACTGGGCTATACTATAGGGGCGCTCAAAACTTTTTTGCTTCGGGGCGTCATTGACCCCAGAGCCGGCACTGTAAATGATTTGTAGTTTGTTATGAATACGTTTGTTGCCTTCTAAATTTCATATGCCCATTACTCTGGCAGTACTTAATAACCTACAAAGATATAGTATAAATAGGAAAATTATTGATAGTCTTATAAGCGAATATAAACCGCTAGAAAATAAGGCAATAAATTATACTAATAACCATTCTATAGATATTTCGTCGCTTAGAAAGCTCGAATACGAACGATGTACAAAAGAAGAATCTCTCAAAGATGACACTACAGAGAAAAAATTATCCTCTAATAAGTTCGTTATTTGTTATAAACCTAATGCATTATTTGTAAGCTAGGCTTGTTGTTACTGCTAAAAAAATTAAAAGAAGAATCCAAAAAATGATTCCATTATCCGTAATTAAGAAGTTACTTAATGTTTTAAATTACGATTAAATGTCCCACGATTGATGTTTTTAAAATGTACGAGACAGTATAGACATATACATTTTATTAGCGTGTAAAATAAATTACGAAACCGTATTAATAAAATATATGTAAGTTCTTAACACACATACAGAAATAGAATACATTGCCAAGTGATTTCGAACATCTGGTTCATTGTGTTTTATCATGTACGGATACTGAAGGAGATTCACGGGCTGTTAATAATATAATTTAGGATTATCACTAAAAGTCTAAAGCTAAAAATAATTGAAATTGCTTACATGTTGGCAAGTCCAAAACTAAAATGTACTAAATTGCAAACTTAAATAAAAATCTGGGTAGGACTAGTTTAATTAATTTAATTAAAGCCATTTTTGTATACAACTATAATCAACTAATTAATAGGTGTAATTAAATTAGTAAATAGCTTAGAATGATAGATGTAAAAAGCAATATAGTAACTAACAAATGAGCATATAAACGATTAGAAAAGTGAAAAAATATATGACAAAATATCGACACACAAATTAAAAACAATTAAAAACCCTGTGATGTGCGTTTTCTACGTGACAACGAAAAGGAGATATCTGGTTATAATCGAACTTTGAGCTCATCCATTCTCAATTTTATTCTTCTTTTCAATTCGGAACATCTATAAAAATAACCAAAAAAAACAAATATAAACATTCTGTTAGCACCTAAACTTACTTTTCTTGGATTCTTCCTATTTCGCGTTCCTCTTGCACATAATACTGGTTTAAAATAGCACGAAGTTCTGCTAAAGAAAAATTCAGAAACTGCGCAACTTCGTTACTCACTTCTGGCGTATTATGACTATCCATTAAAAACATTCTAACAACATCCTCATGAGGTCCTTGAAGCACTCTCTCCAGCAACGGGTAATCGTCATCCTTCAAACGTCGTTGTTCTGTAAATTACGTTGTGCAATAGCGATTATAATAATTGATTATGACATACCACCGTTATCGTGAACTATAAATAAAGCAAAATTGCTAGGATCACTTTCTACCTTATACTTTTCTAATACTAAATTAACAACTTCTTGTGTATTAACGAGAGAAGTTATCCATACGCTCATTTGACTGCCATGTGGAGGAGTAAAGAAACTTGTTTCGCGATTATAAAAATGACCGTTAATTGAACATCTTCTTTTAATTTTAGTCCGTGATAAACGCTTTCCAGGTCTACGTTTAATAGCAGTTGAACCAGTTTTTGGTGGTCTTCGCATAACAACATCATCTTGACAAGTAAAATTTGATATATCCGTATTTGTACTATTTATAGATATTTCATCAAACTCTGGCGATTTGGATTTTCTTAGTCGTTCTAAACAATCAGGACCAGACATTGAACGGTTTAAGTGATTTCCTACTTCAACCCATGTGGCATCACAGTCCTCCTTATCTGGCGTAGTTTTTACAATTTCGTCAGGAATAATATTCGATTCTTCGTCAGATTTTAAAGTGCTAGTATGCATTTCACCGTTGCTGCAATTAGTTACAACAGCAACGTCTATAGTGTCGATAGTATGAGAAGGCAGGGGTGTAGGCATAGTCTGATACAATTTATTAGTATCGTCTACTTTACGTTCGATTTGTAACAGATCATCTAATTCATCCCATTCCATCGTTTTAAAATCTAACTTAGGCGGAAGCGTTGAGCTCTTAGGCAAAATATCATGTAGAGGAGACACTGGGCTACTTTCAATCGTACTCGTATCTGAAGTATCACCACCCGATTCAATACCTGTATCGGATAAGCTAATATTGTCTAAATTTAAATTACTTAACGAAATATCTAAATCTAAATCCGAAGTTCTAGTTTCGACAGAAAAGTCATTAAAGCTATTGTCTCTTGATATACCAGGTAAATCGTCATCAGAGTCAAAGTCAGTCGATTGTAACCGGCATGAGTTGCGTTTTCTAACAGTAACTACAGTCCTTTGATCGTCATCTTCTTTCAAATGAATGACGCCTTGGATACCCCAATGTACACGTAATGCTCCTTCTAGCACCAAACGACCGTTCACTTCCCTACTTCGTACTTCACCACTTTTTCCATCAAAATATTGATTATAACTCTGAAACATATGATACATAAAATCAGTTTTTAAATTTAAAAGAGCATTCAAAAACAAGAATGGCAACAATAAGTTGTTTTATAAATAAAATGAATTAAAATTCAACCCAACTCCTAAAAGAAGGACCTAAGTATAACAAAAAAAATTTACAAAAAATTAGAGGAGTAGGTAATTGAATATTTATCAAAATCTTATTTTAAACATTAGTTTATAAAAAAATGGTTTAAACAAACAAACTTGTACACTTATATCTATCGAATTTTAAGAGCTCTTTTCATAGTATTCACGTTGATTAATTGTTATGCAAATTTAGTAACAAATAGTTTTATAATTATAAACAACATATATCAAAAAATAAAAATACTAATACTTTTTTAAACGAAAATATTTTATCTCAAAGTTATGGCTACCCGCGACATTATAGTCTATACGTAGAGAATGTTCGAGGGTGAATTTGAAGTGAGTGTGTTGGTGTCGATCAATTTTTAGGCTAATTCAAAAATAAATAGTTTTATAATTATAAACAACATATCAAAGAATAAAAATGCTAATACTTTTTTAAACGAAAATATTTGATCTCAAAGTTATGGCTACCCGCGATATTAGTCCATACCTAGAGTACGTTTGAAGACGGATTTGAAGCATTTTATTCTTTGATATGTTATTTATAATTGTAAAAACTATTTATTGCTAAGTTTGCATAATATTTAATCAACACGGACACTATGAAAGAAGCTCTTAGAATTCGATAGGTATAAGTGTAAATTGCAAATTTATTTAAACAATTTTTTTTATAAACAAATGTTAAAAAAAGAATTATTTGTGTTAATAAATTGTTGATTTATTAGTTATAAACATTTAACTATAGATAATATTTATATAACGTTACAGAAAAATTTATTTTTAGGGCTGGATTTATGGTTAACTTCACAAGGGTCCTACTCCTGTGATTCACGGGTATGTAGAGTGCAAGGGTGATATTTTGGTCTTGACATTTCCTGTTCCAACGTGTTTCATATGTGAGTTCTAATGTTATAGGTTAATCACTGATTTTGTGCAATAATGGTAAGTACTAATCTATTTTTTTACGACGAATTATAAATTTGAAGAAGTTAGAATCCAGAAATTGTTTTTTATTTCGCTAGATTTCCTCTACATCGAGGATGAAATTACAGAAATTGTGAACGAATTTCCGTCAAAATTTCCCAAATATGCCTTATACATTCTTAACGCCACTGGTTACGATAGTCTACTCTCGTGGGCTTCTCTTAAAGATAATTTTGAAGAAAATGTGTATAAAATCGAAAGATTTGGCAAGAGAGGATTTTCAAACGCACCCGAAAAAAATTATTGTTTCGCGGCGCGTATGTAAATAACTGAAATATATTTAAAATTGCTGAGGGACATTTAATTTTATTGCAAACGTTGGCAGAAATGAGTAAAATTAAAATTTAAAAAAAAAGTAAAAGCTAAACGTCAGAGGCAAATCGGGAGGGCATATCCCAGGAAATCAGAAAAGAAAATCAGACAAACAAGAAATCAAAAGCACCCTTAGATCACATTAAAAAGTTGCCATTGGATTATATTAGATCATTTTGTAGAAAAGAAATCAATGCAATATAAGAAGATAATGAAAGTTATGAAAGACTCAAAAACTTTTCAGTAAAAATTAGTTACAGTCAAGGAAATAGTAGAAAGAGTTGAAAATTAGTTCTGAATTTGAATCTGAAAGTATTGTTAAGATACGCTGCATGTATTGCGATCATTTCTCCAAAGCATACTGTGCAAATTCCAAGGTAAATTCTAAATACGGTAGAAAATGGGTGATACCTAATTTTAACGCACATTTTGTAAGTCACTTTAAACCGAAATAAAAAAAAAAGTTGCGAAGGCTCTACCAAAGGAAACTCAACAAAGTCGAAATTAAAAACACATCAATTGTTTCACAATCTTTTTCACAAATTCTGCAGCTTGCACATCCAGATCTGTATTATCTTCTCCATGGTGCAGTTGTTCCAAAAGTTGTTCAAACAGTTCATCTGGGAACAGAATTGATGTGTTTCAAGATGAAACGTTACCTCCAGAAGATTTTTTTGAGGAAAGTGAAACTACCTTAAAAATTACAGACAAACGGAGCGATGAAATATAATTTCAGAAGCGAAAGGAATCTTCGAAAATTACAATATTTCGATCCAATACAACCCAAACTAAGTAACTTTCAGGAAGTAATCAAACAAATTACCGAGGGATCAACCACCACTGGGGAATCACTGTACTTATACTAGAAATACACGGGAATACCTGGGAGTACATAGAAACACATGAGAATAGTAAGAAACAGATAGGAATACATGGAAATACTTAAAAATACATAGGAGTATCTAGAAATACATAGGACCGCATTAAACATTTGCATAATAATTTTTGAAATGTTAAGCAACGTTTCCTCCACGATCGCCTACTACCGGCGACGGGATAGCTACGACCGATTTGCGATTACTTCTAAAATATTTTTTCAATGTATTTGTTTTCCTCGCAGAAAAACACCTTAGCGTTGGGGAAGCCATCGCTAACCGGTCGTTACTACTCAGACTCGGTCGTCTGTTGTACACGACCGTGGAGGAAAACTCGGGTTCACCTCGGTTTTCAGTTTCATGTCCACTCTTGCAACTTTCTGAGTAAAACTACGAACTACCATTGCTAGAATAAAATTGCAACTCCGTGCTCTGTGATCTAATTATCCTTGTGCTTTTACTCAGTTAAATAAGAATCACAATAGGTAAATAACAAGGGATAAGTTATTTAAATGACATTGCGTGACATTGTTTACTACCGTAGTTACATCTGCTGATCTAGCAGAACTTATACACTTCTTAAATAAATTCTTCTTTGCGCTAATTTGAATGTTTGTAATAGAAGAACATATTTGAAAAAGGATTTTCTTGATAATATGCTTAGCGAATTTGATATTAAAATTTCTGAATATTTAAAAACACTACTTCGTTATAATGGGTTTGATAATATTATACATATCAATTTCAAAACTAGATGTCAAGGACATTAATGAAATTTAAAAATTTGTTCGTGAGACCTGTCGGGATTGCTGGAACACCAAGAATACGAAAATATGTTCGGTATATATTCTAAAAATATTTAACAGTGTAAAATACCAATTGGTCATAAAAAAACTACTAATGCATTTAAAAGCCGAATGTGCCTTGACTGTAAATAGGAATTTAAAAAGAAGAAATGAAAAAATAAATCAACAATTTTCAAAAAGAAGTAGAGTACAAGAAAATAACCCTAATCAATCAAATGGTAATGCAAGTACATCGCTTACAAATACACGAGCAATTAACTAACATACATAATTATGAAGTATCGAAAAACAAAGAAACCGGTAATGATGCGAAAAAGTATTTAAAACCATTAATAAAAAATTATGTAAAAACCTTTGGTATAAACGAACTAGGTCAAAAACAAGCGGAAGGAATATTAGGAAAGGCCGAAAATATTTGAGTAACTCTTAATTCCGATAACCTAAGTGGAAGAATAAAATGCTATTCCTGTGACTTTCATTCAACATGTTATTCAGTAAGAAATTCCAACATTGGCAAAAAATAGATGGTATCAAATTTTAACAAACATGTTAAAACCCATTTTGTAAATAGATCATTGCCGCTGCAAACAAAAAAACTATCAAAAAAATGCATCGTTGTTATCCTTCGTAACTGTTGCAAACAAATTGAATCCCACAAAAACTATAATAGAGGAACGAGTAAACGACTCTTCCGAAACTACTATTGTACTACTGATTCAAATCCAGATGACGAACTAACGGCAATCCAGTTGCAGGAACCGACTATTGTTGATTCCGCAGTGACCTTTCAAGAATTTCATGAAACGGTAACAGGTGACTCAAATTTTCATAACCGCAGTACCATGAGGCATCAACTTCTGCGGGTATAACTTACATTACGCCTCGATCTACTTCAAAATCAGCGACAATGAATTCACGACATTAACGTACTGTGCGAAATCTACAAGCATTTCAAACTCACCAACCTAAGATAACAGAATTCTTAAGTGAATTGGAATGTACAGTACGTTCTAATTCAAACCTAAAAGAAGTATTTTTCCAAACAGCAAAGGAAAATAACGACTATGTGAAACCCAATGTAAAAACTTTACTAGAGTATTTACAAGAAACTGCAAATCGAAACGCTAATACTAAATCACATGGTAACAAATTTGTTGAACCATTAAAGTTGTTTGGTTTACCTATATACCGTTGATTGAAATATTGGTAAAGATAGTCAACCGCTTGTATTTGCTTGTATCACGGATGCAATTCACATATGCATGTTGGGTTGCGTTTTTGTTTACTTTTTCACCTGTACTGAAGCGCTAAGTTATAATGTGTACGATTCTTGAAATAGAATAGTTCAATTTATTCCACCGTTGTAAAATGGCGCAACATACAATCCGTAAAATTTACTTTTGTCAATACAATGTTGCAACGTTTTCAAATATTTAGTAAACGTATTAACTAGTAATTAAAAGTGACGAATTTTTCATTTATGAATAATACCATTGATGATACATATCTTGGATTTTAATGACAATGTTTTTTTAATAATTTACTAAAATACATGCGAAGCGTTATTTGTTAAAACAGTTTGGTTTGGTCGGTGTTAGATAAATAAGAAACAATTATTTTACAAATTATGCTTGCACTTTATTTTTAACTTGCAAATAATAATGTTGACATTTGTTTGTCATTTAATAACTTCGTTAGGAATAAAGTAGAACATACTGGGAGAAATACCACTAGAGTTCAGAAACGCAAAATTATTGGTTTTTGTATCTACTTGTTTTACGTGTTCAGTTGAAAAGGATTTTAAATAAAAATTGGTTTTCAAATTTTTCAATTCAAAAGGCAACAAGTTACCGTGTTTTTTAGGAAAGTGGGTTCCACTAGACCTTCAAATTTAAATTCACTTGGTAATAAAACCTATTCCTATTACTTCTAAAAATAAAAGTACTAGATTTTAGCTTGAGGTGTGTTGTCTCCCGACGCGGTGCGGATAATACGTGTATAATACACTATTCTTTTCTGTGACGAAATAAATGACGATTTAATATTGAAAAATCATATTACAATAGAATTAGAAAATTATTGAGGGAAATTTGGTGTTAAAAAATAGTACTCACTTTTTTCCCGAGGGAAAAATAATTTACGAAAAGTGACACTTTGTTATCTGTTAGTAGAGATAAAAAGTTAGGATTTTACATATCGTTTATCAAATCTTAAAATATAAGTACACCTAAAGTTGATATTGAAACAAATGTATTACGAGGAGTCTTCCGGATTATCGTTTATGAGTCACATTCCTTATCGGCTTAGTCAGAAATTCTACAATTGCATACTTTTAGCAACACCTTTAGTAAATGAGTAGGTTTGTTATAATATTGTTTAGATGCAAACAGTTGAGTACGTTAGATTGTAATATAAGAAAATTCAACATTCGTTCCAACATAAAAGGGATAGCGTTTCTATGTTAAAAATTTTAATTTCAATGACCAAAATTTAGAAATTTACTTGCGTAAGCCTAATAGATTTTAAAACATTTTCAACGGATAAACGATGTTAATGTAATAAATATATGAGTATGGAATTTTTGGGAGAACGTTTTTCAACGATTTCTTTACGAAATTAATACTTTTAAATCTGCAGGTTTTTTTCATAATAATAAACTTTATTCACATGTGTATGTATACAATCTTTGTACATATATGTGTTTGTCATGATGGTATAACCATTGTTATAACCTTACGTAAGAAAGATACAAATAAATATTATTACATTGAACAATTAACAGACAATAGAAAAAAATATATAACAAAGGACACACATTTAATTAGTACGTCGACAAAAATCAATAAATTCTTGTATATTGTAGAACGCATGTTTTTGTTTGTTTGTCAACATTGACTCAATGCACCAATATTTCAATCAACGGCATGATGCATTGGCAACAATGTCGTGCCTTAGCATAAACTATCAGCAAAATTACAGTTTTCTATTTCACATTTATCGGCAATACTGTTCTGTAAATTCTACAATACAATTGACGTATTTTCTTAGCACAAAGCGATACTACCGACCTCTGATGTTTAGAACAAATTTCGGGGTCGCATAATCCCGTAAGGTTGACTATCTTTACCAATATTTCAATCAACGTATATACTTTTATTATTGGTGGAAGATTATTGTACGAAACTTTAAGTACCAATTTGAAAATATATATTAGCGTCAATTACAACTATAAATAGATGTTTAGAAAAAATAGTAATATCGGAGAAGGAATTGTTCGATTTTCGGACTTGAAAATATTTCCAATTAAACGAAACTATCCTCTTGCGGTTTTTATATCTGAAGATCAAACAACCTTAGTAAAAATGATATGTTATGATCCCAAATCGAATAAAATTGTGGGGTTTGTAAGTCCCACAAGTAAAACTTCAGGGTTTCCTTTAGCAGATAAATTTTCTATTAATTCTGTAAAGGACATTGAAACCGCATTTTGTAATGAAGCCATAGGCAACAATGCTTACGTTTTTATGGCTCAGCCGTTTAGACAAAGCTCCAGCGTTTTGCCTAGCAGTTTTTGCAAGTGATAATCGTTTTACATGTGACAATGTTCTCAACAGATGGAAAACTATTAAAGACGAAGCTAGCATTTATGAAATTAAAATCGAAGGCTTTTTTAGTGATGGAGACACTCGATGTTTGAAGGCCATGAAAACTAGCACTAGTTTGCCACATAAACATTCTACTAATCCATATGAACCATTACTTTCAGGTATATGAGATATACATTTAAATCATTTCTTTCTATGAATGACCTGCATTTTAGATTTCTTATAATATAAATAATCCTGTATAACTTCAAGAAACAGTTCACATTGGCACAAAAATGAGAACCAGGCTCATAAAACCGAGTATTATTTTACCAATGGGCGATCGATTTGTTTCTGCTACACATATTGAAACTGTCATGAACACTTACTCAAAAGATAGACATTTTCTCTGTAAAACTGACCTACAAGGAAAATTGTTTTATAACGATGATTCGGTTGTTCAAAGTTTTTTTTACAGGAACTGATAAAATGAATTTTGACGCGGCAAATAAATTGTGTTCTGAAAGTGTAATACGCTTATTAAAACATATTCGCGATAGTAAAGCTACCAGACAATATTTATTGCTAATGCTTTATATATTAGAAGCTTTTTTAGATAAAGACTTCTGTGTTAAAAAACTAATTTATTATACAGGGATGTAGGTTGTCAGCTAAGCGCACGTCGGTCTATAGCTCCTAAACCAATGAGGTTAGAAATTTCGTTTATGTGTCAATCTATACTATTTATAAGAGTCTATTTTTGGAAAATATTTTTGAGTTCACAAGGTGTCCCAAATAAGTGTGACGATATCAAAGTCATTTTTTTTAATGAGACACCTTGTATTTTTTTGCATATTTTGGTTCACCCATGCACTCTATCAATTGCCGAAAATCTACTAGTTCTGGCATTTTAGAGAAATAAATAAAAAATGGAAAACATAAAATTTGCGGACTGGAAATAAAAGATTTTTTTTTGGCTCACGGTTTGATATGGATTGAGTTGCGAAAGGTCTAAAGTTACTGTCAACTTATTAACATTTTGTAAATTTTGTACAGGGTTTTCAAAATTATGGCCAAACATGACAAACTTCAAACCAATTTTTCAAATGAAACCCACTGTATATTTTTTCACCACTAGATGTAGAATTGAAAAATAAGTCTTTTTTGTATTCACAATTGTACTCAAATTCTCGACGGTTTTCTAGATATTTACGAAAAACCATTTATTACTCGTATTATTACTTTCCACAGTAAATTTTCATCAACAGAATACCTAGGCGGCTATGAATAACATTAGAGAATATTTTAAACATGATTAGATTAAGTATTTCAACACTCGACCATTTTGTTGTAAACACAGATTTAACCTGTTTGTTAAAGACCTATTTACATTTTCTAACATTAAAGGAGTAACTGTATTAAAGGCCTCTCTTATTCTTTTCGGCATGTTTTATGGTGTGGTTGGAGGTATGCGGTAGACCAGATCTTTAACGTATCCCCATAGGAAATAATCAAGTTTGGTCAGATCTGGTGACCTTGCGGGTCACGGAACAGGTCCTTGTCTGCCAATCCAGCTGCCTGGAAACTTTTCATTCAAAGTATGGTATATTTTCTAGAAGATTATCAAGGTCTTCGTCTAAAAATCTTTGAAAAATATCCCCATTTAGATGACCATTAAAAAATGGGGTCCTATTACGCGGTCTCCAATTATGCCTCTCCAGACGTTTACACTCCACCTGTATTGCCAGTCAACTGCCCTCGTAAAATTTGGATTCACATTGGCGTAGTAATGTAAATTATGTCTGTTCACATGACCATTATTGTGGAAGGTTGCCTCATCGGTAAACAATACAGTATTAAAAAACCGTTCGAGCTAGACTCCAATTACAGAAATTTACCCTATTTTCAAAATCTTGCCCTTGAAGTGCTTCAGTGATACATGATATGGTGATTCAGTTGTACATGATATGGATGGAACTTATGTTTCTTTAAAATGTTTTTTACGGAAGTTTGACCTATGTGCAGCAAATCTCTAATGTCTGCTGAATTCTATGTGGGTCTTCAACAACACTTGCAATAATGTTAAATTCGTTTTCTTCTGTTTAATACGGGCTTTATTCTGCATTGCTTTTCATATTTCTACATCTAGTGGTGAAAAAATATACAGTGGGTTTCATTTGAAAATTTGGTTTGAAGTTTGTCATGTTTCGGCCATAATTTTGGAAACCCTGTACAAAATTTACAAAATGTTAATAAGTTGACAGTAACTTTAGACCTTTCGCAACTCAATCCATATCAAACCGTGAGCCAAAAAAATTATCATGAAATTTTTTTAATTTTTTATTTCCAGTCCGCAAATTGTATGTTTTTCCATTTTTTATTTATGTCTCCTAAAATGCCAGAACTAGTAGATTTTCGGCAATTGATAGAGTGTATGGGTAAACCGAAATATGCAAAAAAATACAGGGTGTCTCATTAAAAACAAATGACTTTCATATCGTCACACTTATTTGGGACACCCTGTGAACTCAAAAATATTTTCCAAAAATAGACTCTTACAAATAGTATAGATTGACACATAAACGAAATTCCTAACCTCATTGGTTTAGGAGCGCGCGCTTAGCTGACAACCCGTATGTGGTACTCCACCTTTTTCTTGAGACTGTGGAAACAGTGGTTATCAACAAAAATATACTATAAAAAAAATGTCTAACTCTGAATACATATACATGTATAGAATTAAATGCTCATGGACGAATTTTAGAAATAGATAAATGCAGATCTGGGGAAACTGGCTCGTTGCTTTGGATGTACAGTAGTCAGCCATGTGAAAAATTTTTTCGCCAGGCACGATTTATGACGAGTACCTTTGAGGTAAATTACACCATGCTAGATATTTTAAGACGTCTTAAACGGATACAAGCAATAAATGAAATCACCACTGATTTGAGTACGTTTTGATGTTCATTTTTTAAATTAATCTCTAATTTTAAATATATCTCGCAGGTGGCACATTCAGGTTTCCCAGAGAAGAAAATAGAAAATTGGGGATTTCTTTTTTTAATTATACTCCTGATTCTTCAAAAATGCCAGAATCTCAAATCATACGAATTCAATTACAAAAGGTCAGACAAGATGCAGTAAGGCATGGTATAGACCTTGGAATTTCCTTAGACCAAGAATTAATGGATTCCAGCCTAAAACAAATTTTAATTTCCACTGGAAGTTCAAACGAAGTACTACCGAGAATGATTGTCAAAATGTAGTCGATGAAAGTCAGCAAATGAAACAGAATGAACTGAGGCTAGAAGAAATCCATTCGGACTCTGACTAGAAAGATATTGAGAAAGATTTATCTGTGTTCGCATCATACAATAATTTAAGTTTCAAAGACTATTCGAAATCATTGTCTGTTTCTTCTGGAACACCAAGATCATGTCTTAAATAATAATCGTATTAAGAGAGAGAGCTTTAAGTCGTCCAATACATTTTTATTAAAGAATATTTATTTAAATTGATCGATGATATTTAATAAAAATGTTGGGCCACTTAAAGCTCTCTTTAATACGATTACAATTTTACCAATACCACACACAAAATGGATCTAATATTCTTTCAAAAAAAAAAAAATCATGTCTTAAAGTTTTGCTAAATAATAATAAAACCATTACAGTTAGAAAGTCATCACTTTGTTGGTTTTTTGTAATAAGACCAGGTTATCTGCCGATAGAATTTACAGAGTCAGAAGAATGACTGATGGAAAGAAATCAACTATTCCGAAAAAAGGAAGATAATATACCCGAATAAACGGAAAATGCTAAAGCCACTGGGAGAATAAGTATTGGTGTAGAATCAGAATCTTCGAGTTGAATTACTGTGCACAGTGATGACGAAACTGAAGCTTTAGCGAATGACTCAGATTTAGAACAACCTAAGCATCCAAACATACGCATTGAAGTCGAAAAATACTATTCCGTGTATTATGATGCCGGGTGGTATTTGGGTAGGGTATTACAAATCGATCATAAAGAATTTTTTAAATTCAATTTAGATAATTTTATTTGGCCACAAAACGCAGAAATTGAGGTTATTGACAAAGAATTTATATTTTATGGACCTTTGCAACTATGTGGAAGTAATCCATTTCAACTAAAACCCAGTGATCATATGATGATTACTAAAATATATAAGAATATGAAACGCCCTTAAATAAAATTAAATTAGTTGAGATTATAA
The DNA here is from genome assembly GCA_030710515.1 of Abscondita cerata. Lineage (NCBI taxonomy): Eukaryota > Metazoa > Arthropoda > Insecta > Coleoptera > Lampyridae > Abscondita > Abscondita cerata. Next base: position 313,454 of record JALBCR010002489.1, on the reverse strand, counting down.
ATACATACTTTTTAAAATCATTATTTAGTTACAATAAAACAATAGACATATTAATATTACTTTTATTTTTATCGTAGGTTTTCTTTTTAGATTTTAGTTGTAATATAATGAAATTGAAAATACTATGGAATACTTGGAAATGCCTGAAATGTAGGAATATTTGACAATACAAAGGAAACAGTGAAAATAAAATTGTGTGATAATATTAATGTATATTCAAAAACAAAAAACAAGATAATTAAATTGTTTTATGATGAAAATGCTTTTTGATACAGCAAAAAAAAATATGAATAAAAATAAAATTTAAATAGAACCAATGAAGTTGTTTCTGGTTATACATTTATTTAACAGGGGACACTAAGCAGATCTTTAAATAACGAAACTTGCTCGCTAAGAATAGACTGAAAGTATTCCTAAAGAGAAACTGCCTATGAAAGTCTTCATAAGCGAAGATCAAACTTCAATAATTCAAGGAGCAGAATAAAAAACTGGAATTCCGAAAAATGATGCGTTTATAGTGGATATTCAAACAACATTTAGTGTTGGACAAAGTTCCACCATTCGTTCTCACCAAATTTGAAACAGATAATAAATTTAGCAGTGAACAAGTAATGAAGCCTCTTTATAATGTGGTAAGAGAAGAAGAAGGACATTTATCAGGTAATATGTTACCATCCGAAATCTGAAATATACATTCACAAATAAATGATTAAATTTACAAAATATGGAAGTAATATGCTTTAAGAATGGAAAAATGAAAGAAATATTACAAACACATGTGGGATATTATGACGACTTTCAAATAAGCCATCCATATACTAGAAAAAAAGTGGAAAAAGCGTATACAAACAATAGATATGCCATTATTATTTATAATTGCAAAGGTTCCTTTAATTCTATTCACAGAGAGAATTCCGTTGGCTTACTGTAAATGACCACGTCAATAATAACGATTTTGAAAATTTCAGTTTAAAAGTTTTTATAAAATCAGCTTCTTTTTCAGTACCTAAATACCGTTGTATTAGAGATTACATATTTAAAACCTCCTGAGAGGCTGCTAGTGACAAGGAAGGTTTATAACAGCATCTTATAACCCATGTGAAAAATATAAATAAAAAGTTGAAGAGGATGATGTAGTAAAGTTCATAACAGAACAGATGCATGTGATGTAAGGATGTACAAATGAGCAAAAAAGTAACACTGTAACAAAAACACAAAACAGAAGGGACCTGGCAAGTCAGTAAACTAACTAGAGGATCTGCAGAGAGTGAAAATAAGAAACAGAAACTTTTAAAGTGTTTCCAGTAAATGAAATACTAGGGAGAAAATATGAAGGTTGCTGAAACACATGAGATTATAAAAAGTGCAATTTAAAAATAAACAAGTCTGTATAAATATTTAAATACATGAACATTCTTTTCTGGAATCGTTTGTTTTGCTATTTTATACAAAAACATGGCATGTAAGAAATGCGGAATTGCCTAATCCCCGCACAGCCTCAACAAGTGAATATCAAGCTTTAACAATAACTAAATACTAAATATTTCCGTAAATATAAAATAAAAAACTGCTTACTTTCAACTTATCAACTATACGTGATCTGGGAATTGTCGGTCCATTTCCAACTTTCACAGTCTCTTTCTGTTGACCAAAGCTTTTGTGAGATTCAACTCTAGTTCCATGTCCGAATAATTGTGGTCCAAACAAAGCACCGTAACAAGGCACATGACAATACGGTACTCCTTTATGTTCCGCATGTTGACCAGGATTCAATCTTTTCCCACATTCTTCACAGCGCAAACACTCTGGATGCCAATCATAACCTAATGATTGTTTTCGTTCCGCTACAAACACACTCGAGATTAGATAGTAATCAACATTACAAATAAGGAACCTAATACAAGTGTGTGTGTTTTATATGATCTAGCATTGTTTATGCACTAACAACTGTACTTTTTATAAATGCAGTTCTTGCAAACCAACTAAAGGGCATTATGTATGACAAGATATTTACCAAAATACACTGGTTTTCCACATATGACATTTCCACATTATATATTCAGTATTCAATTAAAAATATTGCAATAAAATCTTAAAAGAACTAAAAACCATAAATTGAATCACTTGGACTTGTACTAAATGATTTCATTTTGCTTTGTACTTCTCGAAATTAACATTCTGTGTAACTGCAACGTATGACGGGTTGCCGCACTTAAGGCGCCAATTTTAAACTGATTTTTATAAAGATTTCTTTGTCACGTAAGTGTAAGAATTTAGTCATTTTTCCTTTCAGAAGAATTTATAAATTACTTAAATCTTATAAATTATAATTAATGGATGCAGATATAAAAAATTATAGTTTTGTAACAATTAGGTACTAATTCCTCAATAATAATTAAGCTTAATTACATTATTTATTACTTATTGTATTGTTCCTCTAATACGCAATAACTAAATTTATAGGTTCGAAATCATCTTCTTCATGTCTCAAAATAAGTTTGTACTATAAAAAGTTTGGCCTGTATATTGTTGCAATTTTGGTAACTCGAGGAATCTTAAATAATTGCAGCTTGAAATATCAGGATGTTTTGGAAAGTGGAGATACCTTGTAGCGTTACTCAAATAAATATTATTTGGTAAACTATATCATCGAATAAAACGTGGAAAACCGTAGTTGAAGGAGTTAAATTTCAATCCACATTTTTGGAGGTCGCCCAGGTTGCTGTTTAGTTAGTGGCCTTTCGTCTCTTTGCTATTCTTATTATCCAATTTGTGTCTGTTCTCTCTACATGTTGGATCCACTCTTTTCTACGTTTTTTTTTACAGATTTGTTTATGTCTAGAGGCGTATTCTTTCAAATCGATCTGACCTGAACTTGCACATTCTTTCAAACGAATTAATTTACCTCCACTCTGTCCCTAAGTGATCCGAATAAGAACCAACTAAACTCAAGTGAACTGTTCTCTGTTCTACTATACGCAATAGCGGTCATATGGTTTTGTAAATTTTAACTTTACTTTGCGTGGTGAAGCCAGTAGATAAAAACTATCGTAATCCAAATACCGATAAGTAATATTGATAAAGCAAACCGTTTCTTTAATAATAAGTTTCATGTACCTTGTTTAAAATTTGGAATATTCCCATTTAGTTTCAATTTGCATAAAATGTATTTAATTTACACTAAGAAGATTTTTATTTTGTTTAACAGAATATTGAAACCGTAACTTTTGGTTTTTATTTTGCTAGGGAGATACGTTTGAGACATGCTGAAAACATGTTTCTCAAAAACGGATAAATTATATTGAAATTGTGTCTTTTTATGATCAAAATGATTTTTAAATATAGCAATAAAAACAAAACTGCAAGAATATTGATATGCGCAGTGTCCCATTTGGAAAAAATGAAACTAGCGCTCTAGCCAAACACACTGTATATTTAAAATATTTTAAAATGAAGAAGTGGATTTGGTGATATCTCCATTTAATCTATTTCATTTGCTTGATTCGTTCTTCCTCAAAGAAGAACGAATCAATCAAATAAAACTTATAGAAGGAAATATTTACCTATCATTAATCTATTTCGTGACATCTTCAACGTTAGTTTAAGTTTTTATTTATTTATTCGTATGGTACATTTCAAGTTGAAGAGATGCGATCGAAAGTGTTTTGGTTATTTATATTTTTTTATTTAAAATAAATGTATTTACTACACACGATTTATTTAAATAAAGTTTCTTAAAATATGATTAGGTAGATATCATGCCGTATTTATAATTGTATTTATAATTGTAACGAATCAACAAAACATACAATTTTCAGAGTTCTTGATATAGTATCTTTTCTTTATTAGTTACAATTTATTAAAAATGACTGAAGAAGTAACTGTCTGATGTCTTCCGGATAGCAGTCAAGAATTAGTTGAAGTATGATGACGTCTAGAGAAACTTCAGTCGATGTAAGTAGAAATGCTGTCATTCATCATAAAGGTTCTTCTTGAGCATTCAAAATAATTATTTTTCATTTTGAAATTCTTATCAAAAGTTAAAATTATTATATAGTGAACTAATTCACGACAAACAGTTTGCTCCTACATCTCTCGCAACAACCTAGAGCTATCGTAGAAAGTAATTTAATAGTAGTTTACGGACGTATAGTGTAAGCATAGTTTATAAAAGTCGACTTTTCTATTGTTAATATTAACGAAGCTTTAACTTTTTAACTAAATCATCTGAAGATCTAGGAATGGTTCCTGAGATTTTAACTCTAAATAGAATAACCGAAACAAAAGAAGAATTATTATTTAATGCAAAGGTAAATTTAGAATTTAGAAGAAATTAAGTTGTAAAACAATGGGGACACTTACTGCACATAACCGTTAATGATACTGATAGTATTACAATAATATGAAAAAATGAAATATCGAATTTCTTTGATTTTCCCAAAAAAAAGATTGCTGATGTTAATCTATATATCTTCAAATAAGGTTCCTCCAAACAAGTTGTTTCAGTTTCACTTGCTATTTTGAAATTTTTTTGCAATGGTTTTATAAAACAATGTAGAAAGGACAACACTTAGATAGTCGTTTTAATTGAACTAAGTAATTTAAAAACGCTGCTTTGTATTCAAGCAGACCAGAAGGAGGCTCATCATTTTCTTTGTCATTTTGAAATACTTTAATCAGATGAATAAATGTTACTTATGACAATACACATAGTACCTACATTCTGAATTTTTTTGCATATTGAAACCTCGAGCATTTTCTTGCAAAGTCGTGCTCCCCAATTACCTACTTCTGTGCAAAACTTTGAATATTTGTGGTTTTGTATTTTAATTATTTCAGAACGATGATAATGTGGTTTACCAAACAGATTTGATTTAACTGGTATTTATGGGTACAACACAGGAATTATAAGTAAAAACAGTAAAACTAAGGTAAGTTTAAATTTTTTTACATACTAAATTTTCATACATCAAATAGATGGAACCGAAATATAAATACAAATGCTACGTCCTAACTAAATTATCAGTAAGATAAAGCACACAATTGCCAATATAAATATTAGTAAAGCACTACTGAACCATTAACGATAGTCTGAACGTCCAAATACCCCTAATTTCTTATGGTTTTTTTTTTGCTTTTCTTATGGTTCTCTCCAAGCAAATGTCAAACTGGCAGATGGCGCTTTTCTGCTCATGGTCAATACTCAGCTAATCTAATGTAAACACCTAGCAACCATGTATTTTATTACCATATTTAAAAAAAACGCTTTTGTCAAGTTTAATCAAATACTAGAAAAGAATAGATTTAAATAACAATAACTAAGTTAAAAATGGGCAAATGCAGTAAGTTTTAATTAGTATTTAGTATTTACAAAAGTAAGAACTTCTGTTAGGTATTCTGCTAACAAGTGAAATGATTTCGGAAGAAGAAGAGGATCTTCTGATATACACGGTTGCACGAGAAATTTTAGAATCGATTATTTTAATTATTCTTGTGGCTATCAGTACGTAATATTGAAGCATCTATATAAATATCTGAAAACCAATTTTTTGAAAGAGGAATCGATTAGATTAACGTCTTTTGTTAAAACTTTATTTATTATAATTTCAGCATATTTCGTTAAACACAAAAAAAATGAAAAAACAGATAACTTTATATGTTCTTGTGAAATTTTTTATTACTATTATGTAATGAAAAAATATTAACTGTTTTTTTTAGTTGCATTGGTGTTGACGTACTCGTCAATGTTTCATCTCAGCAATTCCCTAGAAAAATATTTCTTGGAAACCAAGTTTTCAACTGACACAGGGAATACTATTAGTTTTTATGATGTTAAAACAGCGTCTGACTTTTGGAGTGTAAGTAAATATGGTATTTATTCAATTCTTTTCATTAAAAATAACATTAAAGAATCCTTTAATTTTTAGTGCTTTCGCATTCATCTGAAACATCTGAAATCTGAATTATGATGAGTATTTTTACTTAGTTGCCTTTAGTTTATTAATTTTTTGGTGTTTTAATTACCATCAAGTTGTTGCGTTTCTGATCTTTTTAGGCATCTTTGTGCAAATTCAAAAAATGTCGATTGTTACTGTAGATGATTTTTGTTGTGTTTATTACAATAATAAATATAATTTGGCGGAACGGTTATATAAGAAGAGATGAGTTTACTGTGAGATAATAAAGCCAAAACTTTGTTCCACTTGTAGAGTAAAAACCGTTTTTTTAAGGAGTCACTTACGTCTATTTCTTCTGAGTGTTTGTGTTTTTAATTGGACCGCTAATTATTTATCTTTTTTTAAATCTTTTAAAAGAAAATTATTTTTTATTTTTGTAACATCAATGTGCATTAGTTCATATAAAAATAATATTAAAACAAAACTTACTTTTACTTTTATGGCGGGTTGCACCAACACGACTTAAACTTTTAAGTTTTACTTAAGTTTAAGTTGTATCGGTGCAACCGGTCATTAGTTTATGAAAAATATTCTATTGATCATACGCATAAGTGAGGAAATTATCTTTACATATACTTTTTTGATACATATGAAGAAATTTGGATTTTTCATTAGTGTAAGTGTAGGATTTTTATCATATGATAGGTGCACTAAAATGCACTTGCGCCGTTTACTACCAATTACAAGTTTTGTTGTAAATAATAATCATGCGTTTTGTTTCACTTCATTGATGTTAATTAAATTTAGTATAATATATTTCTTTGGCAATTGATTGCGAGATAAACATTTTATTTCTGGTATTGCATTCAAATCTCTTTATTAAATTTGTGAAAAAAAAAATTACTAGATTCAATATAGATAGAATTTACAATAACTATGTTTTAGTATTCGGAAGTGGTTATATCAAATGGTTTCAGTGACGAATATTGGAATAATCAAAACCAAAAACAACCGGCCGCAGCAACAAATAAATTGGGTACCCAAATTCTATACCAAAATTATTTAATAGGCGGTGCAAGAATCAGACAAGTAAATACCTACATCCTACACACAAAAAATCATTTTAATAATTTCCCTACAGTTAAAAGTTAGCAGTAATTCATGCACTATTCATGACTATATGGTACGTAATTTTCGTTCATGTTATGGAACTTTTTCAAAAAAGCTGAGGACCAATTAAGTTTTGGCGAGAAAACCGGATCTGCGTAAAATAATTAATTTATACAATATTAATGTTACCTACTACATTTTCACAGTTGGACGTATAATAATCCAGAGGATGCGGCTGGGATTTCTTATTACGGAATCGTTAATATTTATCCATCAGGGGGATACTATCAAATTTTAAATAATGCGACCAGTGTCATTACTAATTTAAAGAACAAATTATGGCTGACTAAAGGAACAAGACTGATCGTTTACGAATTTGCTGTATACAATGGAAATGTAGATTTGCTGTGCGCAATTAAGTAATTAATTATTTCAGCTTCCGAGAAAACAACAAATTAACGGTATTATTTCAGACTTGCATTTGAATTTCCACCAACCGGCGGAATTTTGCCATCAGCGTCATTCACAACCGTAAAACTTTTTTTATACTCTTCGTTTTTAGGAGTTTTTGTGTTAATATTAGAATTGATATACATGTGCTACATCGTACTTATTGTAGTGGTAGAATTTGTTGAAATTCGTTATTTTAGGCTGAACTACTTTGGTAATTTTTGGAATTGGGTGGATTTAAGTGTTGTAATTGTAATATCAGCACCCACTTCGAAACTTTTTAATAAGACACATTGTTTTAGCTCTCTTTAGTAGTCTTTTGCTTAAGAATTCATAGAGAAGTTTTATTCAATGCAGCTCTCAAAAACGAAAGTGATTACGGAAATTACGATGAAGTTGCTGATATTCAAATCAAGTGCATGTATATAAGTGCATTTTTACTATCTTTATTTATGTTAAAGTTGTTTAAATATTTGGAATACAGCCCGGTTTTAGGACAACTCAATTTGACATTAAAAATGGTATGGTGTGTTCTATTTATTTACAAAAGTTGTAGGCAAGGGTGTAATATACGTTATAATTTTGTTTAATGTTTTGATACAATCTAAGCACAAGCTACAAATTATGGTTACGTATATTTCAGTGCGCAAACAATGTAACTGGATTTGCCATAATGTTCTTCGTTATATTTTTTGCTTATGCAGAATTGGGATATTTGTTATTTGGATCTCAGGTAATGTAATAACTATGAAAGTACAACGTTTAACACGATTTTCGTTTACTACCACAATATAGATAGTTGGATTTTGCGGTTTCTACGCATCTATGATCACCCTTTTTCGTACTATGTTAGGAGATTTTGATTACACAGAAATACAAGCATGTGACGCATTATGTGCGCCTTTATATTTTTTGTCTTACTTATTTTTAGTGTTTTTTGTATTGATGGTATAATTTTTTAAAAATTAATGCTGCTATTAGTATTGATGTTTTAGAATATGTTTATTGCTATAGTCAGTGACGCGTATGCGGATGTTAAAAATCAAGACTCTCGCCTACGATTTTCTAAAAGGGACAGACTGTATACATTGGGTGTATATAAATTTTTGAAAATGGTTGGGCTTTCAATTGCAATCCCGCGTTCGGAAAAAAGTCCAAATTCTGTTCGTTTAACTGTTTTAGAGATTGAAAGTATTTTACAAAAGTAAGTAATATATAATGTACTTAAAATATTAATATTTTTGTACTGTTTCTTTTGTAGTTGTGGTTATAGCAGAAGAGACATAAATAAAGCTTTGAAAAAGTATGGTTTTAAGAGAAAATACCTCCTCAATTTGTTAACGTGTACGATTTACTAAAGGACACTGATCGAAGAGTATATGCTGCGCCACGTACGAATAAAAGTCTTGTGTTTTGGAAATATTGATACAAATGTAATTGTATTTTACAGCAATTCCCCCAAACTTGCCTACTAGAGAAATAGTCGTTCCATCAATGTCTTATAAAGAATTTCGGCAGTAAGTTAATTTCATAATTATAAGGTCGCAGAACTGAATAGGTTTTACACAAAATGTTTCAAGAAAAAAATTGTAAATCATGTCATAACACATTTTTCACAAAACTCAAGTAATCTGTGTGTGTAATATATTAGTGGACCAAGTTTACAAACACCTCGGGGAGTTTACAAATTACAAAAGTCAATTGTGTGTTTTACGACTTCTCGTGTAATCAGGGACACGTATGAATAGTAACAAACTAAGCAAATGCCAACAGATAACTGTAACGACAGATGAATGTTTTAAATGACCAAATCGTTATCTAAGCGATAACTTTAATGCAATTAACACTCGAATCGATAAAGTCAAGTATTTCTGTACAGTATGTGCGTGTATGCTACTGTACAGAAATACTTGACTTTATCGACTCGAGTGTTAATTCAATTAAAATTATCGCTTAGATAACGAGTTGCATTTAAAACATTAATCCGTTGTTACAGTTATCTGTTGGCATTGCTTAGTTTACAAATTACTTTCATGGATAAGCTACGTACTAATTATTGTAGGCGATATGGAAAAAGAACTTTTATCCGTATCAAACCTAAATATATTACAACCATTGGCGTAGTCAGAATTTTGTTTAGGGGGAGGCAATAATTTAAAAATTTAAACCTGCATAATCGAATTATAATGCTACTTTTGCTAGTTATATTTATTTATTTATTTTAACATCAATATATTTAATTCTATATAACCTAATTATGATAATTAATTGTTATTATTGCTATTTATTTCAATACTAATTTTTGTGGGTTCTGGCAAAATCTTGATAAAATTTCTTTTTCAAATTTATTCTTCGCTTATGGAAGTCTCTTCCTATGTACACTCATCATGCAAATACCGACAAGTCGATTTTCTGTCAAGTAGCCAAGTTTTTACCCTGCGTAAAGTACTTTGTGCAGGATTGTGCGAGTGAGGTCAGTAGTGTATGTTTGATAGTTGGGTAGAACTGTGTTTCTTATTAAAGGAAAAATATTGTTGTCTTAAATAAAGTTAGCACCAGAAGTAAAGCGGAGTATTATACATTACATAACATAATAGAATTCGTACCTGCATAGTATCTTTAAGCAAACCTTAAAAATTACAATGCATGCGGTCACCAGGGTTTGACAGTAATCCTAAAGAAACACGCTAATACGCTTTTACGAATACTTCGAAAATTTATGGTCGGTAATTCAAGTTGCCATAACATCTTCGACTACGAATTCTACTGTTGTAGTTAGCGCAGACACTAACTTGATTGTTCTAATGGCTGCATTGACACCATCTAATCGGAATATAGTTTTCTTTAAAACCAGGTGGTATCTTTTAAACACTATAAAGGAAACACAAAACAAGCCTATTCCCAAATTTTCAAAGCTGTAACCATTATTTCCTCCAAATTTCTTCTTATTTTATACTAGGCTACTTGTAAAATTTTTTGCATCAAACATTATCTGATATTTTTCCAGCACCAGACTTATGTAAAAACAAACAGACATGCTTAGAATTCCCCTTCAAATAGAGGTCACCGAAAATGTCGTTTTAATTTTATAGGCACTATATTAATACTTAAAATAAAGGAATCTTTGTTTTAAGAATTTGTTTCAATAAAATAGTAATTGCATTTTGCAATAAAATGGCGTCATAACCATTAAAAAAGACTCCTGAACAGTTAAATACTTAGGGTATATTAGTCTAGCTACAAAATAAAATCGACGCCATAAAATCTAAAAGTAAATTAATTTTTTTTGTTTAAGGGCGGATGAGAAAATTCGAAAAATTCAAGACGTTTTACAAAGATTAACCGCGAAACTAGATTATCTGTTAAGTCAGTTACCACAAAATTTGAAATAATTTTCATGTTAAGTTAAATTCTTAATCAATTGTTAAAAACTATAATTTTTATTTGTAATTTATTTATTTTATAACAAATAAATAACAAAGTGTTAATGGAAGAATATAATATTAAGAATTTCAGCCTATAGGATGTTAATCCTACCAACATGCTTTTTGTGCAGACTGTTGAAGGATCGGCAAACAGACAAGCTGAGCAAAAAGAAAATCTTATTGTGAGAAATGTACCTACTATAAAAAAGTGTTGGGTACTAAAATTACGTATTAATCTTCCCAGAACTAACCATAACCAATCAAACGCCTATGTTCGAATCATGAAATGAACTTTGAACCGTTTCCAAATAAAACGTAAGTTTCTCATGCTAAGGTGACTTTTCTTTTTAATCTTCAACGTGGATCCTGATCAACTATATCATACGAAAACCGTAGCAGGATTTCGTTTCGTAAAGATTAATTTTGAACAGATTTAGTGTTGTAGAATCAACAATTGCATATTACGCGGCGGCATAAAATTCAAATCCATCCGTTTAATAGATAGTAATAAATCATCATGGGGGTTATTTGGGCAGAAATCTACACGCAGAAGTCAGATTTACAATGCATACCAGTTTAACACACGTAGAAATGATGAGTCTTGAAAAACACTGATTTGTAAGAAAAACAGAAAAAATTGCAAAAACTAAGGAAAAATTACAGCACGAGATTAAAAGCATTCAGAGATTATGGTGTGTTTGGTACTTTCCGAATTCGGCGCAATTATTGAAGTAGCGAATCGTAAGTCGATGTTCAAATACCGTGGTTAAAGAAGGGCGTTTTTATTACTCCATCTGTTAAACGGATAGACTTTAGAACTAGCAATGACTGGGTCCGCTGATCCCAGAATTTACTTCAATTCAATGTAACCTACCTATTTTAAGTTGTCACTGACGAAATTAATGTCATTTTGCTATAATTTGATAATTCCTAGATTTAATAATGAATATGACAAAAACTTGTTTCATCAAAGATGGTATAATAATCAGTATCAAGACTGTTAATACGAAATCAAATAGTTAATTTTGCCTTTGGCTTATTACGATATATAAAAGATAAAGAACATTTACTTATGAAATGCGCTGACACGATATTAATTGCGATGCATTAGTAACGCGAGAATCATATTTACTGTCTTACTAAAGAGCATATATATATATATATAATGGTCTTACAGTACTATGGAATTTAGGTTTATACAGGGTGCAGCAGATAAAGCGTTAGTTAGACCCATCCTCGATAACTAAACGTAGCTGAAAATTGACATAGAGGGGTTTTGAAGAGTAAAGTATTTATTGAAAATATTAGCACCTCTTGTCCCTTCCGGTTATACAGGAACCATGTTATAAATCGGATATTTTAGATGGGACACCCTGTATATCTTATAATTTTCTAAATGTGTACGTTATTCTTAATAAATTTTATTAATAATTCCCTATGTCTATCTTGAACAGTTTTTGAGCTATAATTTTTTTAATCTATCTTTTTCGAATGGAACACCATGTATATGATTTATTCTTTTAGAAGTATACATATACACTATCTATCTGTATTATTATAGCTTTACCTATCCATATCTCATTAAAATTTCCGATAATTCCACTTTGATCATTTTTCGATTATAAATCTTTGTTTTAAAGTAGATTAGGGAAAGTAGAAGGACAAGAATGAATAAAGATGCAAAAAAAACAATGGCAATATTTAACTTTTTGTTAATGATACTAATATTAGTGCAACAAGTGTTCAAAATGATGCTCATTAACTACTTTTTCCCTATGTAGAGAAAGTCGAATATCTTCTAATGAGATTTTGATAAGATCTTACATTTTTGAGAAAGTGTTCACAACATATCGTTTATAAATACTAAATTGTTATTTTTATTATACAGGGTATTCTAGAAATGGGAGTAAAGTGCTCAAATTAAAAAATCACATAACTCTACTTATTTGTGTTAGGTTTACCTATACCTATCTCATATAGATTTCTGGTAATTCAGCAAGGTTTAGTTATCGAGATCCGTCTAACCAACGCTTTATCTGCCACACCCTGTATATGTTTTGGATTTGAAGAGAGATTATGCAGGGCTGAATGCTGTTTGCACGACCTAGATGTAATAAGTTGAGCAATACAGTTAATAAACTTAAAGTATTTAAATAACATTAACAAAGAACCAACGCGACACACAAATAAACAGGTTGCTTAACACGTTTATGAGAACAAACTCAAGTAAACTTTGAAGAAATAAACGACTGGTATGAAAAACTAACATCGAATAAAAGTCGTAGTCAAAATTAGATAACGTGCTACTGGCATAAGAGACTTAAAATTAAGAAGAGATAAAAACGAATCAATCGGATAGGAGATACTCAAGAAACTGGCAGCATGAACAACAAATCGCTGAAAGAGTGTCTTAGAGAAACTGGTCCGTACATTCAACGGTACAGGGTATCGTTTTTAAAGAGAAATATTTTCTTAAAAAAGTAAATAAAGATCCGTTGTATAACAAATACTTCAAATAAAAGTAGTAAGGTAAATTTTTAATTTGCAGCACTTTATTTTGTTTAAATACTTTTTGAATTTTCATACCAATTCAAAAAAGTTATTTTAAAAATTATTCTAAAACTAAAGTTCTCTAAAGTGCGGTTTTAGCTTGATACGATATTCCTCAAAATCTGATCAAAACGTCGTTATTATGAAAAAATCTTATACGCCAATTTTCATCGAAATCAGACCAGTATAGTTTAGACCACAATTCTTAATACGTCCAAGAAATTGAAAAAAAGTGTTAATATTTTAGATTTTGAAACATAATAACTCTCAGTCTCAATATAAGATGTAGAGTAAACATACAAATTTTGCAAAATGCAAAAAGTGAACTATTGGAAAAAAATAATACAAAATGATCTAAACTACACTTAAGTTTTATATCTCAGCCTGAATGTCAAAAATAGAAGCAAGTCAACATTCTCGGCAAAAGTTCATATTATCAGGACGTTCATTCTGCTAATTGGAAAAACTTGACTCTTCTTTGAATCTGATTTAACTATACATACAGGGTGATTCAGGTAGCCCGTCCGATAGAAAGTTATCGACTTCCTGAAATTCCATTAATATGAATTGTTATACAGTGTGGCCCATTAGTGCGATGAAGACGGATATATCGGAAAATATTGGGGTTAAAAAAAAACTTTCGCAATGGAAGTTATACAAATCAATGAGATGCACATTTTAAATTTATTTTCGTTTATACAGGGTGTTTCATAAAAGTGAGACATACCAAAGTTGTTTTTTTTAAACTCCAATATTTTCCGATATATCCACCTTTCTCGCACTAATGGGCCACCCTGTATATAGCCATATTCGATTACTCTAAGTCTAACTAAAATATTTTCAATATTGTGGCACTTCCAGATATACCGGAAATTGACGCTGTCTTTGTTTTTTTTTAAATAGAATGACCCAATTTTGGCACCATATCTGAATTCTACATTAAATTTTATGATTATCACCATCATATTGTCAAGACATGTATTTTTGACATATGTAACTTTTAATGCGAAAAGTTTGGTTTGGAGCATCTTAAAAAATTTACTAGTTTTGAACCATTGAAGATAAATAAATAATTTTTGTGTATTGATTTCTAGAGGTTCAGCCTGTATTTTAAATCGGTACTGACACTTGTTTTATCACATTTGCCTACTGCGATTTTTCAAAGTTGACAATCAGAAACTGTCAAATACTTCATTTTTCAAATGGCAACTACCATTTCTGACGGCAGAAATGGATGTTGAATTGAATTTTAGAGCCAATTTAATTGTCATTCCTACCTTTAGTTGTTTTTAATAGCTCTTTTTGATGAAACTACGCTTTTGTTCCGATAATTTTGAATAATCGCATTACAAGTAACCATAGCAACCACTAGTTGTTAATAATTTATTACAATAATATTAAAACAAATGTCGTGTGTTTAGAGTTTTTATTTCTATTTAATAAGTTATAGTAGACTTTGGAAAAAGCGAAATATCAAAATACTTACTGTCGTTGTGTAATAATAATAATAAATTTATTACCCTAACAGGTTACAAGCCATAACATGGGAAAAATGTGCCTACATACTAACGTTTCACAGAAGTATAACATAAAATTAATATATAATAATAAATTAATACATGTCTAATTTTTGTTAGTAAATGTACAAATTATATCTATAAGTAGATATGTCACTTATGCAAAATCACAATCCGCACAAATCGAATTAAAATAAAAGGTTTTCTGGAATTTTCTCTTTGAACATTAACATTAACGTTTTCTAACAGAGCAGAACAATTATGAATTAAGTTATAGAGAAATTAGAGAGTTTCCTAACCAAAGTTAGGCCTTCACTGAGGTGTGTGCCGAAAGATTCTACTTCAATGACCTTCAAGTAACTTTTCAAGGAATTAGACATTTAGGATGGCAAATGATTGATTCCTTGAAAAAGGTTCATTCATTAAAAACAAATATATCGTCAATTTCCTGTATATCCGGAAGTGGCGCCATTTAGAAAATAATTTAGTTAGACTTAGAATAGTCGATTATGGCCGAATACCAAATTTCATATTGATGGAATTTCAGGAAGTAGATAACTTTATAACCGACAGGCTACGTGAATCACCTTGTATAGTTAAAGATTCAGTTTCAAAGAAGAGTCAAGTTTTCCCAAAACGATCCATACGATACATGCATAGAATGTTGGTGGTTAAGGTGTAGAACTGGGGGCCGCCGACTTAGATATTTGTTTGATTTTTTTTCCTCGTACCTACATTTTTTTAAATTTTTGAAATTGTTATTATGAATGTAATTTTTTTAAAGAAAGAAATTCTAATAACTGCAACCTACCAACCAACACCGATCACATAAAATAACTTAAATTTATTAAATTTTTATACCGTATTTAACCTTAATACCCCACCGAGAAAAAATTATACTGACTGTTATTAAAATTTTAATAACTATTGCAAAAAACTTGCATGAAATAGGGGACAAGTAAGCTTATTTGTGAGGGCTATTAAAGTCATTTTGTTAAAGTACTTTAATAACTGTTACTAAAGAAATTTGCTAGAATCAATGCTATAACTTTAGCAATGTTTTTAATGGTTACTAAGCTGACTTTTAACAACTACTAATGTAAAATTGTGTAATTACAAGAACAAAACTTACAATTGTTGAATGAATTAATGATAATACAACGTTAATCTTTCAGTAGTTATTAAACTGTAATAGTGTTTCTAAATAAAATTGTGATCATTAATAGATTATAAACTTATTATAGCAAGTACATTTTGTAACCAGTAATAGTTAACTTCCAGTAGTTATGGAATTGAATATGCACTACTGCAGTTCTACATATATCAATTATAAGGTTGTAAATTAGCTATCAGAAATGGGTTTGTTACTAATAATCATTGCTGTTATTACTAGAACAAGATATTTTAACAGCACTACTAAATAAATTACTTGCCATTAAAATGATCTACCTACCACAAGGGATGACGGGGCGGGGATGGGGACGCTATACCTTTTAGTTGCCCTCCCATCACTATTAAACAAGCATAAAAACAGATTTAAAAAATACAATTTATTGTCACTTGCAATTTTACAGGTGATGAACAAAAGTAAATAATCTAATAACCACTCGTAAAGTATTATCAGATCGATCGAATCGCATAACGTTTTACTCAATTACATAAAGAGCTTTGTTTCAGAAGGGCAAAGACTCCTCGTATAATTTGTTCACTTGATGAAGCTCCGTATGAAAATGGGCGAAACGTTGTTACTTTCGGATTCAAAACCGCCGTGTGCGAAAAGAAATAAAAATAAAATATATTCCGTTTCTAGTTAAATAAAACAAATATATTGTTATACTTAGGTTGGGTACATACATACATTGATTAGAAGTCAACATTGTTGTAAACTTACGCAACTTAAAAAAGAAACAATTTGCTACCAAATATGACACATTCGTCTACTAAATTGATATAAACAATTTGTTATCGTGAGAAATAGTTTTGTATGTCTCCATACAAGCGATATCCTCGAAGAAGATACATTTCGTAATTTTAGTATGACTTACTTCAAAAGAAAATAAGTGTTCATTAAAACAATAAGTTTTCAATTCAGTATAAATGAAAAGAACTTTATTGTGTTCACCGGCAATAATTGTTTGAATTAATCCAAATTGTGGCATATTTAAGTAACTACTTTTTAGTAATATTACATCATTAACTTGAAAACTTTAAAATTAATTGTAAATTGAGATATTTGTGTGATGTTATTTTGAAGATACTCCATTTTGACATCAGGAATCTCAGAATTAAGTCTAATATTGTTAAAATCTGGAATTATTTCACAAATCGGTTTATTTACATTTTAATGCGAGAAAATGAGATATTTTCGGTAAATCCAGTTTTTTTGATAATCTGGCTGCTAATTGAAGTTGATGCTTTATAGCTAACGTACGAGTAATGTTAACCCTGGAGGATACTACATTGGCGGCTAATTTAGACTGTCGATGTTTCGCTTCATATCTTAGAGTTATTGTTTTTATTAAAGGGCCAACTTTCTTAAGTATTAATGGATAATGAGTAAGCAGATGAAATTTTGGTTTCAAGGGAACGGCAAATAAATTCAGAAACAGAGTATGATGTTCGTTTATCAATGTAACTAACAAATCGTACATATCTGGCGTAACAAATTCATTTAATACAACTTTCAAGATTTTACGTAGCAATATGTATAAACGCCAGTGCTCATTATTCTGCGGTATTAAGTTACCGAACATTAATCCAACATTTAAAATAAAATTTTTCATTTCGGAAGCGGACATTCGTAAACATTTTTTTCTTAGATTTTCATATGAAATTAGGGGAGGTTTGTTGTGGTTAGCACTATAGTGATAAAACTGTATTTTATTATTTAAACTTTCTAAATCAAAGAATTTATCAACTATAACGAACTGGTACAAAAGTTCACTCATAACAAATACTCCTACACCTTCGAAAATATCATGAGCTATGTCTACACAGTAATTTTGAGTAACGTGAAATAAATTGATGTTGTTTAAAATTGGGGAAAACTTTACGCCAGTTGTGAAAGGATTATTGTGTAGAACATCTTCACAATAATTACTAATATTTCGTAAAGATGAAGGAAGTTCAATACATAACTTTTGAGTTTCTACACGGGTACATTTGCAAAACCGACAAAATACGTTAGAACTGAAACTTTGTTGAAATCCTAATATAGAATTTAATCCGAGATTATCGCCTAAAAATAATGCAGTACAAAAGTATACGCATATGTTACCAGTAGGTAGTTTTATTGTTATGCCATCTTTTGGAGAACATTTAATTCATTGACTAATTTTGAGAAAACCACGTTATACCCAAAGTCCTTTAAATCTGCAGTATGAAACAAATTAGCTAAAAAATATTTTCTAAACGTGATTGAAACTGAGGTGGAATGCACGCTACTGTATAATAAACGGCTCCAATTTTGTGGATTGTGGAATGTGACCCTAACGGATTACCGGTCTCGTAATCGTCATAATATATAAATAATGGAAAACTAAGTCGGTATTTTTGTAAGACAAAATTTTTGTTTGCCAATATTCTGTTTGCACAATGTTATATACTTCTGATTGAGATTTTAACTCTTCTACATACTTTACTGTGTCAAATAAAACATTTGGGATTGAAAATAATTTGACTAAAACACTACTTAAAGGAATATATTGAGCTGTGTAATGTTTAGGAATTGGAACAGATTTGTTTGTTTTTTCAAACGTTCTCCAATCACATACGAAATAGGGTTAACGTAGTAACCACATTTTTCTAAGCACTTAAAACGTAAATGTTCACTTTCAAATCCATTAAATATATTTTCAAATTCGGCAAAATACTTTTCAATCAAGGAACTATCAATTTCAGAAACTGGGGAAATTTGTTCAAACACAAATTGTTTAAATAATTTTAACGGTTCCGATAACAATTCCAAAACGTTGTCCATAATTTTTTGAACATCCTTTCTACAGAATGTTTTTCAGAATACATATTACATATAAAAGAAATATTGTTAGCAGTCAATTTATCTTTAAAATCTAAAAAAGATGTTTCTGCTCTTAAATTACTAGAAGTATTATCATTTGTTAACTGATTTGATTTTACACTTTTGAGTGATTCTCCAGTACAATAACTGGTACAAAGCTCCGTGTTATGGGTACTGTTAAGAGTAGGAGACATTCTGATAAACGACTTACTGGAGGATCTGAATATGAAGTAGAAGATTTGTGAGTTTTTAAATGTTTTCTATATGAATTAAGACATGGAAAGTGTCTTTTGCAATTTGATTCGCCACAAATCAAATGACTTGTTTCTTGAACTCTGTGAAGTATTTTCATATGAGTAATTAAAGCACCGGGAATCAAAAAGGTCTCTTGACAATATGTACACTTGGGCATTTTACTAATTTTTGAGTAGCAGTTACCAGATTTGATTGTAATTTAACTTCTAATTAAAGTATGTATATGCGAACAAACATCCAATTTATAAAATACAATATTAAAATGATTCATTTTGGAAATTCAACTGATACTTAATATCCGCAATCACAGTTGCAGTTGAAGGACACATTCGTTTAGGTTTCATTTCAAAACCATTTCCTCAATAAATAACCAAATGTGTTCCGATTCGAGTGGATAGGCTATATCTAGTCCGTGAAATAATTTAAAAAGTAACTCTAAAGCTCTTATGCTACTATCAACTTTATACTTTACATTATCCACAATTATGTAAAACCTTCTGGTTTATTAGGCTCACCTACAACGGCCGCGAAAGGTTGAAGTGTTACATTATACTCTGACAATTTAAGCTTCCTACTTGCTACCTTATCTTCTAGTTCATTAAAATTCTGAAAAAAATAGTTTAAAATTATTCAACTAACGCACGTTATTTGTGAAATTATTATCCATTGAATGCATTTTATTCTGAATATATACTTGAAATAGTGCTCACCGAAATATTCAAAAAGAAACTCTCCTGTACTTCACTACGAGTGGGACGCCAGTTTACTCCTTTTCTGGATTTCTTTAATGTTACAGGCGAGAATAAATATGGTAGAGTCAAAAGAGCACATATGCCAATATCTGAAAGTGTGCATTTGCATCAGGAAAATAACAATAAAACAAATAAAATTTACCATTGAATGTCAAGTTTTCCAGTAAATTAATTTTTCTTTCCTTTGATTCTTGCACTATTGCAGTTGCAATTTTTTCCAAGTTCTATAAATAATTGATGCACCATCAGAAAACCTCTTATTAAAATCTTTTTCAATCTAGAAAGATATTTATACTACTTCTTTTCAATTAAAAATGCTAACTCACCAAGTCTATTCCGATATTTAAGTGAAGGCACGGAAATTCTCCATATATATCAGATAGTTCTGAATTAATATAAGTTCTTCGTCTTAATTTGAACGTTTTTCCCACGCTTCTGTTACTTTGGAAATTGGTTCTATAGCTATTTTTAAAAAATTGATGTAATCGTCTTCATCAGAATCTTTTCTGGACTTTTATTATTAGTGATTGTAGTTCCGGTAATTTTTGCGAATTTGCTATTCTTAAAGCGGCTTTGACATTAATGTACCGTGACCACAATTTGCCTTTGGTCCCGAACCTTTTATTTTTCCAGGAGACGGAATATACGGTATGAAATAAGTTTCAATACTTTCATTTAAAAAATTTTGGTTATATCTTCTGCGGCTTTTAAAAATGTACTACTCCTAATTCTGTAACAAAAATACAAATTAGTAACAGAGTTGCTGTACGATTCGCTATTTATATAGTTTACATTAGCATAAGAATTATATACAGAGGTCAGTTAGGTAAGATCACTACGTAAATATTGAATAAAATTTTTCCACTAAATGCATTGCAGAAGTAAAATAAATACAAATATCTTTTTGTAACAGCAATGCTTAAAATTTGAAACAGAAAAGGATTAGAAAGGCAATGGGATAATTGATCATTTTAAAAGCTATATTAGTTTTCATTATAATATATGTACATATACTTACTCAGGGCCATAAAGCGCGATCAGTTCATTGATTACAACTTTACACAATTTTTGCCTGCAATCGTTGTTTAACTTAGCTTTGTTCAATAGAACAATTTGCCCATCAGTATATTTTTGAAGTATTGCTTCTATACCCTGGACATAAAAATAATTATGACTTTTAAAGGTTCAGAATAATAATGTCGTTCATACCTGAGGAAATATGCTATCCTCTCTTCTTAACTTATTTGATGGTCCTGCTGGTAGTTCAGCAGAGTCTTTTAATGAAGGATTATAAGTGGGAATAGCAAAGTTATTAACGTCTATTAATTGACTCAAGTCTTCATCTGGTTGTATTATATATGTTAACTCTTCGGAAATACCAGAACTTAGAGTTGATGCAGTCGATTCAGTTTCAACAGACTAAAAAAGAAAATATAATACGTCATTATTTTTGGGAAATTTTCGTAGATTACAATTGTTTTAACAAAAAATCCGTGGCAAGCTTAGTACCTTACCAAATATACCTCAAAGTTATGTACTATAGTTTTTACTCCACATTCATATATGATGGGGATGCGAGTTATGAGACGGTTTCTAAGCCGAAAATTTTGACCCCTTTTTTACTTTTTCCGAGGAATTAGAGTTAGTATGATATAATGAAGCAAAAACAAGCATTTCGTGCAGAACTCCACATCGTTCCGATACTATGAAATGTGCCGTAGTTACAGAAAGTACGTCTTGACGTGAATTTTGCTCCAAAATTGGGTTGTAGAAAAAACAGCTTAAGCAAAATTGTATATAATGTAATTTACAACAACCTTCTTTATGTAACTTTTCTATAAATAATACTTCGCAATTTTCGAGCAAAATTCACGTCAAGGCGCACTTTCTATAACTCGGTCACATTTCATAGTATCGAAACGATGTGGAGTTCTGCACGAAATGCTTGTTTTCTATAATCTTCTATAATTAATAAGGGCATCTTACTTAGGACACTCTTTGTACAGCTTTAAATGATAAGTTTTATGACGACTTTTAAAATAACTTGTTTAATAATCATAAATAAAAAGTTATGCATTATGTGGAACTCCTCAGATTCAGTTTTATTATGAAAAGTTCCTGTTCTACCAAGTGAGATTGGAAACGAATCAATTTGAGTAGTAATTATAAATTTTAAATACCTACGTAGCACGTAACTACGTAGTACATGAGAGGTTAAATAAAAATAAAATGAAACTTTAGATCCTAAACGAGAATAAGAAATGCTACGCTGTGATATATAAACTAAATCGACCTACCAAATTCGATTGGATTTTTGCTTTTCCAGATAATCCTGATAATATTTTTTAAAAAGCAGCCGAGGTCCACACTTTATAAATATGTTTTGATGGTCTCTTCATCAAGGAACATGAATGTCATGTCATCAATCTCGTTCTCTAAGAAAAGAAAGAGTAAGCAAACAAACAAAAAAAAATTGTCTTAACAAAATTTAGATAATGCCCCGTTACATAAATAATTACCTCTACTATCAAATATTTTTTAACAAATTTTTCAAAACTGTTGTATGATTTCTCAATAATGTATTTAAAAAAAGAAAACGATTAGCAAGCTTTTATGCATAGCCTATGCGTCGATCACAACACAAAATGAAGTTTTCAAAAATCGCTTAACAAACAAAATACAAACTACACATTCCAATTCAAATATAAGTTAATTTACTTACCTTGAAATGTTTCTATATAGTCACTTAGACCCCAATCTGATAATAAGGTTCAGGTAACTCATGTTTAATTTAAAAAACTGCAAAAAAACACACACGCAACCGATACCGCAACGATGTCCGAATAATGAAATATAAAGCAGACTTTAAGGGCGGGCTTTTTGTTACCGTTGCAAATTTGTGAATAACACATATAAACGTTTCTACTTGTAGCAGCAAAACAACTGAGTTAGCATACATTTTATTCATCTACATTGCAATTACTAATATAATTTTTCTTACTGTTATTAAGTCCTCTTTAATGCATACGAAAATGCTTACCGTAAGTGGAATTGTTGATAACTACACATGGAAGTTTTCACGATGGCAACAAGTTGCGCCTGCAAAACCGATTTAGTTGCTCTTAGTAATGTATATTAATGGATTTATGAAATTCTTGATAAATGCTATTACGAATATATCTACCATTATGCGGAAAAAGTTAGCAAGAAACTTTAATAACACAATTTTTCTCGGTGCCCTTTGCGCTATGTATTTAAAGTAATGCGTTTTGGAACTATAAAATAATCACATTTCAAACTGCTATAGCGACGCTATAAAGTAGTTTCTGGGGTCGAGTGAGATATCATTTTGCTCGTTTCGTCCAGCTCTATAATATGTCATGTTGGTAGACACACGTATTCAGGTGGATAGTTTAGCAAACGACATCAAGAAAACTTGTGATAAGTCGCTTTGTTGTAGTGTTCCTAATGCTTCAAAAACGTACATGCGTAAAAATCCACATTTTTCAAAATGGCGTATCTAAAATAATCCGGTAGCTAAGAATTTCTAGTCAAGTTCAATACTAGTAGAACTCATTATACAAAACTATGTATTAATATGAAAATGTTAATTACGGCAATACAGACGGTTCGGTTTTTCTCTTTCCCCTGAATGACAGCAGCCATTTTTATATCATGGCAATTTAGCATAAACCATCCGTATTTCTTCTCAATTTTCTCCGAATTCAGTCACGCAACATATTCATTAAGTTGCATAATATTATAGTTCATGAAATTAGCTTTCAATCACTTTCTCTCATTACTTTCACCCGAAAATAAGCACACAGTTTTCCACTTCCATTAATTAACGCTTGTATGTTTTTTTGAAACTCACATGCCTAAATAAGATTTTGTTTAAAAATTGAAATGAAATATGATGTAGAGTATGATCACAAATACATATAACACGCACCTTTAAAAAAAAAGAAAAATGATTCAAACTTCTTCACTTACATCTAGTATTGTAGAAGGCTTTTAATCACAACCACTACGCGTTGTAACAAGATTTTCATTTTTAATGTTACCGTTAATGTCTAAAAAGGCTGCTGTTTTATTACTCAGTAATGAAATAAGATGCGACGGTTTCCAAACCGAAAATTTTAACACCCGTTTTTTTTCACTTTTCCGACGAATTAGAGTTAGTACGTTATAATGAACCAAAAAAAAATTATGTCCGAGAGCCGCCGGCCGTCCGTCCGTATGTAAACAAGATATAGAGAAAACCACCCGTCTGTTTTTTATGAAACTTTGTACAAGGACTTTATTTATAATTTCAAAGAGCTGATTAGTTTTCGGGCATAATCTATGTAGCGAAAAGAGCCGTAAACCTGCACAGATTTTGGAATTTTTGAAATATTTAGAAAAATATTAATTTTAAACATTTTTGTTTCAAATAAAAGTTGTTTATAATAATTTAATTATACACACTTTTTGCTTAAATTATTTTTTGATCTGATAAGGAATTACTGAGATATAGTAATCACGTGACGAATATCAATTTTACAAAAAAAGTTAAGGGAGAAAAGTTGTTGGAAATTCTATTTTCTATAGCTTTTGTTTGAAACATTTTTTTGTAAAACGTAATTTTATTTTCGCTTATCGGGGCGATGTGGAGTTCTGCGGTAAACGTTTGTTTTTATTAGTTGTCGAATTTTCTTTCTTGTGTTCTTCCGCTTCTGTACGAATTTGGTTTGGCACAGATGGTGGCAAAAGTATTCGTATAAGTTTCAGCTGATAGCGATTTCGTCTTACTGTGCATCGGCGACTAGCACATTGTAACGGGGTCTAGTTTTTTCGGTAACAACAGCTGGTTTCCAATTGCGTATGTTTTTTATTAAACTAGAACGGGTTAGTTTGGCTTAAGCACTGGCTTTACAATGGATTTGTTGTAATGTTTTGGATCATTTGTTTTGCCACTTCTGCGTGCTTATCCTTTAATCGAATATTTAAGCTGAATAATTTGTTGTCCTACAAGCAGAGTTATACATAACCTTCTTCCCAAAAAAAGATCACTGAGGGTAGGCACCTAAGTTTGGTGTCGGTGTAACATTGTAATTCAAAACTGACAAGAATGGATCCTTTCCGTCTCCTGTCTTTTGGCTTACGTACTTTATCGTTAGTAGATAGCTCAATTATTGAAGGAGTACTTTCCACTTGTAACTATATTTAGTAGGTACATAAGAAATGACATTAACAAATATAGTAGTAGTAAAACCGACTGATATAACCACAAATATAACTCATCGCATGTTGATGTGTAGTATGGTTACAAATACATAACATAGATCACTTTAACTTTTCACAAATCTCAAAAGTAGGACTAAAAATGTCTTACGTTCAATTAATAAAATTATGCATTGGCCAATACTTATTTAATGGTTATAGTAGAATAAAGTGGATACAACTATTCTAACGATAACTTCTTTAACAATTAAAATTAGTTAGAGTAGAATAAAGTGGTGACAAATATTCTACCACCACTTTATTCTACTATAACCATTAATAAATAAGTATATTGGCCAATGCATAATTTTATTAATTAACACGTATGTTGTACCACCAATACATCAATGGATCCCAATTTTGCATCCTTCTTCTAAAATGTCTATTTGGGTTTCTCTGATTTTTGCGCCGATTTCAAATGAATTTTTACTTTTTGCTGAAGAAATGTAGTTTTTAAATATTTTAAAAATTGTTCAATTGTGTTTGCTGTCTGTATGTTGTATAAGAGGAAAGACATAATCGAGCAATAGATATTAGCATAAATAAAATTATAGAGTTAAGGGTAAATAAAAGAGAAGCTTCAAAATTACTACCTTCTTCACTGACATATGTCAAGGAAACAAAAATTGTCACGATAAGTCAAATACAAATGTGTGAGCTAATAATTATCTTGTGTTTGGATTAAAATGAGAGGTTGGTTTAAATCTAAAAAACCAAATTTTAATAGAATAGGTAAGTATAGTAGCGCTCTTTTATTGATTTCTGTTATTTTAATTATTAGATATTTGGACAACATGGCAAATAGTCGAAGATCAAACACAAGAAAAAATAGCTAAAATAGTTTTACGAGAAATAATAATCTATATTGTATTTACTGTTTTTGCAACATACAGTACGTAGTAAGCAAAGTAGTATTTTAGACGTTCAATCAAATTATTTTCAGTGACTGCCTCGATAACATCACCATCAATGTATTATCAACACGAATTTTTTCGAAAATTTTTTGTAACTTCATCGTTTGAATCTGTAGAAGGTCCAGAAATAACTTTAATGGACATCAATGTAATTTCAAATATATGGAAAGTAAGTGCCGTTTCATAGAGAATTTAGTTTTTTTTAATATCAAATATTTGATTCGAATTAGAGCAAAATGGTAGTATAGAGAATGACACCTATACATTTACAGCATTAGCTATTTATGCAATCGCGACGAAATGCATGATTTATGAATGTGGTAGAACACATTTTGTGTTACAATTTTTTTAAATAAAAGATAAAAATTGATTTTAACATGAAGTTGGAATTCAAAATTTTAATTGGTGTGTGACTGTGTGGTATTTCCATTGTTACAATTATCAAAATGACTGACGGAAAATTTTACTTTTCGTAACTACAGTACAGAAGTAGATTATTTTGACATCTATTTTGATTATGAAAAATTTCACAAATTCAATATACAAAGTTTTATTACTGATATAGATTTAAAAACCAATAGAATTGCGACATCACGTAATTATCAAATTATAAAATTAGCGTTTCTATTTAACATTGTGGGGTCATAGAAAAAATAGTGTATGCAATTCGCATGTAATCTAACGACTATTTAGACACGAATCGTTACTTCGTGTCTTAATAGTGAACATTACATGCCTATTGCATAATATACTATTATGCATTATCGGTTCAAATTAAATTTGTTTTTAAATTAAGTTTAATTATAAACAAAACTGAAATTAGCCACCAATACATGAAATAATTATTATAGATCGAAGTTCATTAAGAACATTGCGTTTAATTATCAAAAAATAACGTGACCCAAAACTTGATAAATTACATTTTGTGTAACTTATGTAGAACTACTATTAATTTCTGTAATGTATTGATGTGAAGTTTAGGAATGCATAGGTTAAGTTGTTTTTTTGTTATAAATATGGGTTGCAACTTTGTCGACAGATGTGAAAGCAGTTACATAAGTCGATCTTCGATTATTATACCCAACTAAGTGTTAGCAAAAATATCAGTGTCTAATCGCCTGCTGTAAATTGCAAGAGATTGTACAATAGCAATCAAACATCGAGAATCACTCGATAGCTGCTTCGTCCTTTTGGGAATTCGAGTGTAACTTCACTATTGTACAATTGCACGGTTATATTACTATTACTATTATTACCCACAGACTATATACCCACGGGACACATTAGGCAGGCGATTCGAGATTGTTATTTTTGTCAACAGTTACTTTGCTGTAATAATTAAAGAATCGACTTATGTAACTGGTTACATATCTGTGGACAGAGTTGCTTTAATGATTTTCTAATGATGGGAATGTATTTTTATACAAACTCATATTTGTTTAGTACCTAGCGCACATAGAATTTGGTAGTTTTTACTGGACTAATAATACAAGTAAGAACCCATCAAAAAGTACAAGCCAGATTTTAGTCTATGATAATAAATTGCTGGGAGTTCCAAGATTAAGACAGGTATGAATTTTACTATCTTTTTTCACATGATCTACACTTCAACATTAATAATTTCATTGTTTAGTAAAACTGCTTAGGCTGCAAAATAAAAGGTTTCAACCAAAATAATCTTTATTTTACTAAAACCCTAAAAAATTATTTATACGAATAGAAAATAATTTGTAGAAATTAGTCAGGTGCCGTCATTGCGAAAAAGTTGTGCCGCATTTTTAACGCAACATATCGAATTCTTGCCAACTGAAAAATCAGTAGCGAGTAGTAATTGTAGAATCACGAACGGAATCTACAATCACGTGTTCCTCTGAGCTCATCAGTGTAGGGTAGCTCGAACGCTAGGGAAGCGTTATTTAAACGTTCAGTGATCAATATCGTTCACTTTTCTTCACTCAACCAATACAAAATTACAAATCAAATCAAATTTATTGTTCTTTTAAATTAACAATTAATTCGGTTTACTTTCATAAAACATTAAGCAGTTAACTAGAGTATACTTTTTAACATTACTACCCACTCCATTTTATTTATTCCTTATTCCTCATTTCAATTGTATGGTACGTCTTTATATTTCTTTCTTCCTTCCAGTCTCTTCTCTTTTTTACCTCCTTCATCCACTCAACCCCCTCTCTCCCTTCCCCAATAGCGTCATTCTGTTTCTCCTCTCTTCCCTCAATTTACCTCACTCCTCCCTCATATATATGTTTTAAATTTTCCGACCCTTCTCCACTTTTCTGTCATCGTCTTTCCACCACTTATTTTCCCTTTCTTCATTCCCAGTGAGTGAGTGAGTTAGACGTGCTAGTGAATGCTTCGTAAATAAATCCAAAATACTGGAAGTTTACGAGCTATACAATTAAGTAATATTTAGTGACTAAAACTAGAAGTTACACACAAAAAAGTAATAAGTAGATGGACAAAAGGCAATTTCCAATTAAAATAAAGTGTAATTTAAGTAAAAGCATTTGTAAAAGGTTAATTGACCTCCGAGGAGATAGTACGGGCATTAAACCACTCGCGTTTGTTGTGATAATGATAAACACACTATCAACAAATAAATTTCCCATCTAAGCAAAATATTTAAATAATTTATTATTAAAATAAACCGTGTAGTAAGGCAACCCAAAACAGAGTACCGATACTTTACGGTCAAAGTTTACAATAAATGAATACAAACGGAAATACTAGCAGAACACGAAAATACAGTGTAGGATCTATAGAAGAGTATCTATACAAAAGGAAAAGAGATCAGAAAACGGAAAATCTTGAACAAGAGGAAATAAAAAAAAGAATAAAAATAATGCAAAGAACACCACCAACTACTACAACAACGAAATCGACGAACACTACACAAAACAAAAACGCAACCGATATGAGTAGATTAGAACAAATAATGGAAAAAATGGCCTTACAAATTAAAGAAATTAAGGATAAAATTAAAAATACTAGAATGGAAGTTAGAAACATAAATGATCAAATGATGAGACAAGGAGATGAAATAAAGGCGCTTAGAGAAGAGTTGCAGAGAAAAGATTTAGAATGGCAAACTGAGAAGACTGAACTACAACAAGAAATAAAAGTGGTAAAAAAAATTAGAAATACAAGAGAAGTTTAATAAAAGAAATAACATCGTCATTAAAGGAATACAACCACAAAAAGAGAATCTAAAGCAATGGGCGCAAGAATATATAAGCAATGAATTAGACACAAAAGTAGAAATAAATTCAGTTTTCGCAATAGAAAATCAGGAAAAGAAATCAAATATGATCATTGTAAAACTCAATAGTTTTGAACAAAAATAGAAATACTTAAAAATAAATATAAACTAAAAGGAAAAACCATATATACATCGATAGTGATCTAACTTTAGACGAGCAAATAACACAGGCAAAAATACGTAAAGTTGCAAACGAAGAAAAAATTAAAGGACACAGAACAAAAATAGGATATAAAAAACTAGACATTAACAGTTGCAAATATATATGGGGCGAAGAAAAAGGTGAACTTACTAAAGCAAAAACCTAGAAAACAGAAAACCGAACACACATTTATTAACGAATACAGCTACGCAAACGGAATTGCAAATGGAAACTGAACATGGTACGGTAAAAGAAAAACAAAAATATGAAGAAACGCTAATAAAAAATGAAGTCAGATGGGTAACGTGGAATGTATATATATATTATCAGAAAATCCTTCTACCTTTCGGTGTCGGATTGTACAATTATTTACATTTTATTAGATTAATTTCTATTCTACGTTTATAAATTTCTTCCATTCCTTCTTGTTGTATGCCATCTCTTCTGCTTCTCTCCATGTTTTTCCTTTTCTTCTAGTATTCTTCCTACTTCCCATTCCATGTTTTTCTTGGTCTTCCTCTTTTCTATTTTTCATTATTCTTGTCTTCCAAATTTGTTTTACTGGTGTTTTGTCGTTGATTCTGACTAGGTGACCCCACCACGACAGTTGCTTCTTCTCTATGTGTGTTAGTATGCTTTCTACCTCCAGTTCCTTTCTTATGTCTGTGTTTCTTATTCTATCTCTTCTCGTTATACCTTTTATTTTTCGTAAGTATCTCATTTCGGTTGCTTGTATTTTGCTTTTCTCTTGCTCTGTGAGTACCCATGACTCGCTGCCGTAAGTTAGTATTGGTCTATAAATGGTTTTAAATATTTTTGTTTTGGTTTCGATCGATACTTCTCTCTTATTTAAAAATTTTGTTTTTAGTGCGTAAAACAACCCATTTGCCTTCTTAATTCTATTATTAATATTTGCTTCCTGTGATCCTTTCTCGTCCAGAATTTCTCCAAGATATTGAAAGTGATCCACTTGTTCAATTCTTTCTCCGTCAATCTCTATCTTCGTTTTCACATTTTCTTCTCCAATTACCATTACTTTTGTTTTACTTTTATTAACCTTCATTCTGTTCTCTTTCAAAACTGAATTCCATATATTTAAATTTGTTTGTAAATTTTTTTCATTTTCCGCAATCAGTACCACATCATCCGCGTATAATCCTTCAGATACATTAATTCTTTGTAAATTCAGATATCCAATTGTCATCTTTTTGTTTTCTTTTTAAATTTTAATTATTTCATCCATGAATAGTATAAAAGCAGTGGGCTTAGACTACCCCCTTGTCTTAATCCCATATTTGTTCTAAACGTTTCCGATATTTTGTTGTCCCTTATAATTGCGTTCCGGTTATGTTTGTATATTGCTTGAGTTAGTCTTATAAGTTTTGTATTTACATGTCTTTCTTTCATTAGTCTCCATATTGCGTTTCTGGGTACCGAATCGAATGCTTTTTCTAAATCCAAGAATGCCAAATAAATCATCCGTTTTTCTTTTCGTGCTTTTTCGGTGATTTGTTTTATTGTGAATATGTGATCCTGTGCGCTTCGTCCTCGTCTGAATCCACTTTGTTCTTCTTCCATTGTCTCTTCGATTACCTTCCTGATTCTTTTTTCTATTATTTTTCTAAAATTTTCATACATATATTGAGTAAAGTTATTCCTCTATAGTTATTACATTCTTTTACATCTCCCTTTTTGTGTATTGGTACGATTAGCGATGTAGTCCACTCCACTGGTATTTCTTCTTCTCTCCACACTGTGTTGTATATGCTTAATAGTGCATCTCTTCCCCGTTGTCCTATATTCTTTATCATTTCTGCCGTTATTCTGTCGCATCCAGGGGCTTTCCGTATTTTAGCTCTTTTATTACTTCTTCAAGTTCTTCCATTCTTATTGGTTGTTCTTCTGTTCTCTTTCTAGCTTGTCGATTTTCATTTCTTTTTCTATTTGTGTATTATTTAGTAATTCTTCAAAATGTTCTTTCCATCTTTCCATTATCTTTTCGTCTTCTGTTATAATTTTTCCGCCTTTGCTTTTTATTGTTTTTGTGTTCAGTGCGTTCTCTTTCTTAACGATTTCAATGTTTTATAAAAGAGTTTTGGTTTCCTTTTGAGTCTTTTTCCATTTTTTCTCCAAATGTTTTCCATTGCTCTTGTTTCATGATTTTGATCATTTGTTTAGTCGTTTCTCGTTCTTTCTTGTATCTTCTGTATTTTTCTCCTGTCTTGTCCGATAAGTAACTTCTCCATGTTTCTTTCTTTTTCTTAATTTGTGTCTTAATTTCTTCTGTCCACCATGATGTTTGTTTTTGTTATTTATTTTCCGTGCTATCCCGCATATTTCTTCGGCTGTAGTTATTATTATGTTTTTGCAGTATTCCCAACTGTTTTCCACGTTTCTTTCTTTAATTTCCTTTTCATATCCTTCAAGTTTCTTGCTTATAGTTTCTTCATATTTATCGGCTACTTCCCTATCTCTTAGTTTATAATGTTTGATTGATTCAAACTGTACCAATTCGTTATTTTCTTTATTAGCCTTCTGTTTCTTCTCTTGTATACTTTCTCTAATTTTAGCCACTACCATATAGTGATCGCTGCCAATTTCTGAACCTCTTTTCACTCTAGAATCCATTATCATCCTTCGATTTTTCTTTCTATTAGTATGTAGTCAATTAATGATTTTTCGTTTCTGCTTCTCATCTCTCTTGTAAATTTGTGAATTTCTTTATGTGCAAA
Organism: Abscondita cerata; assembly: GCA_030710515.1. Taxonomy (NCBI): domain Eukaryota; kingdom Metazoa; phylum Arthropoda; class Insecta; order Coleoptera; family Lampyridae; genus Abscondita; species Abscondita cerata. The sequence goes on along the minus strand of JALBCR010002489.1, from coordinate 281,150 downwards.
TAATGTATTTGATATTATTAAATCATTTACAATGCAAAAGTCTAACATTCTTCTTCCGTTATTGTTTCTATTTACTTCTCCATACTTTCCCAGTACCGCTTTATATTTCTCATCGGTTTTACCCACTCTGCTATTAAAGTCTCCTATAATATATAATTTTCCTTTGTTTGTCCTATTATTTCTGTTAGATCGTTCCAGAATTTATCTTTGTTCTCTTTCTTGTCGTCTTCATTTGGTCCGTATATCACCACTACTGTCTTGTTAATCTTTGTTACGTTTTCTAAGAATTCTACTGACAATATGCGCTCATTATACGCTTCCCAGTTTTTAATTTGATCATCTAATTCTTTCCTAATTATGCATCCTACTCCTGCTGCTGCTCTTGTTTCTTTTTCTACTCCGCTGTGTATTATTATATTGCCGTTTTTAAGTTTTCCTAAGCCTTTTCCTTTTCTTTGTTTCCGTCATTCCTAATATATCTACCCCCGTTTTTCGAATTCTTCCTCTAATTCTATTTCTTTTCCATTTATGCTATTAATATTCCATGTTGCTATTTTCCATATTTTACCCTCTAGTTTGTTAATTTGCATATTATTGTTCGTTGCCGTGTCCGTTTCCGAATTACCCACCCATTTGTTTTCCTCTGTTAGTTTTTGCTGCTAAATTCCCTTCCTTCGTTGCTTCGTATTTTATTCCATTTATCGTTAGAGTTTTATAGCCTATTTTTACAGTATTTCCCTTTTCCTTCTCTTCTCTTGCCTTTTTTCTGATTACCGCCTGGATCTGCTGTTCCTTTTTTGTTAAATCGCTGTCTATGAAAATCGGTTTTTCCCTTAATTTGTATTTATTTTTTAAAACTAATAGTTTGTCTTTAAACGACCCCATTTTCGCTACCACTATGCTTTTTCTCCTTCTTCCTTATAGGTAATGCATTATCTATCTTTACTTTACTTTTACGCCTATGTACGATGTGGAATGAAGAAGTTTAAATGGGAAAGATATAAAACTAAGTGAAGAATTTGAAAATCAAATTTAGAAATATTGGCATTATCTGAAACAAAGAAAAAGGTAAAGGAATTAGTAAATTCAAACAACGACCATATATTAGTGTGGAGCGGAGTAGCAGAGGAGGAAAGGGCAACAGCTGGAGTAGGGTGTATAATACACAAAAAACATGAAACATTCTTTAATAGATGGGAACCTGTTTCAAAAAGAATATTAACAGTAGAATTAGAAAACGACATTTACATTCAAACTATAATAGTTGTGTATGGAACAAACAAAAACGAAAAAAAAAAGAAAAAAATGGATACATTTTGGGACATGTTAGCCCTAGCAGTAGAAAGATCAAAAGGACCAATTTATATATTAGGAGATTTCAAGAAAGAGTTGGAACAAAAGTAAACGCCAAAATATGGAGAGAATAAGAAAAATACAAATGGAATTAAACTGCTAGAATTTTGTCACAATTACGAATTAATAATAACTAACACATTTTATAAAGATAAAGATACATACATTTACAAGGAAGAACTAGGACGGAATGAAAGATCGATAATAGACTATTTACTTGTGGAGAAGAAAACAAAAAATATTTTATATGTAAAGTTAAAAGAGGAAGCGAAATAGGCAGTGGCCATTTTCTACTGGTAGCAAGAATAAGAACAAACGAAAAACATGTAACAACGGGAAGAGAAAGCAAGATACCATTGAAAACACATGAAAACATACAAGTATACAAGTTACGAGAAGATGAAGTTGCAAAAGATACGAAAACGAAGTAAATAAGTTAATGAACGAAAATCTGGAAGACTTAGAACAAAAAAACTTAGAAGAACTATGGGAAACATGTAAATACATTACCATAGAACCTGCAAAGCATATATGTGGAACATCAAAACAATCAGTAATAAGAAGCAGACAAGGTTGTGGTCTAAAAAGAAATAAAACGCAAATTAAACTAAAAACAAGTGTGGCAAGAATATCTACAAAAATAAAACAAAAACAACATATTAATATACAGGGTGTTTCCCATTAATCAATACAGAAAATGAAACTGGAGATTCCTTGCAAAATTTAAAGGGGGGTTTAACATAAAAAAAATTTCCTTAAAGCCTCCCTGAAGAGTTACAGCCCCTTAAAGATGTATAAAAATTCACATTTATCGATTTTTTTCTGAAATGACTTGAAATAAAAAAAGAAATCTAAACATTCAAATACTACTACCAAGAAGGCTCCATAATTTCATAATTTTATTCAATCTCTTGTTCTCTGCAAGGGGGTGAGTCTTACTACCCCTTAGAGTTTTTTTACCAGAACTTTTAACTAAATTTTTTTCAATTTAAAAATTCAGATTTTGGAAGGCCAATTCAATTAAAACTTTTTGTCTCTTAAAATTTTACGTAAACTCAATACTTCTTCACAAAAAAAAATTAAGGGACTTGCAGAATTTTTTATTAATAACAAGTTGCCTATGCAAGTTTGACATCACAATATTAACAATCAATTTTCTAAAATTTCATATTGTTGCCTTTATTATTTTAATTCTGTAGTGCTTATTTGAAGTCTTTTAAGTGATAAATTTAGTTAACTATATATAATGCAGCTGCATTTTCAAACGAAGAATACTCTTGATATGCATATGATTTATGGAGAATGTCGTGGCAATTCAGAAAGAGCTAAGACATTATACAGAGAAAGATTCCCGAATCGTCGTATTCCTAACAGTAGAACCTTTGTGGAGAATACCTGCAGGACTTAGAAGTACAGGCAGATTCCATATACGAAACGGTGACCGTGGACGTCCGCGAAGAACAACTCCTCAACAAGAGGAAAATATTTTACATTATTTTGAAATGAATCCAAGGCAAAGTGTAAGGCGTGCAGCTCTAGATTTAAACGTCAGTTTCGTAACAATTTGGCGGCTTTTGAAAGGCAAGGGCTTCATCCTTATCATTTTATGAAAGTTCAGGAATTGACACCAGAAGACTTTATCAAACGAACGACGTTGCCCTGCAGATGTTTTCTCAGGCAATGTATTAGGAGAACTGCGATTTTCAATGAACATATTGGTACAATGACGAAGCTAGTTTTACGCGGGATGGTGTTTTTAACTATCAGAAAGAAAAAATACCAAAAGACTGGGAATTAGGTTTAATAGTGCCAATATTTAAAAGTGGAGACAGCAAAAACTGTAATTGTTATAGAGGAATAACCCTACTTAGTACAATAAGGAAGATCTACGAACAAGTAATAGAGGCAAAATTAAGAAAATAAATAGAATCACGTTTAATACAAAACGCAAAGCGAGTTTATGGTGGAAAACGTGTTCAAGATCATATATTCGCGTTAAAAGAAATAATAAGAAAAACTTTAATAAGAGGGAAAGCAATATACATAGCATTTATAGACATAGAAAAAGCGTTTGATAGAATAAAAAGAAGAAACATATGGAAATGCTTAGAAGAACATAAAATAAGTACCAAGTTAATAAAAGTTATACAAAGCTTATACAGAAATAGCAGATACTGCATCATCATGAAAAGTCGGAAACACTTAACACAAAGGAGGGTTTAAGGCAAGGAGGTAGTCTGAGTCCTTTATTATTCGTGATTTTTATGGACAAAATTATTAGACAGACGCAGCAAGAAACCAAACCTACACATCTAGGGTAAGCGTGCATAGAACAAGAAATAAAATACAAATTAGCAAGATAGAACGAAGTATTAAAAAGAAGTGGAATGACAATCAACATAAAACAAAAGTAATGGCAGTAGGAAAAGAGAAAAAAATATAGAAATAAAAATAGACGGGATAAAAATAGATCAAGTGAAGCACGTTTCAATATCTGGGAGTAACAATAGAAGAAAACGGAAAACAAGATGCCGACCTTAACCACAGAATACAAAAAGCCAACAATACATACTGCGCATTAAACAAGGGTTTTATATCTAAAAAAGAAATCAAACAAGAAACAAAAATAAAAGTGTACCAAACCATCTACAAACCAATACTAACATATGGAAGTGAAACATGGGTGTTAACAAAAAGAGACAAAGAGAGAATACAAGCAATGGAACTGAAATACCTAAGGAAATTGAAAGGATTACGAAGAATTGGTAAAATTAGAAATGAAAATATAAGAAAAGACCTCAAATTAGATTCTATATTAAATTACATCGAGAAAAAACAACTAGTGTGATATGACATTTACAAATAATGGACGATAGTATGCCAAAAACGAAAATTTGGAAATCAAGGCCGAGCGGAAGAATACACAGAGGTCGACCAGTGGAAATGTGGGATAGTTACTATAATAAAGATTTTAGAAGCAAATGGAAAAACGTATAAAGAAAGCAGAAGTAATAAGCCAAGAGACAGAAAAGAATGATTAGTTTTGTGAACGGAACAATCACTTTATAGTTTTGCTTTTGAATTGAGTGTGATTTTGTGTTTAGAACATCAAAGTTTATTAGTTAAATAGTGAAAAAAGCTTACAGTTTTTGTTAAATGGGAAAGGGACTTAATTTAGGCTAATCAATTCATGTATTTATTCTATCTTATTTTTGTTGTACAATACATGTATTATGTATACTCTACACCCTAAATAGGGTAGAAGAGATGTGACTATATATTCTTCATTCTCTACCTGGAATCTCGCTTTTAATCTGTTCTTTCATAATTCTCTCTTTCCCGTTGATAACTGGTTTTCCTTTTGTCCTTATCTCTCATTACTTGTCATTGTACTTTCCTTAATTTTTTCCGCACTTTCTCGGCTTAAAAATTCTGATTTCTCCTTACTATTTCCGGTTCCACACTTCTTCTTCTTTCCTTATCCTTCTTATCTCTTTCTTGCGAATCCTCCTGTTTGTAGTACTTTTCTTTCATGTTCTTCACATTTTCTTTTGTCATCTATTTTCTTTCAGCATTCATATAATATCTCTTTTCTCTCTCTTGCTTTCCACCTTCCCCTCAAACCTCATTGCCGTTCTTCCTGTTTGAATTCTTAACTTCTCCAATTTTACCTCTTCTTCTAAATATATCGAGGTGTCTCTCCAATATTAAATTTTTCTGTCTTCCAAACTTGGCTATTACATCAATCACACTGGCTCCCTTCTCCCTATAAACGTAAAATCCCCCTTTCATTCCCCCTCCCTTTCCATTCACTATGGTCCATCCTCTTTCCTCATATAATTCCACAAGTTTCCTTCCTTGTCGGTTATCTATCCTCCTTTAGACCTTTCCAGTTATCATCATTCCCTCCACTTTTCATATTCTTGCGTTGAAATCCTCTCCTAGAAAATGCTTATTTGGGCTTTTACTCTTCAAAAAAGTCGGCCTGATTCGCTTCAGTTTCATCCATTGTAGAAAAATGGTTGGTACCTTCTAAGCTATCACCAAAGTCACTATGTACCCAAGTTTCACTAGAGTAAAAATTTCTAAGTTTTCTAATTCTTCCTTCGCATTTTCTTTTGACACTAAAAGCCTTCCCTTCTGTTTTGCACGTTCCTCCCCAAATTATGCTTTTTTGGGTGTTTCTTTTAAAATTCGGCATTTATCCCTATTTTGTGACCTTTTGTTGGATAACTACTACAACAAATCTAATTAGTTTGCCACAATAGGTATTTTTCAAATTATCACAAAGTGGAAAAATGTATTGCGTACAAATGTTTACAAGGAAATTAAATTCTGATTTCTTAATCATTGTCTTACCTATTTTGACAATAAATTCCAGTCTTCATTGGTAAAAAGATTGCAATCGACAACTGTCTGTCAATCACACAGTTTTTTCTGAGCTCGTTCGCACCGTTGTGCTTCCTTAGTTTTCCTTCTAATTTGCCTTCAGTTTTACTCATAAGTTTGTACACATAATTATGCGCACCTACACTATACTGCAAATAACATTGAGAAATACACACTGAATATAATGATAACACTTAAATTTAAAATCGAATTTCGTAAAGAACCAGTTTATTACGAGATTAGCTTTCAAATCAAGCAACAAAATTAGTTAGACTTTATAATGTCTTTGATTACGTTGATAAAACAGACTGTGAAATATTTGTAAATATAATGTTGTCTGTTGTGTAAGTTTCCGATAAGAGTTTTAGTACTTGGAATTTTGAACATTTATATTCTATTATAATACATTTTCCTTTAATTGATCAGCGTTTTTGTAATTTTTAATTTTGATAAGTTGATTAGATTTTTAATCACGAACAAATTAAAATAATCACAAATAATAGATATGAAATGTTCATAAACCTATAATTTCAAAGAAATCAAAACAAATTGAACATTTTAAGCTTGGGAAACAGCTGAGCCCAGTTCTCGCTGAGACCATTTAAATCGGAAAATGGATTTATTCCTCCTATAGATTTTTATTTTTTGCCTCTCATAATTGATGCAGGTGTTATGTGTGTAGGTGACAAATTAAATACCGGGTGGGTTTTTGAAAACGAAACAGATACGTTTTTGGGCCTTTAGCTATTTTTTTTCAAAAAACCCTCGAACAGGTCAATTTTATTTTCGAGGGGGACAATTGACTAGACTAGTTTAACATTTGTCAATTCAACCCCTAGGCGGGGGCGTCATACGCCCTAAACATTTTAAATAGCACCAAGGGTCAAGTGACATATCATTTTAAAGCCCATCGAATTATCGTTTCTAAGGTTTTGTTTCAATGCATTTGTTGTGCCTATTTCAATTTCTGATAAAGATCGTGCTACCTGTTAATAATTGATATTTTTTGCTACTAGTGTCATCGATTAGACATTTCTCATTGTAATCTGTAACAAAAATTCTGACATAATTTGCGTTAGTGTTTGTAGTTCATCGAACATAAAAAAACCTCTATTTTGACTACGTTATCAGCTTATTATTGCTTGTGCAATTGAACAACATTATGGTTTACTCCATTGCCGAGAGGGTGACAATTATTTCACTTTTCTCTGGAAATAATCAGTGTGCTTATAGAACAGCAGAGCAATTTAATCAACAGCACTTGGATAAACATGTTAATCGGAAGTACGTCTTGGAGTTAGTGGCAAAGTATCAAGAGACTGGATCTGTTTGTAATATGAAGCGACAGTCCGATAGAAATGAAGCAGTAGATGTGGCGGTTCTTGGACATGACATCGAACGAGTACGAGGAAATTGGCAGCTGAATCTGGTTTTGGGCGAAGCATCATTCGAAATGTTTTGAAACAGCATAAATTCCACCCTTACAAAGTTCATCTCGTACAAGTACAGAATGAAGATGACTTTGACCGCCGCCTACAACTTTGCGAAGTGATGAGTGAACGAGCTATTAACAATCCTGATTTTATTTTCAATATATGCTTTTGGACGAGTGCACTTTTTCCATTAATGATACTGTCAATCGCCATAACTATCGTTATTGGTGTGATTCTAATCCCAGTTAATGACAGTCAAATGCAACAGCAAAAAAATTAAATGTGGGCCGGAATTTTTTTGGTGACCGTATTGTTGGTCCTTTTTTCTTACCAGGTAACCTGACCGGGGAGATGTACTTGGATTTGTTGGAAAATAGCATTGATCCTATGTTGACTGACATTATTGAAAATAATGAGCATTTTATCGTAGACCAATTGGTTTTCCAGCAGGATGGAGCTCCTCCACATTATGCCCTGCCTGTTCGACAGTATCTTGATAATAGATTTACGATTCAGTGGATTGGAAGAAGGGGCCCCATAGAACGGCCCGCACGGTCGCCAGATTTGTCGCCCTTGATTTCTTTTGTGGGGCCACTTAAAGTCTAAAATTTATGATACTAAAAACCGACTTCCTTACAAGACTTACGCGAACGGATTGTCAACGAATGCCACCAAATTACACCGGAAATCTTGCATAATGTGCGTGAACGCTTTCAACAAAACTTGTACTACTGTATGGATGCTGGTGGTCATCAATTTGAACATTTAATTAAGTGACATGTAATTAATCATTAAAAGAATTTCACTTTACAAGTAGCTTGATCTTTATCAGAAATTGAAATAGACACAACAAATGCATTGAAACAAAACCTTAGAAACGTCATAATTTGAATACAAATCGTTTAAATTTAAAAAATAATATGCCGTTAGAAAGATATTGCGATGGGCTTTAAAATGATATGGTGCTATTTAAAATTTTTAGGGCGCATGACGTCCCCGCCTAGGGGTTGAATTGACAAATGTCAAACTAGTCTAGTCAATTGTCCCCGTCGAAAATAAAATTGACCTGTCCGAGGGTTTTTTGAAAAAAAAATAGCTAAAGGCCCAAAAACGTATCTGTTTCGTTTTCAAAATCCCCACCCGATATACGTCTAAATAAACTCAATAAACAGCTACTAAATTTTTACTAAAATGTCGTAGTTTTACACCCCCAACCTTGAAAGGTCCCACAAAACGAAAAAAACTGTAACCACTTAAATCTTTATATTGATTTTATAGTTAAGAGTACGAAAAGATTCTTGTAATGTTGTTTCGTACTTTAAAAACGACATCGAATCTTGTTACAACAAGTTTACGTCAAGAGCAGAAGACGTCAGCAATTTCGGATCAGGAAAAACGTAACTTCGATTCTTGTATTCTATTCGATCAATATTAGTTTTTTCCAGCTATGCTTATTCAAAAGAACCATCTGGTAGTTCGTATGACGGACACATTTCCAAATATCACGGTGGAGGATTTGTAACTGATCTAAAAGCGGCTAATGATGCGGATGAAAACAAAAATGTTTTAGAAGAATTGAACAGCAACTCCTGGATAGATCGAGCTACTCGTGTTGTATTTCTAGAATTTACGACATACAATCCAAACGTGAACTTATTTTGCATTGCCAAGTACCAGAATATGCGTAAGAGTCTATATTTGTAATGATTCTTATTTTTAGGATTGCGTTTGAGTGCGCACCAAGTGGTGGAGTTTTTTCCTCTTACTTATTTCGGAGCGTAAATCTGATCCGTTACGTAACTGTAAGCGATTATATTTTGTTGGTAAGCGAAGTCGTTGTCTTTGCATTTCTGATTTTTTATACCACGACGACTATAAAAGAAATAATGCATTTAGGCGTTGTTTTCTTTCGGAGATATTGGAATTGGATAACTTTGTCGATGCTGTTGGTAAGAAAAAGATGGTTATATAATCGTACGCACAATTAAACATTCAGTTTTAGTTTGGTTTATTGGGGGTTACATATGACATTACAGCTTATTTAATGTTTCAAGTTCACAAAAATAGAGTTTTCTTAGCACATACGTACGTAAATTTGGAACATCCCACCCACCTAACTTTTACTCGAGACAGTCTTTTCGGTTTATTTGTATTTATTGTTTTTGTTAGATGGTTTAAATATCTTGGGATTAGTAAAACTATGGGACAGTTGAATAATACTCTCAATAAGGTATATATGCTCTTACATTTAACAATCAAAACAAACAAAATTACTTGTTGGGCTAGAAACGGTAAATATTTTTGTTTTCAGTGCGGTTTCGACATTCTACTATTTTTTGTGTTGTTTATGTTAATATTTTTCGCGTTTTCTGTATCCGGATACTTATTTTTCGGACGCACGGTAAGATTAGTAATCTTAAGATTTGCAAAAAGATGTATGTATCTACGATAGGTCCTGGAATTCAGCGGTATCGGGATTGCGATGTTTACTCTTCTTCGAGCGGTACTGGGAGACTTCGACTACGACAAAATTTATAACGCTAACAGTTTGTTGGCACCTATCTTTTTTCTATCGTTTATTTTTCTTGTATTTTTTATATTGTTGGTATACATAATATTTAAATAATTTATTGGGACACTGTTATTACAGTCCATTATTTTAGAATATGTTTCTGGCAATCATCAATGATGCGTATGAAGATGTGAAAGCTGAAATTGATTCTGCTTCAAAAGATGACCATTTGGGCGATCACGTAGAAAATGCGTTTAGACATGTAATTTGTTGTGGTCCTAAAAAAATACCGGAAAATCAACCAACACCATACGAAACAACAATTAATAATATTCGTCATGCATTGCAAAAGTAGTAATTGTACAACGTTTTACATAATTTCAAATTAAAGCTTGAGTTACGTTTAGATGTGGATATACGGATCCTGAAATCGACATGTTTTTTGCCAGATACAACATCGACCCTACAGCAAGTGTTGGTTCAGTTAATGTTGATGATGTGTTGAAAGAGTTAGAGGCAAAACCTGTTAACCAGAAAGGTATTTAATCAAAAGCTGTAACTTTTAATTAATTTCTTTTTGTAGGCGGAAAGAAAACTGTAACTGAAACAGATTTTCAGATGTAAGTCGTAAAATAACTAATTAAAAAAAACAATTTAGGTACATGTTATTATAGGGACATTTCATCAAAATAATCTTTTATTAAGAAATTTAGAGTATTGGGAAATACTGTGGACAATTTTGTTATACATTCCTTGTTTTATTCGTTTTTTACGTTAGAACTTTTGACAAATGAAAAAATAATCTAGCTAGGTGTAGGTTACTAAGAAATAATAATACGAGGTACTGATTAAGATTATAAGTAAGGATGAAATTTTTCAAAGTACCACATTCTTAAAACATTCAATTGTTGAGTATTCATGAATTTGAATTTATTAGGAGCTATTAAAATTTGAATATATGTATTTTTGCCAGAAAAACATATTTAAAAAAAACTTCACAACTCCAAGTGCTCAATTATGAATGAATATGGCATCCATTTACAGTTGGTTCTTTTTATATTTTATTTATTAATTGAGCTTTAAGCAATAATAATAATAATAATATTGGATTACTTAAAGCTTAATCAATAAATAAAATATTTTATTTTTATTTTGTTTAACTGCAAGAATGTTTTCGCCATTAAAGATGTACACATGCTTATAAGGATGAATATTCTTATCAAATTTAATTGTCAAAAGTGAAATACATTTAATCTTGATTGTAATTTCAGCAATACAATTCCTGGGTCCCTATTATCAAATATCAAACAATCGTTTTAGTAGTCGACATTTGTCGAATAGTAATGTCGTATGAACTTCCAATAAAAAATTCTCATACACCACTCGACACGTAAAGTCGGGTAAGAAAATTTATGCGTAGTACAAGAAAACTTTGGCAAACTTTGTATGTAGGTTGTCAATTGGATAAAATCAGAAATACATCATCTCCCCCGGAATGTATTTATTTATTTATTCGTATGGTACATTTTAATAATTGTATTGTGATGTAGTGTTATCATTGTTTTTATTAAAAACAATGGTGTGATGTATGGTGCCCCAGAAGAGAAGTGTAAACCCGTATAGTGTGGTGACGAAACCGTGCGCAATCCGGAATGTATAACGCCCAAATGATTCTATATTTGCATATGAACTTCCCGAAGTTGCCGATACGTGTTACATTATTATAATATTTTAGTTACCTGTTATTTTCACACCTAACACTCAATTTAAAATTAAAGATTAATTCAAACAAACTGAATAGTATAACTAAACTCTAAAAAATCTATTTTTAAATTGTTGCGTTGTTCCGTCATGTGGTAACATTATTTCGCGATATTCAATCAATGACGAAACCGGAAAGCCAACGCATAACGACATCTATCGGTGACTGAAGGAAACACTAACACGTATACAGAATCTACTGCTTGTATCTATGGGACGTTCTACATTTCGGGGGAGATGATGTATTTCTGATAAAATGTAATGTCGTGTACGATTAACAATGTAGAGTATTTACAATACTAAAAATGTCGTATGCTACATTTGAGAATTAGAATGCTTAGATATTAGCCTACTTTTACCTAGAGTCGTACACGACATTAACAATGAAAATTGTGTTTCCTGATGTGTTAAAACTTGCAAAATTGCTTGTACACTATATAAGAAAGGTGATCCTAAATCTTTACATAATTAATTATAATTATAGACCTATGGCTTTGCTCTCGGTTTTTTCTAAAATAATTGAAAAATTTCTTGCAAAACGTATACCTAGTTAACTTTCTGGATTCTAACAAACTAATAACAACCACTAAGTATGGATTTAGAAAAAAGCGGCCAATAGTTACTGCATTACTTTCAATACTGAATGTTGTGTATAAAAGTATACATCAAAAGAATGTGGTAAGAGCTCTGTTTGTAGATCTACAAAAGCTTTTGATACAGTAAATCATAAACTAAGTACTTGCAAAAAATTATACTATGCAGGAATTAGAAGAACCTGTCAAGATTTTCTTATTAGTTATTTGTCAAATAGAAGTCAGTGTGGTAACTATATGAAACATAATTCAAACATTTTAAATGTACGAGTAGGTGTACCACAATGTAGTGTATTAGGTCCGCTTTTGTTTTTGATATATATGAATGAATTGAATGATTATATAAACCATCATTGCTTATTATTGTCTCCTGAAAAGGGGGACATGGTAATGCACAATAAATTGAGTATGCTACAATCACTACAAAACTTTCTCTAGTTCAAATGAACTTGTTCTAAATCCACCTAAAACTTGCTTGACGCAATTTTACACAAGGAGCAGTTTGTATGATTGTAGCAAATTTATTAGAATAAAGAATACAACTTTACATCAAGTGACATCGTTTAAACTTTGGATGCTACATTGACATGTCGCTAACTTGAAATCCCAAATTATTATTTTTTTCTCAAAAAAAATAGCTTCGTATTGCTATGCGTTAAAACGTCTATCATTTATATCAAATGTAGGTACCGCAAGAACGTTTTACCATGCCAATATTGAACCTATAATACGTTACGCTATTATTTTATGGGGCGGATCGAGTACTTGTGATCGAGTTTTTGTATTACAAAAGAGAGCAATACGTTGCATTTTTACATAAATTATTATATGAAAATATATGAATGTCATGTCGTGTATGATTAACAATGCCGAGTGGTCTAAGGGTATCCTACAATTGTCTACTAAAAATGTCGAAACAATGTCGTACCTATGCTACATTTGAGAATTATAATGTTTAGATATTAGTCGACATTTACGAGTGACGTTTGAGAATAGGGTCCCTGTTCTCACATTTTAAAGACTATACTGTAATCACGAAGAATATAAAAATTATTGACACACATACCTTAATATCACGTTTTTATTCCAGACAGCAAGAAAAACTTCTCGAAATTGAAAAAGGAATCGCACATTTAACATCAAGAGTTGATTACTTGCTGAGAAAATTAGATACTTTGGAAAATGTACAAAACGTGAAAGGTAGGAGATCGTGTTTGCGACTGAAATAGTAATAAAATATATAGCGGTTTATTTTTAAACAATATATACATCAAGTTATGTGTATTTGAAGTTATAAAATTATTTAAAAAGAAAATCAGTCAATTTTCATAATACTTAATAAATAAACAATTCTCTAATAATTATTAATGGAAGAGACTGGATCGATCCCGTTTATTCCATCAAGACATTTTTTTCAGATCTGAAGTCAATATGTATGCGGTTTAATTTAAAAAAACGATTAAAAACGCATCCTAAAAACGAAAATTGTTTGCATACATATTCGTATATATAATAATGCAACGGTGATGAGCATTTAAGATATCACAATAGAATTGTGGCCTCTTATGTTTAAAATAAATTAAATTATACTTTGTTAAATCAAGATAAAACAACCCACAACAGGTAAATGCAATTTCAGTGCCACATAGAAACTTCAGAATTTAACTAGTTTATCACAGTCCTACACGCTTTTTGAGAACTTAAAAGAGAATGGGAAGAAAATAAGAATTTACTCATAAGCGATTATAAGAAATATGTGTTTGGCCTGTAATAATTTCTGATAAATAAGTTTTTAAAATTGAACGCCGTTGCAGTTTTAACGCGCATTTTACATTTAAAAGTTGTAAAATCGTCGTAACAACTGCAAAAATATCTCTTTTATAGTATCTACATGTTTTGAAAATTTAATATTATAAATATCTAAATTTGACTTATACTACACTTTCTATCTACACCTAACACTTTATTTACAATTTAACGGAGTTTATTTACTAGATATGTTTACTGAATAAACACCTGAAAATATATCTCAACTTAAAAAAAACAGTAAGTAATTTCGAACAAAAAATTGCCTACAAGCACCTTAATGCAAGTTATACAAATTTGTTGATACAAATTTGTCCCTTGATAAGTACTTGCTTTATTTCTGGACGGTTAATATTGTGAAGCTGCAAATATCTAAATTATTTTACACAATTATTTGTTGCAATAATTCGCATTTATTTTTGATCATCGGATATATCTGAATATTTTTTCTCCAACGAATCGCATTCGGCCATATCTTCTCCATTTTGCTGGTATAAACTTGAATCCAAGTTTGAGTCGATGCTATCATAAAATTCATTACCAAATTCGGATGTGTTCCACAAAAAATTATTGGCCGTTTGATAACGATGGCTGCTCGAAGTTTCAATTGTTACCGGTTGAACTGATTCGTTGCAATCCAAAGAATCGGGATATTGTTCAACAGAATCAAAATTAAACGAAGAGAGAATCCATGGAGATTGAGATTTTTCTTTTGCATAGTTTGTGTCCATCTGCAAAAACATCGTATCGAATTAAACAAACGTTTCCGAAATATAAACTGAAAAAAGTCAAAATTTCATTACCTTCAGCAGTAAAACTATTTTTTAGCAGAGTTAAAACTTATGTTATTTTGTTAACTACTATACATAAATTAAAGGCAAAAAGAAATGTAATCGGCCAATTAAGTAAAAAAATTGCAAACATAATTAGTTAAAGCTTTAAATTAATTACACAGATATACACAGATATAACATAATTTTAATTCTAAACGTGCATACCATGCATATACACATGTGCGATATTTTATTCACAATACGTTACCTCAGATAAATCTCACTATCACGAAAGATAAATATATATATGTGATTTGTTTGGTGTGCAGCATTCATGTATCATGTATTTATCTTACGTTTTACGCAGTAGTTTGAAATGAAAAATGGTAAGAAAAACGAATAATTTTGTTTGTATTGAATAAATTTCATAACATAATGATTCCAATATATTTTGCAAATATCGGCTTCGAACATATCAATATAAAAAGCTTAATCTGGTTTTATTACGAATTACAGGAAGGTATTTAAAAATTAATTCTAAATGAAACGCTTTTAAATTATGTGTTCGAAAAAGGCCTCATTAATTCGTGATGATTAAGGGATAAATATTAGAAATGGTAAAACCGAGGGTAAAACAGGCGTGACAAGATTACATCATGGCCTGTTTTAAACTTCCCTTGACTCTGGGGCCGGTGATCGTGAAAGATCCTGGAGTAAACCAATCACATCGAGTTGACACTCAATGCACATCCCAATAAAACAGTGTTTATTTACAATTTTACGACTAAATTAGAAATGATCGCTAATAGTTTTGCTACATTTATATGCAGATAGGAATTTACCTCACACATTCAGAGATAAACTTCAGAAAATCCCATTAATAACTAGTCTTGTAGTCTATAGTAAAAAGAAAAAGTGACACGTTACAAAAACACGGGTATATCACATTCTCTATAATTATTTCAAAAACTACTAGTAGTAGCAGTAAGTTATTGAGAAAACTGTAATGAAGTTAATGTTTTCTAGTATTTTTACCATCCCGCAATATTATGAAAAGGAGGAAAACACTTGCGATGAACGCCTGTGAAGTTACCCGGCACCCCCATCTTTAAATAAAAAAAAATAGCAGAGTTTTGAATGACTTCTGCACAGTTCTAGAGTTCTCTACGTCCATCAAGTTAGCAAAACAACATAATAAAATGTTAACGTTAACGACCCATAATTTTTCGAATTAACTAGCAATTCTATACGCAATTGACACCTTCCTTAAAATAGTGATTTCGGAAAATTCTAAAGTGGATAATTTGCAGCTATTTCAACGTAAATTACGAGGCTGGTTCAATAAATACACGTTCGAACGGTGGTACATGTAAGCGGTTTATTTACACTAAACAAAATTGCCATTACTACAAAGACATGCATCCCACTGCTTCACAAGACGCTGTATACCGGTGTGGTACCAGTCCATTGGCTGTTCGCGGAACCATTTCAAAACTGCCTGCTTGACTTGAGCGTCCGACTGGAATCGCTGTCCCTTAAGTGCCTTCTTCAATGGTCCGAAGATATGGAAGTCACAGGGTGAAAGATCCGGGCTGTAAGGGGGTGCTCTAAAATCTCCCACCTCATCCGCTCCATCTGTGATTTGATGATGTTAGCTGTATGCGGCCTTGGCAAATCCGCTGTCGATTGTCGCCCATCTGTGAACTTCCGACACCATTCCACGACTGTGGTTTTTGAAGGACACTCTCCACCATAAACATTTTGCATTCTCCCATAAATCTGAACTGGAGTGTTGCCCTCAGCATGCAGAAACTGTATGACTGCTCGGTAATCGGTTTTGGACGCTCCAACTATAAGACCTGCCATAATGAAACGCGCACAACAACTGTCTCCTGTACGAATATCACGAGGGATGTGTCACAATAGACAGCTATATAGCAGCCGCTGGCCTACGCAAATTTGTACGATTATAGCTCCACTAACAATCGTTTCACAGCGCTCGAACGTGTATTTATTGAACTAGCCTCGTAGTTGTGCAAATTAAGAATTTGCCGTTTTATTTTTTAATTATAAATCAAATGCCGGGCTAAGTTGATATCAAGTTAATGAGGCAACTTCCTCAATATTGACGATATTGCAGATCTGAAAAGTTGTAACATTAAAAGGTTTCATTAAATTTAAAAAAAAAAAAAACAAAAACGTTATCATTTCTCCTCGACCAATACGGCAATAATAATTGTTAAGAAAAATTTGAAATTGAAATTTGAATTGAAATTGGACCGAACTGAAACCCTATTATAATACAATTTATTCGAGATTATATTGTACAACTTACTCACGGCAAAACAGCGGCAAATTTTCCATTTTTTATTTTTCCATTATCGCCATTATTGAAGATTGCCTTCTTAAGTTAATATCAAGATAGCAAAACAACCAAAAATGTTTTTTTCTCACAACTAATTAACGGCAAAACAGCAGCAAATTAGTTTTTAATATCGCTAAGTTGAAATCAATTTAGCGAGACAATCAAACATTTTTTTAAAGAAAGAGCGCCAATATTTTCCTACAACTAACTAACCATAAAAAAGCAACAAATTATGGATGGAAATATATTGTCTTTTTATTAAGTTGTTTTTTGCTAATTTTATGAACTGAGTTCTCTATCAATTTTAGAAATAGTTCTGTCGTTTACGGCATTCGAAATAACACTTGAAATTATGAGAAACCAACTTCACATTTCGTGCAACTTTAAAGTAGTAAGGTAGTAATCAGGAGAGCTCGAGTATGACTCATGTCTTAAAAGCATAATTAAACCGACATACGTTGTATTGAAAGCATGGACAGAGATGTGACTATTTTCAGTCTCTTTTCCACTACATAATTCACAAAAGTGTGTTAGATAACTAAATCTTATAAGTTAATTATTGTTGCCTCCTTAGATGAAATCATCTCGAGCCCTGATGATTACTACGTTATAACATTTGCCATCAATTTTAGCGTAACTTTGGGGGGCTATGACAACTCTAAACAAAACCACTGGTCACCTCCATAGAACATCAAACATTCGTTTCATATAAACAAAAATTTTTCAATATATGATTATTTTGTTGACAGTTATGATAATCTCCCAAATAGTTCTATCAAAAAATGACGATGCAAAACAAAAAAGTTCCTGGTTTGTGAAATTGAATAATTGAAATTTTCAAGTCTGATAGAGAAATTTTTTTATCGATAGTTGACTATTCTGTTGACAGTTCTGGTACCCCCCCCCCCCAACCCGTATAGTTCTATTGAAAAATTATTACCTCTTGTAACTGTATGACGCAAAGCAAAAAAAGTTTTCGCTGCTCAAAGTTACTATTTCTACAATGGATAGAACTCTAAAACTAACTATGCAGGGGGCATTTAGAACTCTACTATTTTTTTTTTAATTTAAAGAGGGGGACTAACTGCACACACGTAAACACCTCTTGAGACAGGTTTTTTTCTCGTACAAAGCAAAAAAAGAAAACTAAAAAAAAACACAAGTATAACGTAACTTTCATCATGAAATTCTACATAGCTCCAATATTTTACCCGAATTATATTACTTCAAAAAATTACCAGATAGCTAAAATCGGACATTGAAAAATAAAAAGTCGACTTCAAAGAAGCTGGTTTGTAATTTATCTTTTAGGTAACATTATTTGCAAATCGTCAGATTAGTACAAGATTAGAACAAAAATTTAATAATTTAAGTTAAGTTTTTAAATACCAAATTAAAGAAAATATTGTAATTCGCAATACAGTAAAAGTAGACAAGTATATGTTTGGGGTCAAAAGAGTTTAAACATATTGTCAATTACAACAATCGACTTATTAACCTTTTTAGTAGCTTTCAGACCTTAGATCATATACACTTCCGTAGATTGTGCATTAGCCCTTTATTTTGTGCCAACTTGAATGACAAAGAAAGAAACCGCAAGAGCGTTGCGCACATGCGTATTGAAGCACGCTTACAGAGGCGTGCACGTGTTAGATATGATTTTTTAAAGTACGCTCGTACGCTGTTCGAATTTGTTTACGCGTAATTATTAACCTAACTTTGTAACTTGTGTGCAATTTTACAAGTCAGAATTTGATTTTTCTTGTATTTCATATGAATAGCCATGGTCAAGTGTGTATTATGTAACAACGTTTCTTTTAAAGGAAGTACATTTTCATTTCATAGGTAAGTGTACTTAAGGAACTGCATTTAGGTTAGAACATTTTTTATATATTTTGTAGCGATAGTGAATTATTAAGAGCTTTTTAATTATTTATATACATTATAGGTTTCCAAATTGTCCCGAACGTAAGACGCTGTGGTTACAAACTTGTAAATTACCACCTACAATTAGTAGATTTGCAAAGCTATGTTCGAAACATTTTACTTGTAATGACATCCAGGTGGACAGAGCAGCAGGAAGCGAACATTAAAATGCTCGGCAGTTCCATCTTTACATCTTGTTCGAGAAATTAAAGGGTAAGTAAAGTACCTTCATCAAGAGTAGGAAACTTTAAACACAGTTTATTATAGCTACCAAATCTTTCAACCGTCTAAGTTTTCCGTACAACAGTTTGAAACCTGTTCCTCCGAAAGAAAAATAGCCTGTGCTGATTATTTGAATCCAGGAATTTCAAATAATGAAAAAATTGACGAAACAAATACAAGTGGTAGATTGGTTGACAAAATAACTTTTGAAACTGAAAACAAGGATAAAAAAAATTCATCCCAAACAGAAATTGGGTGTGAAGTTAAAGTTTCTACTAAAAGGTACAATTTAGAAATTTCCTACTAATTTGTATGCAAACATTCTAAAATGTTTTAGGTCGTTGTTTGATAGTAAACATCATGGTGCTAAAAAGTAAAATGTGGAACCCAACATATTTAGGATGCATTCAAGCTGCACATTTGGAATCTCCCTGACGAAGAAAAAGATACTGGGAATATGCTATGACTAAAGTAGAACAACAAAGAAAACAAATAAAAGTACTGAAGCAAAGTAATAAAAGAATGAAGTTACGATTACAATCTTTCAGAGACTTGTTAACCCATCTAAATGAAAAAAAATTGATTAGCGATGATGCACAAAAATGCTTATGGTAAATTTTTACTTGATTAATATAAATGTTTATTAAATTAGTTGTCATTGCAGGACATGTCTAGTGACTCTTTACAAGACATAATCAAAAGAAAATTAAAAATCCTGGAAAAATATT
The DNA here is from genome assembly GCA_030710515.1 of Abscondita cerata. Lineage (NCBI taxonomy): Eukaryota > Metazoa > Arthropoda > Insecta > Coleoptera > Lampyridae > Abscondita > Abscondita cerata. Next base: position 261,289 of record JALBCR010002489.1, on the reverse strand, counting down.
TTCACCTGCATTAAGGAGTTTCGCGCTGACTCTGCAATTTTACTCTACGAAAGCGTATAATTATGTACGTAAGTCATTTAACAATGTACTTCCCCATCCAGCAACACTACGCAAATGGTACCAAGTTATTGATGGTAAGCCAGGATTTACCAAAGAAGCTTTTAATGCCCTTAAATTAAAAAGCTCTGAAGGAAAAGATGTTATTTGTAATTTAGTTATGGACGAAATGTCTATAAGACAACAAATTGAATGGGATGGGAATAATTATCATGGCTTTGTTGATATTGGAACAAACTATTATATTGATTCTGATTTTCCTCCAGAAGCAAAAATGTATTGGTGTTTATGTTAGTTGCGCTAAACAACAACTGGAAAATACCTGTAGGTTATTTTTTGATACAAAGTTTTTCGGGCCAGGAACGTGCTAATTTAGTTACGCATTGTTTAAATCTTTGTTACGAAAATCAAGTTAAAGTAACATCATTGACATTCGACGGTGCTGCAGTAAATCTTGCGATGTGTACTGCTTTAGGCGCATCATTCGATTTTGAAAATGATTTTCAGCCATACATATATCATCCCATAACCAAAGAAAAAATTTTTACCATATGGGACGCCTGTCACATGCTAAAATTGATAAGAAACACACTAGGTGACAAGCGGATCATTATAGATCCTGCAGGAAATCGCATTGCAATGCTGGAGCACATGCTCAATCAAGATTATTTAAACAATCATAGGAACCAATTAATAGATTTAGTAATTTCCACATTTCTCAAGTTAAGACTTCATCATTATGCTAAAACTTTAAGCGTAAAAGAGGGTAGAATTCGGACAATGTACAATCATTTGATCTTATTTAAAAATCAGTAGTACTGCTAATTGATAACGTGTAGGTGATTACACAAAAATTGTTTATTTAAGGAGTGACTGATTTAATTAACATTAATACTTGAAATTGTCGTTCTTCGCGAGTTCATTAGAATTTATTAATTATTTTCTTATTATGACTTATTAGTAGATCATACCTAAATGCAAGTTACTGTTAGTAATTTAATTTCTTACGTGTGTATGTGTATATATGTATATGTATAGTTAGTAATTAAACTTTTTTATACAATAAATATGTTTTATTTATTTACATTCAAAAAATGCATTATTTTTCTTGGTTAAAACACTCATACTTTAACAATAAACTTTATTTCAGTAAATGGCACTAATAACTTTCAGCTCTTGTGTTAGGTGTCTCTTCTTCAATAACCAAAATTACTTAACTAACTTTAATCAGCACATTTTTTAATGTCAAGATGATTGAACTACTAGTGGGACACCATTTCAATATTTTAGTTTGTGTGAAATGTTTACATTTTCAAATTGTCTTTAACCCCTTTTGTTTTGGAGAAACTACGCCTATGCCCATTGAATTTTCAAACCAAACTTGATGTACGCATGTGCGCATCGCTTGTAACGGTATAAAAAATATAGTCCTCTCCGTCTGGCATCTTGGCTTGTTCAATATGTATGGCAAAAAAGGCTAATGCACAATCTACGGAAGTGTATATGATCTAAGTTTCAGACTGAAATTGAACAGCCGCGAGTTTAGCATTTGTTGAAAACTCTCTATTGTGACCTAAATTTACAAATTATGTGGACAAAGATGGGGTAACTAAATTCCACTTCTGTCTAACCTATTTAATATGAAATAAATTGCTCGGGACCAAAGATGTTAGAATTAAATATTAAAATAATAATGATAAATTCTAGAATAGTGATATCACATGTATTTTAGAACAACATTGACTAAATGTGCAAATGCACGATTTATGTGTCATTAAAACTATCAAATTAGTTGAATATTTAAATTTTACTAATTGACCAAAATAACTTGAATGAAGCGATAGTAAGTAATAAGCTGTTTTGTATTTTTAAGTAGATGTCACATTAATCAAAGACAACAGTAATATAAAATATGATGTATGAGAAATGCATATGTACATCTTTTTCTTAGAACAATAGTATTGGTAAGGAATCTTTAAACTACTAATTATCAAAGACAAATCAAAACGAAACCAGTGCTTAAAATAATTAGATACGTGTAATTAAAAGATGAATAGTATGTTTTTAATTAAACTGAAGTCTTGCGAGTATTAGAATACTTAAGACACGGTTAATCAATAAAAAAATACGTTGTATTACGTTTATAGAAATGTGCAAATACAATTTACTTCGTAATTCAAATGCACGTTAATGAAACAATCGTACAGAAACAATTACGTTCTGTAAAACTATACTTACTATTTAGTTGTTAATTGTTGCCAAACATTTAAGCAAAAAAGCAAAAGAAAATAGAAAAGAAGCGAGACTTACTGCACATAGGACGATGGGGAGCAACTAATGGCTAATTGGAGTATCTACGACGGACCGTTGTCGAGAATTTTCAGCCAGTTGCTCCAAAATGGAATTTTGGGTCGTACCTTGGCGTCCGGTGTATCCCGTATACTGTTCGTCCTTCTGGTCGTAGCAGATGACTTTTTAAGAGAAACATCTCGTTTAGCGCTGCGGTTGGAAGTAATACTAGCGTTCACCGACGAATCACGAAGTTTTGATAATGACTCGACACTTCTTAATTTGCCAGTTAAAGAATCTTTTGTGTTACTTAACGACGTGTTTCTAGATTTTGAAAGTGAGGTGTTGCTTTTGCTGCCCGATAAGCTATTAGCTTCGCTTTTATTTCTTACTGATTGTGCAGAATGTGGTCTACCAGGTGATTCCCCACTACGACTACGTGCATCAGGTGCAGGACTATGTTTACCTCCAGGAGGTTTTGGAGCGGCATAACTTTTCACTAGCGGAATTTTACTCGGTCTTTTCTTCACTATTTCTCCTTTTTTAGCCGATTCGGCTTGGTCATGTGCCGATTCGGTACTACTGGAATGATCAAATTGTAAATTCATAGGTAAAGGGCTCATGGCTTTCATGCTAGCTGTTGTAATTTCTGAGCGAGATCTATCATGATTGTCCGACGTGACGGACTCGAGGTTTGGTATGACGTCTGGCGAACTAGTTGTAGGAACTGGACGTTGTAATTGTTCAAATAACCTCACCCTCGCCCGAGTACCTTCTAATTCTATATTTTTATCTTCAAGCTACGAGAACATTTGTTTATTTATTTATTTAAACGTAAAATTTACTATTTACAAACCTGAAATTTTAAATCGTCATTTTCTTCCCTGGCTTTATCCAATTTATCCACTAATCCTATTTCTAACCTTGCTGCCATAGTAAGTTGTTGTTGTAATACCTGAAAGTTTAAAAATTAAATAATTGAAAGTATTCAAACACTTGTACATCGTAGAATTAAAAAAACTATTTTAATGAAAGTTTCATTAGTGTTCAATAAACCAGAAATAAAGTGATAATTTTTATTTTGCTTACCGCAATAACTTTTACACAATAAATTACACAAGTTTGAGATTATTAAATTTATTCCAAAAGTAAAGGAAACAAGTTAGTATCAATACTAAAACAAAAATAAAACAAACTATAGAGGAAGCTTTTAGTAAATTATTTATTTCGTTATGGAAAGTAAAAGTAAAATTAGTTTTGTAGTTTGTTACAGGATAAGTTATTTAAATGCGATGACTCCAATCGGAATGTAATTAACGATTTTTTAAGGAAATGAAAAACTTAATCGTATATTGATACCAAATCTTATCAAGTTGCACTTAAATGGCGTGAAAAAGTACGTACAGGAAAGTTTCTTTCTGTTTTTTCATGTGTCAACACATTGGAATAAATAATTAAATGATGGCCGGATTAAAATTAAAAAACCTAAAACGTGCAATAGCTTTTGGTGTTGGTTTATTATTACAACATTGGTATTGCATTACTAAAATCTTATATTAAAAAATGATACTTAGAATAACACAAATATAAAGTATATTCGTTCTGAAGTTGTTACAGTGATCTAATCAGACAACATTAGTATAATTTGCCATTAAAAGTTTGTTTGAAGATTTAAAAAATGTATTGTGAGTCGTAGGTATATTAATCGTTTAGACAAAGATAAAGAAAACAAAGCTTCAGACCAAGACGAAATCAATTCAAGAAAACACTGTTTTGTTTTTGGTTACACTAATGTAGAAATAAAAATTTTTTCGAGCTTTGATTACCATTCTGAATTCAGGGTAGATTTTCAATGACAATAACTAATAACTATGACCATTAATTTGATTTAAACGTGTAACAACGTATAGAAAGTGTGTTCTAATAGAAAATGTAAAAAAACGACATGTTATATTATTATTGGCCTTAAAATACGGGAAGTACCGTAAAAACATTTTAACAATGAACTTAAACCGTTAGAAAATGTAAATGTGTCCAACTACTTAGAAGAAGTTAAAGCTTAGGTATTCGTGTTTATACCCTTTTCCTGGAAACAATTGACGAGCTCACTCCCTTGAACTAGACAAAAATTGAAGTACTCGAAAAAGGAGAAAAGAAGTTTACGTTTTAAAAAATAGTTCAAATAAAAAGTTATAGATAATAAAATTTCCAACACCTTTCCTATTATAACTTTTTTTGTATAATTGATATTCTTGAATCTGTTAAAACAATTACTGGCATAACGGATCAAAAAATACTTTAAACAAAAGTTGTGTATAATTAATTGACAAACAAAAGAATGTGTAAAATAAATATGTTTGTAAAAGTTCCAAGAATAGGAAACAAGAAGCGTTAAATTTTTCGGTTTGGAAGCGATCGGAAAACAACGCCATCTTATAAGATGTGGAGTAATAAATATCTCCATTTGGTTCTTGATTTTCTTTTACTCTGAAAGTAGCTGTTACCCGCGACTTCGTCCACGTAGACTTCGGTTATTGCGGTAAGTACTCCAAATCCGTTCCTTAAAGTACATTGCGTTCGTCCTTGGTTTCCATTTACATCTGTGCCAATTTTGATTCAAATTGATCAAACGGTTTAACAGTGAAAGCTTCACAGACAAACAGAGATACTTTCGCATTTATTTATAATATTAGGAAGGACCATTCAAACATTCGCTTCGCTTTATAGAACTTATAGAACACATTCCAAGGTATTATCATTGTTGTAAATAATTTCGCATTTTTGAGAGCTAGTGAGATGCAAAAATGTTTTCTGTTAGTAACAACAAACAGACAAAAATTATAAGAGTAAAACACTCCAAAAGCTGAGTTTTATTTTTTTAATATAACATTATAATACAGAATAATAAATATATTCACTGCGTTCATACAGAAATTCCACTAAGCGATTTTCGCGCTATACCCACGCGCAGCCAAGTGAAGTTAAAGTAAATTCGTCGATTTCCGATTGTGCAGTAAATCGCGAAATGCCACTGCTAAGAAATAATAAGCTTTCTATAACCGCTCCGCTCAAGTCATGAATAATAGTTCATCGATTCCAAACGTCCCGACACCCAGTGGAACTTCTGCGCAACGATATTATTATTCTGTGATTCTAGTACAGTCATCATCAGTGAAAATGGACATGTCCAGGTAGAAATTATGATCGTGCAATAAACATTTGAATCTTTCAAGTAAACAAGAAGTTCTTTGCACTTTGTTATTCACTTTTCACATATTGAAAACTGAAAGCTTGTTTATTTCAATTATACAGGGTTTTCAAACTTAAGGCGGCACTATTGCTAACTTCGTTAATATTAGAGCTACAGGGTCGGTTAATTAGGTAAACTAGTAGCATTTGTTTCTCTCATCGCTATGGTGAAAATAGAATAAAAATGGGACATCGGGTTCGCAAGCTATGTCAAATTGTTCCATTTTTTTAAATGGGACACTCTGTATACAATATTCTCAATCGATAGGAAATTGAATACTGAATAAAAAGTGTCCCATTATTTTTATCCTAAAGTCAAAAACCGACTCTGTAGCTCTAATAATAACGAAGTTAGCAATATAATTGTCTGATTTCATTCAAAATATATAAATATATAAAATTAGTCATTTTTAAAGATTACCTATTTTTTACATTGTTTTGGTTTTGGAAGGAGGAATTTGAACATTTTTAAACATGATTGATTTCATCCCCTATATAACCACTTTAGGAGTTGAATTTCGAAAAATCCGGTCTTATCTCTTGTCTACATCATAAAAAGATCCTCTGTTGAAAATTTCAGCTATCTAGGTCCAATGGTATGGGCCGGGCATTAATGAGTCAGTCAGTGAGTCAGGAAATGTTTCGACATGAGCGACATAATCATCACTTGCTGTTACTGAAAAGTTACACGTTTTGGAATAGAAGCCAGACCCTTTCTTATATTCAATTCAGATGTTCATTCAAAGTCGAATCTTGTAAAAAAATTAGGCTAATTAAGACGGAAAAATGTAGTTTTTTTACAAAGTGTTTCATTAACCAAACCTTAGGTGCAGAAATTTGTTTTATAGGATGTAATTTTTGTCCGGTGACCAATTGCTCCATTCTCGTAGAACCAGATAGATCCTGTTTGCATAAATGATTTTATCAAAAATTCAGCTGATGTTTTCAAACTGCTCGTTCATATCCTAAGAGTAGTCGGTTTCGGTTTTCACTTCATCATCAATTCATTTAAATTAGTGCAGAACACTAAGTCTCCATCTTCCAAAAGAAGTAATTTTAGGATTGACTGTCATAAGAACAAATGCCCCATTTTCTAAATTTCACTACTAAAGTCCTGATGCAGAGAAATATTAGAATACTGAATTGTATGCGTACTTTTGCTACAGAACCTGATGGAAGAAATATCCCAAAAATAACAATCTGTGGGACAGCAAGGTTCTATTAAACTTTGTAAATAATATTAATGTGCACGTGCTTTTAATTTAATTTAATAATTTGCTACTTCCTTGTGAACCTAGTAAAAATTCCTGATTTCGATAAGTTTAGTATGGAGTCCGATAAATTGGATTTTTTAGAAATTTTTGTTAAATGGAAGTAATTCGTTTAGTAAGTATATTAAAAAAAACAAAATTTGTGATGACGAAAGAATGCGACGGGTGATAACCCAAAACGTGGTAAATGAGACCTTTTAAGATTGAATTATACTTTAGAATAAATCCAAACATATTCTATAACTTTGCATAATTTATCATTAGATTTTCTTACTACTACAGTTTAAAACAGAAATAAATAATAGGTATACAACTGTAACCATAAAAACTTACTTGATTTTCAACAGTTGAAGTTAGAAGATGCCTTTGCAGTACCAAAGGGTCATGTTCCTTTAAAATAGCGGTTATTTTTTTAGAATCTGGAGATTTTATTTTCGGTACACGATCACCTAATATATTATCAAGCACATTAAAATTACTTTTTTTACGAGTTCGTTGACTAGCACTTGGTACATTAAATATTTCTTTACTAGTTTTTTCCGAGTTAGGTGAACTTGAGCACTTCTATTAGTTACAAATTGCAATGTAAATCATGAATACGAGTATTCACTTCACCACTTTGAGTCATCACAGCCCTTAATTGCTCTTCCAGATCTTGTTTAGCAGATATAAGATTTTCTAAATCCTCTTGTAGTCGTGATGTTTGTACCCGACCCGCTAATAGTTCAGCTTCCATCTCAGCCACGCGTTCCATCAGCAAATCGCGTTCTCTCTTGAGATGTCGCACGTCATCAACAGACGCATGCAAAAGAACCCTTTGAAAATCGCTTTCACCGTTGTCTTCATCGTGCGTATTCTTCCCTTCTCTAATAGAATCTTGCAAAGCTTCGAGTTCATCTTTTAATCTCGTTCCTTTTCTATGAATTACATCTAAAAGATTCCAAAGTTCATCTTCAGATTCATCTTGATCGGTATTCATGGCCGTGGCGGATGGTGGTGGTACGGTTGAAGATGCACTATGCGTTTCTTTACTAGAAGCTTCTGTACTAAAACCAGAATCTTGAACACCGGTTTCTCCATTCTTTTTACTGCTGCTGTTTCCACGTGCTTCTTCTTTACTAATCAATTTTCGACGTACCCGAACACCCGGTTCCCATTCTCTTCTTACTGCTATTGGAATGTTAGATGGATGAGATGTCATAGTAGTCGGCGTAGAATTAGCAAGTTTCGTGCGTAAATTTGGAAATGTTTCGATGACAAGGTCTCGAAACTCAAGTAGAGCGCCCACTTCATGTTGTAATTCTTGAAGTGCAACCAGTGATTTTGCTTGTTCATTAATGAGATAATGAAACGGTCCGGCTGACTGACGAAGCTGGATACAGTCCATGCCCGAGCCCGTTTCACCGCCCTAAAATAGAAGAATACACTGTTAATACCATATATATTTTTAAATTAATTGATTAAAACAATATAGGTGTTATGAATTAATAATAGAGTCTAATTATCTGCAAGGTTGTGTGTGATTTTGAAAGTATGCGATAAAAAGAATAAAATTAGCAAAACAAATATGAAAACTACATCCGTTTCCACTTCCACCAAATAAAAACAAAAACATTAATTATTTTACATCAATACATATTCAATTTAATCATAAAGAAATTACAAAAAGTTAACAGCTTGAGCAATCAATTGAAATAGGAATCTACCTACAATCTTCTAGGCATAATATTTTAAGGTAATTCTTAATGAATTATCATTTGCATTAACACAGAGGAAAAGCGTACACGGAAATTTGAAAGTTTGTAGATTTAGTGTTAACTGCTACTTTCAAAGACAGCTGTTGTAAACTTACATTTCTACAATAAACCTTATGACACTACAAAGTGCATTTTCAATTTATTTTTTTTAAACGAATAATTTTCATCTTATAAATTTTAATTTAGTCGATTAAAATAATCCGTCTGACAATTGTGGTTAAATGCACTAAAATAAATTGTAAAGGAAACGATTCCAGAAAGTAAACTATTTGTTTTATTTCCAATACTATTTAATTAAGCATTGCAAAATATTAAATACGTTGTAAGATTAATTTAATAACTTCCAACCGAAGAACGGTTGTTCTAATTATTATTAAAAATCCATTACCCGTTAATAATTTTTTAAAAATAAATCCGATTGAAGTTAATAAATTGGTATTGAGTTTTTCAGTAATTCTAGCTACAATATGATTGTGTAAAGTAAAAAAATATATTTGTTACGAACATTTTCAAGTTTATTTCCAAAATCGTTTTGATAAATAAAACTTATGTGTGGTAAAACCAAGAGAATATTATCTTATATGAGAACAAAATAAATACTAAATTCTAAAGAAAATAGTTTTTGTCTAAACATCAAATTAATTAATTTAGATATAGGTACATAAGTTACTTATTGAATGTTATTCAATTAGAATTAATTAAACCCAACTTCTGATATTGCTAATTAATATGGAGTCTGAATTCAAAATCCACCGACCAAATACGATAATTAATCATATCCGATGACTTATTTATTTTGCTTAGATGAACATTTAATTAAATCTATTGCTAATGGAAAACAATTTATACCTCAATGAACATTGAAATGTGTACACATACAATAACAATAAAAAGAAATCAACAAACTTATTCATTTCAATAAAAATCTACAGCCCTTTGTTCGAAAGATTGATAAAATAACATAAAATAAATCTACGATAAGAACCGATGAGATAGATAGCAGGCACCTAAATAACTTAACTAATTATAAAAGTAGTAGCTAATCCATGTTCACTTATTGTGTTCTTGAATAATCGTTCCAATGAAGGGTGAATATAATCGTAAGTCGTGAACGAGTATTTGTTGAGAGGACCCATTCAAAATACCAGACACCCGAATTTTAGAATGTAATTAACACTAGTAATGTAATAGCAAAGTTTCTCATCAGGTGTATAAATTTCTGTTATATGAATTCTTGTAGATATCGTATTTGATGAGTTCTAACATGAAGTCAAACTGTTCAACAGAAAGACGCAAAAAGAACTTTTTGTGGTCTTCACGCAGATAGATAGTGATCAATTTTGTTGCAATCCTTCCTCATTTTTGATCACAAACAGTCTGTTTTTACTCTTTTTGTTCTATATGTTTAAATTAATATTTCCTCGTGTTCCAGCTCCTCAATAAGAAGAAATCAATTATCTTTTACTTTTACCCAAGTTAATGATTGTATAACAACCTTCCTCAAGAACAGTAACATTGCAAATGAAAACAAGCTAATAGTAAATAGCAAACGCTACAAAAAAATTGTAACCAACGAACGATCAACATTGAACGATTTTCGTGATAGTCATCCCGAGTAAAACCCACCTTAACGTCACATCCAACTATAACTTAACGAAAGAGGATCCTTGTCTAAATCCAAGCTCTCAAGTGGTCTTGAAGCTCTAGGCGTACTAATTGGACAAATTATTATTCAACATGATTTTTGCAGTTTGTTTTAGTTTTGTAGTTCAATTCCGTACCTGTGCCATCGGTGTTTCAGTTTTATATGGCATATATGATATGTATTGTTGTGTGTACCGTTTATCATATCCTAATCCAATGTCCTTTATATTTCTATCTAAAACCAAGTATTTTCAAAAAAATAACAAGTCCTAACAATCTCTGTGTACTATTAAATAAGATTTCAAATTTAAATGACAAAATAATTGCCGACTACATAGTTAGTGTTCTTAAACTTCGAGCATTTCTACTAAATGAATAGTTAGAGAAGGTGTATAGTTTTAGTTGTAATTTGGTTCAAATTGTTTATATTTTGGTGTAATTTTTTTTCTTTTTGTTATAGGTACTTAAATTTAGTTACTAACACTTTCTTAAAATATTGGTATTTATCTAAAATGTTTGTTTTTTTTTACTCACTTCTTGTAATAAGAATTTTTCTGTAAAAATTTTTGAGATACAATAAAATTTTGATTGATTGATTGATTGATGTATTGTTGTGTGTATGGAAATTCCGTAATACTGTTTTTTCTTATTGTCCGGGAGGGTCTTGATGATCAGGTCCGGATACCAAAGTGACGATTCTCTTAATCAATTCATTAAGGTGGGTCAGGGTTGGCATGTTTAGGTTTTAATGATTTTCCTAAACCTTCACACCAATGCTTTGCCAAGACGAACCCATTCACAATTGCACACGGTTTCGTCTCCACACTATATATGTTTATACTAATCTTCTGGGGCACCATAAATAACACTTACATCACAATACAATAATGAAAATATTGTTTCTACATGTTAAAATTTGATGTTACTTTTAATTCATAACTGTTAGATAAGATGAACTTTTCGTAACTCCAACTGATTGTCTCATTTTAATATGAGTTTTCAGGCATAAAAAGTAGAGCCAAAAGTGCCTTTAAATTGTTAATTTTTTAAAGATATTAAAAAAATTATTATATGTGTTACTTGATTAGGTCAGCTTCGTAGATTGCGAACAGTTATCACAATTTTTTTAGTGATGACCATACATATACAGAGTGTCTGATGAGAAAGTGACCAAACTTAGTATAGTGATTTATAAGTGAAGTATCCAAACGCATCTAATGATTTAATGCAAGTATATTACAAAAAATGTATTTCTACATTTTGGGTTTACCTTGTAAAATGAATATCTGACAAAACAAGGTAACCCTGAGACATAGAAATACAGATCTTATAATATACTTGTATAAGATGTATGTATAAGTGTAGTTTTGAATACATTCAAAAATTAGCTGGAACAACTTGGGGAGCAGATGCAAAGACAATTCGTACAGGTACATTGGCATTAGTTTATTCTGCAGCAGAATATTGTGCTCCTGTCTAGTTGAATAGTGGAAAAAATTAAGGTCTGGAGTTGAGGTTTTCAATAAACATCTCATTGATGATCCAACAATAGAAGTCCCGGGCTTTGATCAAAAAAGAAAAATTTGGTCAAAAGTAAATCGCATAAGAACAGACCATTCAAAATTCAACTCTATGTTGTTCAAATAGGGTACGATTTTTAATCCAAATTGTGACTGTGGAAACGAACCAGAGACTGTTACACATTTTGTAGAGGATTGTCAATTAACGAAGTTTAAAGGACGGTTTCCAAACATTCATAATTTAACGGATGAAGCAATATTATGGCTTACGAATCTGAAGGACATCTGAAGTTCAGAAATATTTTGTATTCTTGTCTTGATTATCTGTTTTCCATTATTTTGTTTTGCTATTTCTTTAACCTACTATTTTTTTTCGTCATTGTCGTGACTGGCGCTTGGACCGGTCTATTATATGTCGTCATGCAATGGCTGCGCTGTTATATTTTATGTTCATATTTATCTTCTATAATGTTTACACACTTAATTAATATTGTTACATGTGAATACTAGGGTGGGTAAAGGTTGGCATGTTTAGGTTTTAGTGGTTTTCCTAAACCTTGAAGTAAATGCTTTGCCAAGACGAACCAATCCACTATTGCACACGGTTTCGTCACCACACTATACAGGTTTATACTGATCTTCTGGGGCACCATACATAACACTTACATCATAATACAATATTTGTATAATATACAATACGAATAAATAAATAAATGGTACGCTGAATCAAAACCTAACAACTGCGATTATTCAGAGTGTTTCCAAACCTATTTTATTTAAATTTAGGATGTGATCCTCATCCTGGGCCTTTTTGAGTGTATGTCACATACAAAATTTAGTATTTGCAATTATATTTGTAAATTACATTTTCTATAAGCATTAAAGCAGCTTTGTCGACAGATGTGTAAGCAGTTACATAGGTCGATCGAAAAAAAAGTTTTATTTCAACGTTTATTTTCCTAAAAAAGATTGCAGAAACTATGGTTTCGAAAGAACAGAAATGTATATAGTATTTTTGACGAGAGTAGGTAGTGACGAAAAGTATATCTATACACGGTCCCCAGTGGTAGATGACCTATTAGAGAGATGCTAAAGAGAGTGCTAGAGAATTTAATATGAAATTCTGAAAACTTGGTTATAGGAGTTTTCAAAAATGCCCGTGCTATTTAAAATATTTAAAAAACGTCAGACTTCCGGTTTTTCCGGAAGTAGATGCTAACTTTGTTATTTTAGATGGAACACTTGGTATATTATTTTTGTCTTTGATTCCTTTTACAATTTAAAGTCAACTTTTATTAAGGTCTTGTAAGTGTAAATTCCATCAATTTTTAGATATTTTGATTTATTTTTCGATTTGTTTCAAAATTACCGGAGAAAGACGCATAATTTCTAAAATCTATAATGTCTATGTTATGGAAGACTATATGTAAAAGGATTCTTTACAAATCTTTTCCATTGGTTCTTATTTCAAACCATATTAATGAAACTTGGCTTGTTTCGTGCGAGTGAAGTTTTACCAAGATCTTTGAAAGGCTAGTTTAATTTTAATATACCTGATTGTGAATATTTTAAAGAGCACACAGACGAAACATTTTTCCTACCCAAATTTTATTTTTACGTTTTCGAGCAGCGAAAAGCAATTTATTTAACAAAATGTCAAATTAATTTTAATGATTTTAACAATTTTGTGTCGAACTAAATAATGTTGTTTAATCCGTTCTTCTGACAATTGGCTTCTTCTCACTCGTTGGCCTTAAAAAAGTCGCTTCGGTTTTATAATAGCGGAGTCGTGAAACTCACTATTATCATTGATTAATGTTATTATCGATACTTGTATTATCACATATGTGATGGCATATATAACCCTCTTTTCATTAACTAAAGGGCCCACATAAAAATTCATGAGTCAAGTACAAGAATGGCGCTAGTTAAGGCCCACAGTTTAAAAATAGAACTGTAATAAATAAATGCCATTTACAACTAAAAATTACGAATGAATGATGAAGTGAAAATAAGACGATCACCATTTTTTAAAATGCAAATTTAAACACCTATGTCTTAAACTGCCTTTTTTCAAAATTTACGTAGGAACAAACTTAACCTGATAATTAATGTTAAAAACATGCATATACTACCTCCAAAAATTAAGCAATTCTGCTTTATTAATTTAACTAAGACACAATAAACTATTTGAGTAGGTGTTGTTAATGTGTTCATTTGCAACGTCGCAGTCGAAATGTCAATGTTAATTATTACTAATAATAATTAAAGTCAGTTAATTTTCTTTTCAATATATTCACAATGATAGAAAAATTTAATGATATTTACAATTTAGTTTGACCTTTTCCATAAATAGTCAATATGTGTACTGAATGAACCGATTTCGATTTTATAAGGTTAGTCAACCATTTCTCTAATAAAAAACTTTCTTCCTTTTTTTTTAAATTCTTCAAAAACCAATAATTCTGGCCACTAAAAAGGAAAATATTATTATTTTATAATTGCAGATGTATTTTATTGCGCGTTTTAGTATAAACAATATTTTCTTTTTAGGAAAGCACTGAACCTAATCACGTATTCTAATTTTCAAAATCCACGGCATTTATTTATTTATACGATACGATACCGTCTGTTGTCGAATTTCAAAGATATCTCCACTATATAATAAAATTTAACAATGAATATCGTTGTCGACGGGTTGTAGGTAGGCGATACCCCCAATGCAAATTATGGTTTTGGATTTTTATACATCATGTAAGGATATTTTCCCATGCGATACGTTTTGATCCGAAACGGAAGTGGCTACTGGCTTGGCTTTTCTTTTACTTATTGACGTATTGTTAGCGGCGAGTGACTCACTCAACTTGAAATATATGAATGCCAATAATAGCACAATTGATTCTAATAATAAACTGAACGTCGAACATAGATTTTAATTTGAAAAATGATTTACCTGCATATAAATGATTACGATAGTTTAATAGGATTTTACGCCGTACAAGACAACACAACACATTACTCTAAAACAGATTCACGATCTAACTGTTTAATGTGAAGTAACATTTCCCTGATTACATAGTCACAAGTCAGTGAACATAACCGACTGACTACACATTTATCACATGGTTAAAGCAAAAAGTGCATATGCGTAAGCTATCCATGCAGGCTCGAATAAACAAACTAAAACACATTTTGTTTAAAAGGTTGATGCCCCTCTACAATTTAAGCTTTAATAAAAAGATCTGGCGATTGTAGTCATTTACAAAAGTTGTGACGCCACATTAATGCAAACGTCGTTAACTATTCATTTATTTATAGCAGTAGGTCTATAGAGCAACCATTTTTATTCGAAAATTACATGTTTTTCCTGTACTCCTACAAAATTTCTTCATTACTTAATATTAACGAATTTAGTCAAAATATAAAAGTGTATTAATTAAGAATTTAGAGATAATCGTTACTTTGAAACTTCCAATTACTGTGTGTTGTAGGTTTTATAGGTTCCGTTTACTAATATTGTAAACATTAGTGGAATAGTAGACACGTGAATAGAAAAGAAAAGAAAGTAAAGTTCCCTCTACAAAATATATTATTTTTCTCTAAACAATAGTCTAAAGATAATTGAAGATTCGACAAGTTAATAAATAAAATTCTTTATCATAAGTATTTTCACTTCGAATTTTTAAATCTTTCATAATAAATTTTTAGTCCACATTTTACAAATAAGAAGGGAAGTTATGCGAGGGTTACTCCACAACGAAAATTTTAACACCTCCTTTATTCAATTTTCTCCACATTAGTGAGTAACAATAAACAAAAAAAAATTCTGTTTGGAGGCCGACCGTATGTATACATGATATCAAGAAAACCACCCCGGTCCGATTATTATGAAACTTGGCATATAGTTGTACCAACGATTGAACACTTTTTTTTTCAAATGAAAGTTGTTTGTAATTCACAACTTTTATTTAAACTATTTTTTGATCCAATAAGAATAATTACTGAGATTTTCGTTATCAATTTTTCGTGCAAAATTTCAAGTTTAAAGAGAAAGCCAGCGCGTAATGCCGTAATGGAGTTTTAAACAACCAGGCACGTGGACACGTCTTAAGGATACACGTTGTAAAAACAATTATATTTGTCGTATTGTTTTTTTTTTCACATTTTCTATCAAAATTTTGTAAGTTGCGACGCAATTTCTATACGCTGTTAGGTTTTTTAATTTTTCGAGCAAAACGTTTTAAATCGTCGCACATGTCGATACTTTTTCACATGTTCGTTAGTATCGGAATGATGTGGAGTTCTGCGCGATACGGTTCTTTAATCAATGATAGTAGCGCACTACTAACATTAATTCCAATTTCAGGTTTCCTATCAAAAACAACGATGTGGTTGCTTGCATATTCTTATAGTAGACTAGGTACTAAGGAATATTTACTTCAGAACAAATTATGACGTTACAGTCCAGTCACAGTATGTTAAAGGATTAGAATTTTATTGTAGTTCGAAATTTTTACTTCATTTCTTATAAATAAAATTTTACCCCTTTTTCAATTTTTCCGACGAATTAGATATAGTACATTATAACAATGTTGTAGTTACTGAAGCAAAAAATTCTATCTGAATATTTACAAAAATATTCATTTTACACATCTTTACTTCAAATAAAAGTTGTTTGTAATTTAAATATACACAACTTTTGTTTAAACTAATTTTTGATCCGATAAGTAACTATATACCAGCATCGGTTATTACTTCATAATTTTCCAATCAAATTATTCCTAAAACGATACCCAGTATCGAGTTTTACCAAGAGTACCTTTTGGTGTAAAATTGAATGATGTTTAAGTTCAAATTTTAATTAATAAATCTAACCTTAAAAAGTTATGTTCAATAATATTTGGTACCAACCGTGTAACTAGCCCCTCTATGAGAGTCAGATATAGAAACAAATTCATGGGATCTATCAGCTTCCAAAACATATTCGTATAAAATTTCATTACAATGTTGCCAATAGTTTTGGCAAAATCGTAAAAAAATGAGTATAATTTTTTTTTCTTCAACGCCCTTTATCTTAAATACAGATGGCGTTACAAAAATTTTTTACTAAGCAAACCCCAATTATTTTTTTAGTTTTCTACCTAGCCTAGAGACGGGGCTCACCTTTTTTTTTGAAATACCCTGTATTATACTTGTACATGCGGTCACATAAAACATATTGCTCGAAAAAAAATAAACGCCCAACAGCGTCGCAACAAAATAGCGTTTTAGAAAAAATAGTTCAAATAAAAGTTACTTATCGGATCAAAAATTAGTTTAGGTAATCAAAAGTTGGGTATATTTAAATTACAATTACGTACTAAATCTAATTAGTCGGAAAAAGTGAAAAAAAAAGAGGTAAAATTTTATTTATAAGAAATGGAGAAAAAATTTCAAACTTCAACAAAATTCACAACGATGTTTTCTGATAGGAAACCTGAAAACTTGAAATTTAACATCTCTAACACTTATTATTCTGTGGAAAGACTACAACATCGGATTTCAGTTCGTCCGAATTTGAAGAGCCAGCTCATAGTGACTTGGAGATTTCAAAAGATGAAAAAAACTGGAATGTAGAAGATCTTCAAAAAACTATTGATTACCTGCCCCACAACTTCGAGGTGGAGCTAAATATCATACAAGTGCTTGCAAATATTCATCGTCCGAATTTAAAACATTATTTTTATGAAAGAAACCAAGGCTCTAGTGTTGATTCCATACCGGTTTTCCTTTTATTCTAATTCATTGAAGTGAGTTGAAGTTTTTGTTGGAAGTATAGTTTTGTTTCTCTCAAATATTAAGACCTTTCATAAAGTAATACAAAGTATAATTGAGTAATCGTTCAAAATTTTAACTATCGTACAAATATGACCTGACCATATACGAAGGTAACGTGCAAGGGGCTATGTGAAGCAAATTCAATTTTTAAGAAAAATTATATTGATACGAATCTTATCGTTGTTTTTCTTATCGCATTTATAACCTCGAGAAATAATAAAGTCAGGATCGAACTACATTTATTATTTATTTTACGCGTACAGTAACTTTAATTCGTATAAATACACTACAAGGTAACAGAATAATAAATGTGTCACTGTGTTCATACAGAAATTTCACTGAGCGATAATTTTGGTCTTAAGATGGCAATTGAATTCAATTGAATGAAATTTTTATCACGGTCATATTATATTTTATGTGCATGTGACACCTACCAACAAAATACTAATCTAAGATTTAAAAATAATAGTCACAATTTCACAAAATCTATTTGTAATATTTGTACAAGTTCTGTTCAATAGATGTCGCCTTAAAAATAATTTTTCCTTGATAACTTTGTAATTATATATCAGAATTTAATAAATACATGTTTGACGTAATCTAAAGTACACATGAAAAGTATTAAATATAATTTTTTTCATATAATTATTGAAATTATTCTATTTTCTTGATGTCAAAAAAGTCCGAAAACAGAGATTTTTGTGTCAGTTATTCTGGTCCTTCATTCATTACATTTTGTTTAAATTTTGTTTTAGGAATTACACGGAACCTTTAACAATAATTTGATGCATTAAAATATTCATAGAAATGAATACTTATCTAGGAATGAAACTGACCCATTTTACGTCTCAAAAACATCATTTGAAACGCCATCTTAAGTAGCGTTAGCGCTGTACCCACGCGCAGCCAGGAGTAGCCAAAGTGTAGCCCGATGCAACCGAAAAAAATCAGCATTTTTTTTGGTTTTTCATTGCTTATCAAAATTCAACAGGTTTTTTTGTTGGATAATTTTGATGCCGCACTACTAGACGCTCACAAACAACAACCCAACGTTTCATCGATGTCTTCGATGACAAACATTGGAAAAAAACGACCGACTTTCTCACATAAAATTGTGTATGTGCTTATCCATAGAACTTGTATATCGCCGGCTATTGGACATGCAATTGTTTACAGTCGTATTATAAATAAATGTTTAAAGTAAATATCGTTGCCAAAAACCAAATAGTCTGATTTATTTAATGTCATTTACGTGGCACAACATATGCAAATACTTGCAATTCCTATATTCATACTAATTTAGAATAAACCTTTTTCTATATTATTAAGGTACATAATCACTTACGCTATCCACCTGAATAATTAACATGTCCAATTAGGTATAGTGGCACTGGAATCTACACAAAATACTTAAACAATTCTCCACTATATCACAAACTACAACGAATGCTTTGTAAGACATGTACATTATTTGTAAATATATACGCGTTACTCGATTTAATAATTGCAAGATATAAATATCTTATCAAAATAACGTAAACGTTTTAACATGAAATAAAGATAAATTTGTTTATAACATTTTACATAACTCAATTAGTTTTGCAATAGCGTTAAAAAAGAAGTATGTTAGTATCAAATTCCAGTGTGAAGGAATTGATAATGATTAAACGGTCTTAAAACAAAATAAAAGGCATAAATCGTAGTACATACATAATTACAAGCTCAAAGTCCATTAATCAACATTGAAATTGAATGTATGACATTTATCTTTTTCTTTTTAATTTGAAGGTAATGACATAACTGTACATGTTTGCGTCAATATTTCGTAAAAATTCGATGTCCAAGAACCAACATTTTGAATAATTAAATTCTTGAACAATGACAGAGAAATACTTATCCGAAATAATAATAACTGATATTACAAGATATATTTCATTTAAATAATTTGAATTTAAACTAATGTTTTATATTTGCAAATAAAAAGAATCATAAACAATATAAAAATGTTATATCATAACAACTTTTAACAATAAAATATTCATGTCGATATTGTAGTAGGTACGTTCGTACACAGTCAATATTAAATATTAAAGTTTAAATTTTCATCAATATTTGAAATTGACCTCAAAATGTACATCTCTTCCGCACATGAGCAACATATTGGTCAATATTATACAGGGTGTCCCAGTTGAAACTGACACATTTTAAACTGAATTGATGAATATATTGACCGCACACCGCTTAAAGAATCTACGTACGATTATATTACAATTACGTGCGATGAAGAAAAAAAAAAAAAAAAAAAAAAAAAAAAAAAAAAAAAAAAAAAAAAAAAAAAAAAAAAAAAAAAAAAAAAAAAAAAATAAAAAAAAAAAAAAAAAAAAAAAAAATAAAAAAAAAAAAAAAAAAAAAAAAAAAAAAATAAAACTATGTACACTCATGAAATTTAAAACTTGGACACCACAATTTCTGTAAACAAAAGTTTGCACATTGTGAAGCGGGCTTAAGGGTATCATTTACAATTCTAACAGCAGGTAGTCTCAGCAGGGGTTATCTTATAGAAGGACTGTAGAATGAATCATTACACTAAGCACGTTTTAGAAAATAGGTAATTTACGTTGCTTACTTAATTTTTTTCTTTAAAGAATATATTTGAAGGTATCGCTAATTAAACACCATAGCTCGATTAATTATCGAATCAAAATTTTGTTTAGGAAATGTTTACAAAATAAAATTAGAAATAATTTTGATTTAAAAACGTCTACAAGCAATAACTTTTAAATTAAATCAAAAACTAAACATGGTTATTTGGGTTGACTGATTATTACTTATTTTTAAATAAATCTAACCTACTAATTATTGTAAAAAATCATTAAACTCTCTATTCATAATATTTAGTCCTTACAAAATGTATATTTTATGACGTTTCATTTTTTTCTGTAGTTAATATAAAAGTGAAAATAAAAACTAAGGCAATTCTTATTGTCAACGTATATATTTAGTTTTTGACAAGAATTTATTACATAATTATAATTAAGATACCAAGTTATAGTTTAAAATTAAATGAAAACTTTTTTTTAAATAAAGGTATTACTATATAAATAAATATAAGAAAATACGGACAAACTCCAGGTAGAACGATTCTTTGTTCAATTCTGAGGCAATAATCTTAATCCAAAAAAGTTATGTTCGATCGGACATCCTTAAGGCGCAATTAGTGCATTACAAAATCTTCTAAGATGTATGTAATTTGACGTAATTTTGATAAATTTTAAGCCCAAACATCTTAAGGTTTGAATGGTCTGAGTGCGATTTCTAATTTAATTATTTTTAAAATTTTTTTTTTTATTAATTTTACTCAATTCAAAATTAATCATTATTACATCATCATTTAATAACCCATTCTTAAATTCCCCACCCTAATTATTTTCATAACTTAATTTGAGAAGTATCGCATAACTTTTTTGGATTAAGATTATCGCCTCAGAATTGAACAAAGAATCGTTCTACCTGACGTTTGTCCGTATTTTTCTGGTTACCTATATAAATAAATATAAGAAATCAATAATGGGTGTGACCTCCATTATTATTGATACATTCTTGGAGGCGTCTGCTCATTGACGCTATCAAGGTATCAATATAATTAATATTAATCGTTTCCCATGCGGTATCAATGGCTGCAATTAGTGCATTACGGTTTACTGGTATAAAATTTGGCCCTTGTTGTCTTCGGATAACAGCAAGTATTCGAGCCCAAACATTTTCGATAATGTTAAAATCTGGGCTTTTGCTGGCCAGGGTAACAGCTCCAAGTTATTTTCTCGTATCCAATTGCGCACAACCCGCGAAGTATGAATAGGGGCGTTGTCCTTTAACAACAAAAATACATTATGAAAATGTTAATTCAACAGATCCCGAACTATTTTTTGGAGAAAGTATAGTGAAATAAGAATACTTACTTGTTGGAAAATATAATCTTCGTCTGGATAAAACACTTCGACTGAAGGTTTCATAATAGTTTCCAAAATATCTAAATACGCAGCAGAATCAAGACGTCCATCGATAGCCCAACAAACTCCTGGACCCCGCGCGCTAACCCAACCCCACACATTCACAGAAAAATAACCACTTCGTTTTTTAGGACATATGTGATTATTTTCGTAACGAGTTCCTTCCATTCTAAAAACTTTTAGTGGTCCATCGTTGCGGCTATTGAACGTTTTTCGTCGCTAAAAATCACTCGATTCCAAAATTCCAAAGGTTCGTTCACATATCGCCTTGCAAATTCCAGACGACGTCTCATATTTTCGTCACTGACAACTTCTTTCGCAGCAGCATTATACTTCTTTATTCCCATCTCCTTTAATCTTTTTTGTGCAGTTATCCGGGAAAATGTGTATCTGCTATAGCCCTGGAGTATGTAGCAAATGGTTGTTCTGTTACGTAATGAAACAACTCAAGATCTTGAGCACGTGTAGATACTTTAGGTCTACCACTTCCGATGGCTCTTTCCAAAGTGTGTTCAAGATTCCATTTTACTCGGTAATGCCCTACGGTGCTTTTTGGTATATCTAACATACGTGAAATTTCACGCACGCTACGGCCCGCCGCTAATTCCGAAACAATCCGCGCTTTCAAATCAGCACCGAGATGAGGTGGCATTTTCACAACACTTGAAATTTTAAACTAAAATGGAATTTACATTTCTTACTTTATTTATTGGTTCACACTACCCCTTCTCAAACAGTAGGTAATTGTTTATTTATTACATACTTCTAATGACCAATGTAACAACCCTTAGAGCAATATGACTCAAAGGAAGTAAATTAAACAAGCAAGGATATTCTATTGTTATTGAAACTTATTACATAAAGTAAAAGCCATTTCCTTATAATGCTAATGGACAGGATTTTCTTTTAAGTATTAAGATTACAATAGAGGACTTATAAACTTTCGAAAATATCTAATTATAAATATTTACACTGCAATTGCGCTTTTTCCTTAATAATTTCTTACAATAACATACACGTTCTTGATTTTAAGTTGTCATAAATTTGATATGATATAAATTTGTGTTTCTAATTTTACATCACAAACTAATCTTATATTTATTTATATAGTAATACCTTTATTTAAAAAAAAGTTTTCATTTAATTTTAAACTATAACTTGGTATCTTAATTATAATTATGTAATAAATTCTTGTCAAAAAACTAAATATATACGTTGACAATAAGAATTGCCTTAGTTTTTATTTTCACTTTTTATATTAACTACAGAAAAAATGAAACGTCATAAAATATACATTTTGTAAGGACTAAATATTATGAATAGAGAGTTTAATGATTTTTTTAATAACTTACAATAATTAGTAGGTTAGATTTATTTAAAAATAAGTAATAATCAGTCAACCCAAATAACCATGTTTAGTTTTTGATTTAATTTAAAAGTTATTGCTTGTAGACGTTTTTTAAATCAAAATTATTTCTAATTTTATTTTGTAAACATTTCCTAAACAAAATTTTGATTCGATAATTAATCGAGCTATGGTGTTTAATTAGCGATACCTTCAAATATATTCTTTAAAGAAAAAATTAAGTAAGCAACGTAAATTACCTATTTTCTAAAACGTGCTTAGTGTAATGATTCATTCTACAGTCCTTCTATAAGATAACCCCTGCTGAGACTACCTGCTGTTAGAATTGTAAATGATACCCTTAAGCCCGCTTCACAATGTGCAAACTTTTGTTTACAGAAATTGTGGTGTCCAAGTTTTAAATTTCATGAGTGTACCTAGTTATTTTGTAGCATTAAAAAACGCCAAACACTTTTGATTAAAATTCTGCATCCTTGTCACGAACAAAATTAGCAAATGATAAACATGTTAATGTCAATTTTGTATTAGAATTACACCAGTTCTTGAAATGAATGTCAATGAAATATTTTACTTGGCTTCTCTTCTAACAAATGCTCTTATAGTTATGATCCGATTATGCTTAAACGATGAAAAAATAGGTTACATGTGTTTACGTTGTGAAAACTGCAAATGTGAGTAAAATGGTCATAATTCAAAGTTGCAATAAACTTGACCTGTAAATCTGTAAACCAGTTACAGAAAAATAGAAAAAAAATATCACGTAATGTTATTTAAAAACATTGATTGTATTTAAAAACATTTAATTTAGTATAAACCCACTCGACTTTAATATAAGCTAACAATTAAAAAAACTAACCAGAGCAAAACATGTACGTGTATGACCTGCTGATAATCTTGTTTTGTTTGAAATTAATGAGATCAGTAACCAAAGCATATGTGACCCACTCTTTAAGATGTAAATTTATTTCCTTCCTGAGCATCCTTGCACTGATGTAAAACCAGTTTTAGAATCCAAATATTTAAATTTATTGCAGACTTTTAGATTAAAATAACCCACATTTCAACTGTCCCACTTCTTTAAATTTATCTACGTCCTAAGGTACTATAATCACGAAAAACTAACCACATGAAAAAGAAAATCTTTCGAGAAAACGTAGTTTACAATCTTAATTATAACGAAACTAAATTAACATTTTACGTTAGTGTTGTTAATATTTCCGACACCGATCATGTCAGCACTTCATCGGTTTGAAATTAATTCATTAACATATTATTTCTAAAGTTTAATAAAAAAATGTTAATTGGTTCTACTTAAAACTTTCGATGTATTAATATAACCATCATAAACTTTTCCTAACTACAAACAAACCTTACTATAAGACATTTTTAAACATGAAAATGCAAAGTAGATGTTAGTGAAATTTAAAACAAACAAAACACATCAATGAATAATAAACGAATGTGACATATTTTAAGTTGAACGTATTTTTTATAAAATTTCTTCACTGAGTTTCTTACAGTATTCGGTTTTTAAAAAATGCTTCTGTTTACATAAATAGAATAATCATACATATATAACAAAATTTTTTGATTGGTGTTTGAACCGAATCTTTGCTCAGTGTAACTGAAACTGTTCCATAAGCTTTGTTGTTCGTTTATACTTAACAATACTATGGTGTGCGTTAATAATGATATTCCTGAAATTCCCCCAGTCAATTTACTGATTTGCAAACAAAATTAGTATGGGACAACAACAACGAATTCAATGTTTAAAAAGAATGTAATTAATTAAATTCGCCTCATAAAACCCCACATGATTGATACCTTATACATAAGAAAGTGCAATGGACATAGAAACGAAGGTGTGAATACCGTAAATACCCACATATAACACAAAAAATATTTTTTATTGGAAAACAAATTTGAATTGGTAATTTTAATATATGAATATTGAACTGAACGTTTCGTTCAGCGTAGGTAGTGGTTGTATTAATTTTCATTCACAAAATAATTGCATCAGAAAATACTATTTTCTTTCCAAATAGTAGACTACATTATTTGAATGCATATTAGTAACGACTTCTCATGGAACATTGTCGAGTATGATTTAGGAAATTGAGGAATGGTAGAAAACTCAATCTACCTACTCTAAAGTAGATTATGCAGTTTTCAATGCCTTGCTAAAAGCTAAGTGCTTTAATTAACACAACACCAACTTTTCAATTCTTCATACAAATCACGAACACTTCCCCCACAATTGTGAGTTTTAATAAAGCGAAATATGGAAACGTCAGATGCTGTTGGTAAATCTGCAATCATCACTGGCTACTTCTAACCAGCTTAATATAAACAGTTAACGGCACTTTTTGCTATAGGATATTTAAAAAATCAGCAATTATTAAAAGAATAGCGCGTTGCTTTTAACAAGACATCGAAGAATTGATAGCTAACATCATACTTTGTAAAGGTTTCTAGAAATTTTTAAAGTACATTATTCCTCAGTTCAGTGTATAAGGAAAAATTTAGGTGCTTTGATTTTACAACTAATGCTTACTTTTGTACCCGTGTGAAGTTACCCATAAATCCAGCCATTAAACCCAACAACGATTTGTGCTCGTTAAAAGTAATTTAAAGTAAAACAAAATCAATGTAATAATCTTTATATGTTTAATATTGTATTTTGACCAATGTGTAATTAACAATTAAGGTAATAGTTAGTAAGAAATTCACACACCCCTTAGTTATATCTCGACTTTGAACAACTTCGCGTGAATAAATTTTTATGGAATTTTGCCAATAGATAGATGAACGAAAGAAAGTTTATGCTTTAAGCTTAGAACCATAATTGATAAAGTTTTCCTGTTTTCGCATAAACTTTCTTTCGTTCATCGACTGCAAATCAGGATACATTTCATTGACTTTCCTACATGTTCTTGCCACAATTTTGTCACATTGTCCATGAAGAATAAATAGATTTATCAAAATTATGAGTAATTATTTCACTTCATTGTAATTTGTTTTGAATAATTTGTAGTAAATCACAATCACATTCTAAAAACTTCGACGTCTGTTAAACACAGTGAATAATTGAGCAATTGTCAAATCACATGGCGTTCCATTGCTAACTAATGCAAATTATGTGAAGATAATGTGATTTTTAATAATTATTGCGATTATTTCGAAAAGTTGACGAATTAGCTATACCACTACGCTATATCAACTTGAAGGCATTTTAATTGTCTATCAGAATTTCAAGTAATATACAGGGTGTTCCATTTGAAAAAATAAAGTTTTGACTTTTTTTGTACT